>JAKWJD010001761.1:42676116-43276116 GCA_027705065.1 Solanum peruvianum
TCATTCATTCTTTCATTGCGATTACAAGGGAATTGAAAAACAACATTGAAATTCCTAGAAGACAACATTTTGGCGATTTCTCGTCTTGTGGCTGAGTCATTCCTTTCCTTTCAAACAGTCGGAAATGGAGGCTTGTAGACGATTTCCTCCTCAATTACTTCACGGTCGGGGCCATTGTTACCTGCTTCCTTGTCACGGGCGAGGTACTTTCCGCCCTTTAAGTTGTTACGAGTCGCCAATTCCTCGTCGAGTGACGCACTTCTGGCCAACAACATGGCAGTCTCAATATCTATCTTCGTCTCTCTCGCCTTTCCTTCGTGTATCTCCAAACGAAGCAAGTTCAACCTTTTTCTTAGGCTTTCGGTTTCCATCTCAACCTCCTTCTTCCTTTTTATATGTGACGCCAGATCTTCATCCAAGGTTGTGACCGCAGCCTTGTAGATTGCCGTGGTCATGTCTACTTTAAGTCCTTTCTCTTTAATCTTCTGAATCTCTCGAGTGACTCGCTCGATCTTTCTTCGCAATCTCTCCTCAGTGAGCTCCGTCTGGACGTTCTTGCCTTTGTCCATAGCGGTGATTCAACTTTCCTGAGACGATAGAGCGGTATTTAGGATTTATGGTATGGGAGATGGATTTTGAGTGAGAAAATTGAGACTTGGGAATTTTGGTCGGACATTTATAATAGTGGCTTCTGTATATTCTTTGGAATTTTTGCTGGGAGTGGGTTTACGATATCCTCAATCATAGCGACATAACACATAAACATTTAAACATATATATCGCGTCCTAAACATGCATGTGACCCTTTTGTGCCAAGGGTAGGCCTAACGAATTGAAGGATGTATATGCTTTTTAAACCTTATTTATTATCCCCAAAATATTTCATTCATAGCATCCAGAATGTCTGATAAACATAAAACAGAAAATAGTCCTGAAAATAAATCACAAAACAAAGTACAAATAAAATAGTCCCACGTAGGGGATGGTAAAAACCAGGCCTCCTTTGATCCTTCGCCAAGTCTGGTCCTCTTGGCGATGTTGACCTCTTCCCACATGGCATATCTATTCGCCCAAAGATGATCTCTCGCCAATCAAGCTCCTTCTTGATGACTGAACCCCTCTATCGATTGAATCTGTCGCTCCATGCTATCATCTAACTCTGTCATGCATTGTCTGGCACTTCGTAGTTCTTGTTTCAATTGAGCAATGACTTTCGCATCTTCGGAATGACGACGTTGATGCTCTAATTCACTCTTATCAAACTTCTCTTGAAGGCGGTGAAGTCGGACTTGATGTTTGGCTCCAACATCGGCAATAATGTGAGGAACGTTTGGACCAGGCTCAATTGTTCTAGCGAGACTCTTTTTTAACCATTCTTTGTACTCCCTCGAACATTCTGGACGAAACCTATCTGGTACAGGCTCACCCAACACGCTTCGAGATCTCCACATCCTACGCATGTCTTCGGAAAATGCAACTCGCTCATTCTCGTGGTCAGTTACGAATTTCCTCATATCTGCAATCTGGGGCAACTCCTGTTTCCCTCCTAGTTGCCTCAGAACTCGACCGGGAGCATATGATCTAGTTCCTCTTAACCAGCAAATACCAAATAAGGGACCTTTTCCGTTCGAACCACCATATTCTTAGTTACCACCAAACTATCTATTGACCATTGTACGTCTTCTTCTCTCAACCCTCGAAGCCTCGGATACCAAAAACTCTCTCCTCCAGTCTTGTTGCAACGATTGTGATACAACAACCAGTCATGACTATGTAGCTCGTCGGATCGTCTTAAGGGATCTTGTTCTTTTGGGTTATGAGTTTTGATTAAATTACGCATCATCCACCACTGTAGTATCAAATTACACCCTTGAAAGAAGTGTTCTCTGTTCTGACACTTATGTAAAGCCCTGTAGATGTCGGCCAGAATCATGGGCGCTAAAGTGTAGTACTTTGTTGATGTTTTGTAATCCACTCCATAAAAAATGGCATGAGTAACCATAAATACGCTAGGATGAATAGTGTATTTTGGCCCTTGAGGGAAAACCATCGTGCCGAGCAAACATATCGCAAATGCAAGGGGACGCGTCTCTTTCCATTTTTCTTTTGAGACGAACTCGTCTTTATGTTTCTCATAAGCCCTTGCACGCCCAAATCAATAATATAACTTTCTGAAAGGTATATTCGGGCCAGGGAGTTTGTCCATCCACTCGGCTTTAGCCAATGACAACTTCTCTTTAATTTTGGCAAAATCCCATGTTATAGGATTTAGGAGATCTGTATCTGGATGTCGTTTCCTTTTGTTGCACATGGAGACACTTTCATAACTGATAAGAATTTCTTCTAGAGTCGGCGTCAACTCTACTTCCCCGAATCGAAAAACCATATTCTCGCTATCCCAGAATTTCACCATCGTTCCAATTAGGCCAGGCCACACATTCATCTCTAACAATGACCGGAGATGACCTATGTGTTTCTGAACAACCCCTTTATCATCGTTGTTCATAAACCTCCACCATACTTTGAGGAAAGGGTCGGGGATGGTAACCATTCTTGTTTTCAAAGGTTTGTGTGTCGGGTTCTTCCTACAACAAATAACGAACAAAAATTAGTCAACCCCCCGCCCCGTAGACAATAAATAGACACAAGGTGGGCTTCTAATGGGCCCAACGCGCCTTGGGCATTGGGTCGTCTTAGTTCAAATGCTCCTACGTTTGGGATTTGGCTCGGCTCTACGCTAGTTGACTAAGAGTGGCTTTTTGAAAGGACAGGGAACCCAAACGGACAATTTGGGCTGAAACTCGCGACAACCATTGGACACCTAACGAACCAATAAATTGCCGCTAATTTCGAAACAAGGTGAGTATAAAAAATTCCGACTGCGGTTCCACAAATCGTCCTTTAATTTACTATATATATATATCGGAAATAAGCCATGAGAGAAATGCAATTTTTCAAAAACTAAGCAATTTAAACAATTTAAACAAAAAATTACAAGTTAGTCAAATAATTAGTCTTAGGGTTAGAATCCTCCGTCCCCAGCAGAGTCGCCATTTCTGTTTTATCGAAAAAGTTGATTTCGAAAAGAGTTTATTTTATTTTAAAGGTATTTTTTGACTTTAGGAGTCACCACTTAATTTTTTTAAGAAAAATTAGGAAAACTTATTTTCAAACAATTTAAACAGAAAAATAGTGTTGAAAATATTTAAAGAATTCGGGATTCCTATTAGCGTCTTAGGAAGGTGTAAGGCACCTAAGACACTCCGCTAACTTGCGGTTTTCCGGTGATTAACTTATTTGACTATTTTGTTTAACTTTTACAAGTCTTTAAGTTGAACTTATCAGAATATTCCCTTAGGCAAATTTTCATGTTTTGAAATATGTTGCTTGTCTTGCAATTTGCGAATCTTTTACGAAGCCTAACTTTATTAGAGTTTCATCTAAACAAGTCATGAATTTGAAATATTATCGCTTTTTTTTTTCAAGACTTAGTTTTAAATTTAAGTTTGATAAAATGAAACGCGTTCGATGGGGTTTGGATTCTTCTAACCCTAACTAACAACATTCAAGCAAACATATAAATGAATAATAAAAGGAGAGAGAGAGAGAGAGAGAGAGAGAGAGAGAGAGATTTTTGGGTCCAAATTCGGGGCTGTTCGCCTTGACCGAATTTTGGACCACCTGCTTTTGGATTTTTAACCCATTTTTAACCTGTCCTAGTCTAAACATATAAAAAGAAATACGAAAATAAAGACAACAAAGGGCTTATGCCCATTACAACAATACAAAACAAAAATAAAGAATATCTTCATTCATTTCTTGTGGCTCTTCAAACTTCACGGCATTTGATCTTCTTATGTTTGCCTTGACTCGTTGTAAAGAAGTTTTGAGCCTTTATGGCTCTCTCTCGAAATGCAAAGAGGAGGAGGAGAGTTCACAATGAACTCGAACAAATTTACATGCCACAAAGCAGATAAGAAAAAAAAAATTAGTATATGATCAAACTAACATAAATAAAAAAATTAAAATAAATAAGATATACATTTGTAGTCACTTAAGATCAATAGTAATAAACAACTCGTCAAAACTCATAACATGTTCATAAATATAGAATTTGGAAGCAGCCATACTAACAAATCAAATAATCTTAACACATAGACCTTGATGCATGTTTGAACCGAGATGTTGACAAATAATTCACATGTAAGTCACAAATGCTTATCATACTGTAGTCTAAACAAAGCTAGCGATAATACGGGCATGGTGGAACAAAAGAAAGAACTATTACAGAGCACGAAGGCAGCGACAACTAGAACAAAACACTGTTTGATTTTATTAACACAAACTCGAGCCAAGGCAGCAAACGTAATCTCTTATTTTCAGCAAATAAACCATGAATATTCAAGCAAATAGACATCCAAAGAACGCATACTTCTTAGCACAACAAGAAACATTTGTTTTGAAAATGGAAGAAGAGACGAGGACAACATTTTACAAAGGGGGAGGGGTCATCACAAAGAAACGAATACATACAGCTCAACCAACTGGGAGACAGAATTAGTCATTAAATATAGATAACGATGGATCGAAAACCTTCCATAATACTAGCAAATACGTATGCTCATGAAGAACACTAAGATAACAGAGGGAACCATTCCAGGGCCTCACTGCACATAAACAAGATAAGCACACATAAGTCATATGACGAAATAAAAAAAAACAACACTCCAGCAGACCTATACATTAAGGTCAATCCAACCATGATAAACGACCCGTCAGACACGCAGCAGAATCCTCGGCCATCAAACCAACATATTGAAACCCAAGAAGAGAAGAAGAATTCGTAAAGAATGTGTTTACCTGTTGCGGAGCAGCGAACAGGGAGAGACGAGCAGGAGCGAGACGAACTTCCACATGCGAACCACGAACAGAGCCGGAACACCAATCTAATGTTCCGTCGATGAACAACGAAGAACGAAAGAACTTTCCCAAGACTTGAACTGTTCTTCATATCCGAATGCTACTCCCGAAAATCCAAGTATCTTTGTATTCTATATTGATGGGATTTCAGCTAGAACCAACAACAAAAAAACGACAACAGCGAAAGCTTTTTTTTTCTTTTTTTCAAAAATTTCTAAACCAGTTTTCTCAGCAAAAAATTCCCAAAAAATCCAACCACAGACAGAAGAAGAAACAGAGTATTTTCGAAAGAAAATTTCAACCCAAATCGTCCCAACTTCTGAAAATTTCTCAACCAAGAATTGCTAACCCCAGCACAGACCGAACAAACAAAGTTTTCGACAAAGTTCCAACTAAAATATTCGTCCGAAATTCCAAACCCAAGTTCTACCTCTCTGAAATTTTTGATAAAAATCTCTAACCCCTTTTCTTGAGGACAGAAGGGGTTTATATAGGGGGATATTAGGGTTTTCAGAAGAGTGAGGGCGGGAAAGTGACTTGAGGCCCCTTTGAATTCGAAATTTGAATCCCTTCCTCTTTGGGTCAAACCCCTTTTTCTGAAAAATTCGCCCCATTCCGAAAGACAAAGGGCAGAGTGGACGGTCGGGATGGAGAGAAGTGTCCTTGCGCGGCTACGTGTCTCGATCTGGAGCTGCGAGGACAGTCCGCGTGCTGGCGAGGACGACTATGTCGCCTTGCGTGTTGCAGACCTGCGTGACAGCGGCAGGACGCAGGTCTCTGTGACTCTGCCTCGTTCACGCGCGATGAAAAGGGGAGAGGAGAGGAGAGGAGAGGAGAGAGAGAGGAGTTTGGGGAGAGAGGGAGAGAACATGAGGGAGACGCGAGGGTGTGGGAGAGATTTTCCATTTTCAGAGTTTGCTTCTTCTGCTTTTTTCTCTGTTCTTTTCTGGGTTTTCTTTTTTCGTTTCTGATAGCTGGGGGATACCGCGTGGGTGTTGGGAGAGGGGGAGAGAGAGCGTGGGGAGAGAGGTCGCGTCTGGGGGGGGGGAAGATTATTCCATTTTTGGACTGCTGGCTTTTCTGGGTTCTGGCATCTTTTCCCAGAAATGGTGTCTGTTTCTGTTTTGGAAAAGGACGTGAGGAAGGGGAAGGGAAGAAGAAAGGGGCGCGTGGGTTAGGTCAGGTTTATTGGGTTGGGTTGAGGGATGGACAGGTTGGGTTTTAAAATTAAAGGGAAATGGGCCTGAGGTGTAATGTTGGGGCTGAGTACTAAAGAAATGGGTTGTTATTTAAAAGCAATGAAGTGGGCCGTTAAAAGTTTGGGCCTGGAAATTAACTAATAGTCTGAAACTTGGGAGTGGGCTTGACAATGTTGGGTTGAAAGGAATTAAGTTTAGTGGGCTGGAAAGGAAAATGGGTTGGGTATCAAAATGGGTGTCAACATATGGGTGACTCAATCATGATCAAATAGCATAGAATACAACTGAATCACGAAGATCAACATAAAACCTTCATCTATTCTCTAATGGTGTAAAACCACCATGATCACCTTCAAGTTCAATTACAACAATTTACTATGAAATCATCATTAAAACCATGCATAATCATCATATAAACATAATTGGATGCTACCCACTAGATTGGGATCACAATCAAGCCTTACCCACAATGCAATTACAACCCTCGCTAGATTGGGGTTCTTTGGATTCACAATTGAAGGAAAACTAGGGGGGCTCCATGAATGGAAGAATCCATGGATGCATAAGCTTCACATATCTTATATATAGCTTTAATCCTAGCTTGAACCCTAGGTGAATTCGTCCTAAGTTGCTTCCCCCAATTTTTCTTCTTCTTCAATGGTATTCTTGAGAGTTCTAAGGTGAGAGAGAGGTTTCTATTTGGAGTCTAGAGTCTAAGGGGTATTTTGTTGTTTAAATACTCATATAATGCCTAAAATTACCTAAAATAATCGCATTATTTGTACGTCGGGTGAATTTTCCACTTCACCTATCCACCTTACAGTGAGTTGCGAAATTGTTGCAGGCTGCATCGACGGATGCAACCTACTAGGCGTCGACCCCAGATGACGGGCCGTCCTGGCAAGCCGTCGTTCTGGTCAGAGACCCTTCATTTGGGGCTTAATATCATGGAGCTAAGTATCAACCAATGCCCATCACCAACGAGGCATCGATGGACCTACGTCCATTGGTGCCCCTCATTGGTTGGGAATATTTTGACAGTTTTCCTCCTAAGTTGGGTCCCTCTTCAAGGACCCTTCGGTGGGTCATTGGGAGTCATTCTCGGACGTTTCCACTCTAAATACGTTCGTCTAGGTGTTAGGAACCATCCCTATCAATTTGATCCCCAAACTCAACCTAAAACCTCGTGAAACATACTAAGGCACGCTAGCACGTCTCAAGACTAACTTTCAAATGTCACTGAACGTTCTTGGACATGTCACCTCCAAAATCTCTCAAACTCTACACACTGTCTCTAAACACCATATTTGACCATTTTAGGACCTTATAAGCTCATGCCCCCCACATGTTAGGATCTATTTGGACCTAATTCATTTTGGGGTCCTTACATTAGATGAGTGGACAAGCTCTACCATTTTCAATCTGTGACTATATAAATACAAATATCCCCCCCCCATCCAAGTATTGACAAATGATCAAATGTATCCACTGGGATTCGGCCCCTATGCTAGTACATTCAACATCATTGGAACTTCCACGGCGCGCCTTTTGATTATGCCTATGATGAATAATCCTCTCTTCATGCCAACTACACTGACTATTATAGTCCCACAATCATTAATGGAGTGAACCACCCCCCCACCCCCACACACAATAGTCCTCTACCCAAAGTTTAATATGATCGAGATTATACTATGAATTGACTTTTAGAATTTCAGGCTCCTGCCCTTATACTCATCAGTATAAATTCCCCGTTGAAGCTGAAAACGTTGTTAAGAATAAGGAACATAAAAATGACTAGAATATGAAGAGCTTGAAACAAAGCATAAGAGATATGGAAGGATTGGGAGGTCACTTAAGTGTCTCGTTCAATAAATTGTGCATGTTTCCCCACATTCATTTCCCATTGATTTTGAAACTCCAAAGATTGAGAAATATGATGGACATGGAGATCCAGTAGTTCATTTAAAGAGATATTGTAATCAATTGAGAGGGGCTGAAAAAAAAAGAAGAATTGCTCATGGTTTATCAAAAGTTTGGCTTATATTGATTTTATGAAAATATAAAAATGAAGGGAAGGTAAAAGATTTTTTGTAATTTATTTGAAGTCATAAGGTTTAATTGGTAAAACTTATCTAATAGAAAATAAATGTGATTGAAATTTGTCATACTTTAAGAATTAAAATTAAAGAAGTGTTTTATTTTTTTAATAAATAAAAAATACAACAAAAGAAAAAGGGGGGGTGGTAAGACTAATAATATTAGGAAAGATATTAAAAAGAAAATGTCTTTATTGTTCTGCAATTTTAATGGCTATAAATTAAATTATATTTATTGATATGAAAAAATAATGGAAGAAGGAGCACATTTATGTTATTAAGGAGAAATAAACAAAAATATTTTATTTTTAAAAAATAATAAAAATAGAAGGTATAAGAAGAATACATATATGTTATTAAGGAGAAGAGATAAATAAAATATTTTTTGGAATAGAAATAGAAGGTATAATAATTATAAAAAAAGGTATAATAATAATAAAAAACTAAAAAAAATTATAAAAATAAAAAACAAAAAACAAATACATGTAGAAAAAGAAAACAAGAAAAAGAAATATTATTAAGAAGATTTTTACGTTGAGGCAAAAAGATACTTATATATTATTCATAAATTTTATCAAATTTTTCAATTGAAATGTTTCGGGAAAGTAAAGAATAATTGTAGACATTGAAATTTTGTGGGACTCTACAAGATGCGTTCAATTCGAGTTGGAACTCTACAAATTGTGTTCAACTCAGATAATGATTCTTGGAGGCTACTCAACCCTAAATCCTAGTTTATGCCTATATAAAGGGTACTAAATTCCCTTAAAAGGCATCTCGAAAAATCTACAAAGAGATCAATATCTCAAATACTCCACAAATTGATGGATTATTCATATAGAGAGGTCAAATCTAAATCATCCTAGTTCGAGAAATACGCCACTAACGGCCCTCGAATCATGGATAAATCATCTTAGAGAGTAGAATCAAGGGAGGAACAGATTTGTACTCACAATCTTGATGAATAAAATCACGTTTTTTCATATTTTATTTGTATGATTTATTTATTTTTCATATGTTTAAAATTTGTTGCAAACAATAATAATTAAATTTTCATCAAGTTACCATCATTTATTTCATGGGCAAATTTAAGGTCCAAAATCGAAAGTAACTGTTGATAAGTATCAAGTATATATACTACATGTACTAAGTTTTGTTTATTCATGCATTATCATATGAATTTGAAATGATAAAAATATTTTTCATCCATTTAAATTTATTCGTTAGTGTTAGGTAGTGGAGCCCGATTAATTTTAGGTTTTCCTATTTATTCTCTATTGTAGGCTTTCCTATTTAATCTCTATTTATTCTCTGTAACCAAAAATACTCTGAATTATTAATATAAATATCCCTCACCGCCGTGGAAGTTTACTTACGGGGTGTTACCATAAAATATTGGGTTTTCTCTTTCTCTCTCTAAATCTCTCATCTCTTTCTCTTGAAAGTCCTTGTGTTCTTCATTCATCTAGTGTGTGTGCGTGAATTCGATCCTAACAACTGGTATCAGAGCCAAGGAGATTCAACACGATCACTGAAGATGGATAGTTCAAAGCTTGGAATCGAGAAGTTCGAAGGATCCGATTTCAGTTTCTGGAAGATGCAGATCGAAGATTATCTATACCAGAAAGATCTTCACGAACCGTTGACCGGGGTGAAGGCGAAATCCATGACGGAGGAGGAGTGGAAACTCAAGGATCGACAGGCTCTAGGGTTGATCCGGTTGACTTTGTCAAGAAACGTGGCGTCCAACATCGTGAGGGAGAAGACTACGTCCGATCTGTTGAAGGCACTGTCAAACATGTATCAAAAACCATCGGCTATGAACAAGGTATATTTGATGCGTAGACTGTTCAATTTACAGATGTCTGAGAATGGATCCGTTTCTAATCACATAAATGAGTTCAATATGATTGTGAGTCCACTCAATTCTGTGGATATTAATTTCGAAGATGAATTTAAGGCGTTGATTTTGATGTCATCTCTGCCCGAGTCTTGGGATATTGTTGTTGCTGCGATTAGCAGTTCACGTGGATTTGAGAAACTGAAATTTGATGAAATCCGTGATTTTGTTCTCAGCGAAAGTATTCGCAAACGAGAAGTGGGAGATTCATTGGGCAGTGCTCTCAGCGTTGATCGAAAGGGGAGAAGTAAGACGAAAGGCCAAAATCAACATGGTCGATCAAAATCAAAGAATCGAGGAAAATCCCTGAACAGATCAAACGTGACTTGTTGGAACTGTGGATAAAAAGGGCACTTTCAGACGAACTGTACAAAGCCAAAGAAGAAACGGAATCAGAAATTTGGAGATGACAATGATTCTGTAAATTCAGCAGACGACATTGGGGATGCTCTAATCCATAATGTGAACAGCCCGGTTGAATCATGTATTTTGGATTCTGGTGCATCTTTCCATTTGTCTCCAAGCAAGGAGTTGTTCCAAAATTTCAAATCTGAAAATTTTGGAAAAGTATATCTTGCTGACAATAAAGCCTTAGAGATTGAAGGAAAGGGGGATGTTTGCATAAAGACCCCCTCGGGAAACCAGTGTACATTGGAGGATGTCATATATATTCCTGGGATCAAGAAAAATCTGATCTCTGTTGGTCAGTTGGATAGCACGGGATATGCAGCAGAGTTTGGGAAAGGTTCGTGGAAGATCGTGAAAGGTGCTATGGTAGTCGCTCGTGTCACCAAATCTGGAACTTTGTACACCACTGCAGGGTGTATAAACATGGCCGCTGTTGCTGAAGGTGCTTCCGGTTCATGTTTGTGGCACAACAGACTTGGACACATGAGTACTAAAGGAATGAAGATGTTGGTTGCAAAAGGAGCATTAGAGGGTCTGAAGTCTGTTGATATAGGTCTTTGTGAGAGCTGTGTTATGGGCAAACAGTAAAGAGTAAGCTTCACAAAGACTCCTAGAGAGCCAAAGAAAGTGCGGTTGGAAATGGTCCATACAGATGATTGGGGACCATCTCCAGTATCATCACTTGGAGGATCCAGATTCTATGTTACCTTCATTGATGTTTTTCAGCAGGAAGGTATGGGTTTACTTCTTGAAGCATAAGTTAGATGTGTTTGCAAATTTCAAGAAGTGGAAAGCTGAAGTTGAGAATCAGACCGGTTTGAAAGTCAAATGCTTAAGGTTTGACAATGGAGGAGAGTATGACAAATCAGAGTTCAAGGTATTTTGTGCAGCTGAGGAATCAGATTGATGAGAACAGTTCTTGGTAAAGCAAGGCAGAATGGAATTGCTGAGAGGATGAACAGAACATTGAATGAGCGTGTAAGGAGTATGAGGATACACTGTGGGCTGCCCAAAACACTTTGGGCGGATGCTGTGAGCACAACTGCATACTTGATCAACAGGGGACCATCAGTTCCTTTAGGGTGAAAGATTCCAGAGGAGGTGTGGACAGGAAAATAACTCAAGTACTCACACTTGAGGACTTTTGGTTGCACTGCTTATGTTCATGTTGATCCAGAAAAGAGAGACAAGCTTGATGCCAAGGCTGCAAAGTGTTACTTCATAGGCTATGGTTCTGATTTGTTTGGTTACAGGTTTTGGGATGACAAGAACAGAAAGATCCTGAGACATTGTGACATGACATTTAATGAGTCTGTCCTGTACAAGGACAGAGGGCAGAAGGTTCTAGAGATTACAAATCAAGTGGGAGTTGAGGTTGAGTTAGAGAAGAGTAACCCCAGAGATGTCGAAGCAGATACTCAACCAACTCCTACTGAAGAATCTGAAGTGGAGCAAGTTACACCTGAGCAGGTGTTAAGGAGATCATCCAGATCCATCAGGGTACCAGATAGGTATTCACCTTCATTACACTATCTATTGTTGACTGATGAAGGGGAACCAGAGTCTTTTGATGAGGCCCTACAGGTGAAGGATTCGATCAAGTGGGAGCAAGCCATGGATGATGAGATGAGTCACTTGAGAAGAACGACATATGGGTCTTGACTGAGTTACCTGCAGGGAAGAGAGCTTTGCTGAACAAGTGGGTGTTTAGAATCAAGACTGAACCAGATGACAAAAGAAGGTTCAAGGCTCGTTTAGTGGTTAAAGGATATTCACAAAGAAAAGGTATTGATTATGCTGAAATATTTTCTCCTGTTGTGAAGTTAACCTCTATTCGAATTCGGTTGAGTATTGTTGCATCGGAGAATTTGCATCTAGAGCAAATGGATGTAAAAACAACATTTTTACATGGAGATCCGGACAAAGAGATCTATATGCAGCAACTGGAAGGATTTGTGGTTCCAGACAAGGAACACGTGGTGTGCAAGCTCACCAGGAGCTTGTATGGACTAAAGCAAGCACCAAGGCAGTGGTACAAGAAATTTGACTCCTTCATGACCAAGAGTGGATTCTGCAAAGCTGAAAAGGATCCTTTTTGTTACTTCAAGAAATACACAGATTCATATGTCTTTCTACTCTTGTATGTGGATGATATGTTGATTGCAGGATCTAGTATGAGGGGGATTAACAATCTAAAGACAAGGTTGTCTGCAGCGTTTGAGATAAAAGATTTGGGTCCAACAAAGTAGATTTTGGGGATGAAGATTTCTCAGAATAGATCTGCTGGCACTTTAAATCTATCTCAGGAGTTGTACATTGAGAAGGTGCTGAGAAGATTCAGGGTTAATGATGCTAAACCTAGGACTACTCCATTGGCAAATCACCTTAAATTGTCAAAGGAGCAGTCACCCAAGACTGCCGAGGAGCGTGATCACATGGCACTTGTTCCATATGCTTCAGCAGTTGGTAGTTTGATGTATTTTATAGTCTGCACTAGAACTGATATAGCACATGCAGTGGGAGTTGTTAGCAGGTACATGGTGAACCCTGGGAAAGAGTATTGTGAAGCTGTGAAGTGGCTTCTAAGATATCTGAGAGATACATCCAGTACGTCACTTTGTTTTGCCAAAGGCAATGTGACTCTACAGGGTTTTGTGGATGCTGATCTTGGTGGGGATGTTGACTCGAGCAAGAGTACATCCGGGTACATTTACACCATAGGTGGAACAGCAGTGAGTTGGATGTCCAGGCTTCAGAAGTGTGTTTCTCTTTCATCTACTGAAGCTGAGTATATGGCAATAGCTGAAGCTGGGAAAGAGATGATATGGCTGGCAGATTATCTTGAGGAATTGGGCAAGAAGCAGAGCGAGAAGATTCTTTACTCAGATAGCCAGAGTGCCATATAGTTGGTGAAAAATCCAGTCTATCATTCGAAGACAAAACGCATCAGAAGGTGATATCATTTCACTCGCGGGGCAGTGGAGGATGGTGATATGTGCTTGGAGAAGATAGAGGGTGCAAAGAACCCGGCAGACATGTTGACGAAATGTGTTGATATTAGGAAACTGAGGTTATGTAACACCTCGGTTGGTCTTTTGTAGTTGTTGCTACAAATGTTGCGGTGCGGTAAAGATGTTGATGATGAAGAAATTTCTTTTTTGAGAATATATTTTTTGGATGACTGAGTCAGTCTCCAAGTCGGAAATCGTTAGGTAGTGGAGCCTGATTAATTTTAGGTTTTCCTATTTATTCTTTGTAATAAAAAAATACTCTGAATTATTAATATAAATATACCTTACCGCCGTGGAAGTTTACTTACGGGGTGTTACCACGAAATATTGGGTTTTCTCTTTCTCTCTCTAGATCTCTCATCTCTTTCTCTTGAAAGTCCTTATGTTCTTCATTCATCTAGTGTGTGTGCGTGAATTAGATCCTAACAGTTAGACTCAATTTGAAAGGACAGTAAAGTCACCATTAATTCTAATCTCCAACTTTTCCACTTCAAATTGTATTTACAAAAATAACTTTTAACTTTTTTAAAATTTATCATTTACATTAATCTCTCTAAATCGATACTCCATAAATTTATAAATCTCTAATATTATATTTTTGTCTCATTTGGACTTGAGCTAGTGATAAAAATTACAAATTTCAATAATATAATGTATAGTCCATTAATATTATAAATTAGTAATTTCTTAGAATTACAAATGTATCTAAGACTATTTAATAAAATGTAATTTTAATATTTTTTGTTTATTTGTTAAAATTTTAACTCACTTCTAACTTTTCTTATAACATTCAAAAGTTATGATATTGTTTTCTCGAACTGCATTTGTTCGCAACAAAATTTCATTTACACCGAAAATAAAAACAAACTACAAGGAAAATAAATAAAAGAAAAATGTAATTTTTATTATGAAGTTTAAAAAGCAAAGAATACTTTTATATCTTGTAATCATAAATTAACTATATGTAAAAAATAATAATATCTAAATGTCATTTTATTTTATTTTGTTTAAGGTGATATGTGAAAAATTAGAATTATAAAATTGTAAAAAAATGAATTAACCATTACTTATTTAATAGTCTAAAAAGGATAAAAAAACAAACAAATGAAAAGTGAAAAAACAGTTTCTAAATTGTAAGAAAGATGAGATTTTCTATTGCAAGGTGAATAACACTCTGAAAAGAAAGTAAAACTAAAATGAAAAAAACAGGATTATCTAAAAATTATTTAAATAATTGTCTTATATAGAAAACACAAGAAAGAAAAAAGTACAACCTTCAGGATACTCATAACTTCAAAGCTTTAAGGTTAGATCTAACCCATTATTTTCATTATCATCATGAAGCATATGTTGAATTGGAACATCCAACTCATCTATGAGAGGTCTTGTGATTGAATCAGAAGAAATTTCAGCTAGATTTGTATCGATCGAATTTGAAATTCTGACTTGATTACTTCTTGTTAACATTAACACTTGTGTCCCACGATTTACATGCCCACGCCAGACACTAATATTATGTCTAATAGGATGACGATGATATGATGGTGGTTCTCGTGACACGTGTCTCTCATTTCTCAGAACACTTCCATTTTGTGCTAGTATTGCAAGTCTTGACTGTGATGTTGAACTCAATATGTTTGAACTTTCTGCTATTTGTGGATGTAGTTGGAACCAGCGAGCTGATACTTGTGACACGTGTCTATTATTTCTCAGGTATCTTGCATTTTGCGTTGGTGGTGCAAGTATTGATAGTGGTTCTAAATTCGGTCTGTTTAAACCTTCTGATATGTAAACTTGTGGTCGCAATTGAATTGGGTGAGATTGAACATGAATCATAAATTCATGATAAGTGAAAATGATTCGGTTACAGATATGGCGTTGGAACAATCTAAGGGTGGAACTTGACATTCTAAGATGAAAAAGATAAAATCAATGTCAAACACATGAATATTCAAAATCAAATCAAATTTGAGACTTTTTTTCTAAAAAAAAAAAAATCTACCTTAACTATCTGACTTGTCCGATATGAGAAGGAAGACGATGAATTATTCACATAAAAAATCGTCAGATGCATTAGTTAAAAAAAATGCTCAAAGAATTTTCTAAAAATAGGAATTGAATTTACCTGTTTGATCTCTTCAGAAATTGTCAATGATTTGAATGATACGCATCAACACTATGGATTGTGAGAAGAATTTATAGGACAATGAGACTCACACTTGCAAGTGAATATGGACGCATTAATGCATATTTCACTGGCTAATAGAATACAATTAAAGTTAAATGATAAAATTCAAAAATAAAATCTAAAAAATTATTATTTTTCTATTTAGAGAATTATTTTGCCCTTTTAAATAAATTTCTAATAAAATTTAGTAGAAGTTGTCAAGAATTGTTATATAGAGTATCTTAATAATTATTAGTGGTATGAACAAATAATATAACATTTATTATATTTTTCTTTTGTCTTTCTAGATAATGCTAACTAGTATTGACCAAAATTACACTATTAATGTTATTAAATAATTAAACTTTAATTTAGATATCAAAAATAAAATTTAAAGACTAGTCTTTTATTTATTCTTTTGTAAAAAAAAATTATAAATCTTGAAAAGAAGCTATAAACTATTTCATTTCGACTGAATTGAATTTACATCTTAGAACTAGATTTAAATACTATAATAATATTATAGACACTCTTTTATTTTTAGAAAATAATTATTACAACAATATTATTATGGTCAGTTTTTTATTTTCCTTTTGTAAGAAGAAAAAAATGTAAAATCTTACAGAAATGTTAAAATTATTTTATTTTGACCGAATTTAATTTACATTTTAAAAGTAGATTTAAATACTACAAGAATATCACAATCACTCTTTTCGTTTCTTAATTATCATAAAAATATTATTACAGTCATTCTTTATTTTTTTTCTCGATAAAAAAATTGTAAACCTTCAAAATAACTTATATACTATTTTATTTTATTGAAATAATTAATTTGGTAGACAATTTTGAGTAAATACTAGAAGTGTCAAACCCCAACCCTAGGTGAGGCGGAGAAGTACTATATACATACATGTTTTACGAGTCACGTATGATGAGAAGGTAAACTACTACTATGCAGATATATTTACAAATCAGAAACTTCATATACAACACATGTTAACTAGCTGAACCGATACATGTGACAAGTGAAACTATGATTACAAATGATAGGTTTACGATATCTACAAAGACTCTACCGGGATCCATGACTGTACCATTAAGAAATACACATAATAAAGACTTGGCAAAGCCCCGAATCAACCTGAAGCTCACAAACAACTGTTGAGAATCATGTGCTTCTGTTGGGGAGATCTACTAGTTGAGTACATAAACCTGCACCTGCATCATGTAATGCGACATCCCAATAAGGAACGTCAGTATGAAGAATGTACTGAATATGTAAGGCATGACACAACCATATGCAAAATGACAGTTCAAGTGAAACAAAATACCAATATACAAGGATTAGAGACCACCTTTGCTTATACTTGTGAAATCATGTAGGTTACATTATTTTCTTTACTTTGTTGTGCGTTATAATTTTTATAAGACATATGATACAAATGACCGTCAGCGGTACAAGAGGATGACCAATGCTAGACATTATAACCCCTCAAATCATGTCCTCATAATTCCATAAATTGAGATCGGCCTATGATAGGCTTTCACCCCTGAGCTTCCACCCTTCCACACCAATAGGGATCGGCCCACGCTACACTTTCGCCCCTGATCTGCCACCCTCTATACCAATAGAAATTTACCCATGCTAGGCATTTTCCCATGGACTGCCACCCATAATTATACATATAACTTCACTTAGATTCTTTAATCTTTGAAATTGTTATTTAGATGTTCATAATTCTTTTGAGATTGTTCTTTTGATGCTCATAACTCGTTTCTGATTGCTGTTTTGGTGGTAATAATCTTTGTTTAAATTTGGAACTATAGACTAGTAATAGATGACATATGAATAAGGAATTACGATAATAACAATGACATGGAACCAAATGTGACACCAATGTAATACTTAGGATCTTATATGACTCGGTAAGCATTTTGACATCTCAAATTGAAGTACATCAAGTGAAGAAATTTAACATTCAGCCATGAGATTTGAACTCTATATAATACTTAGTAACTAATATCAACTACAAGGTGTTCATGAATCTTGAACCAAGAGGAAACGTGGGTAGATTCAACTTAAGGACGGATACATATTCCAAGCAAGTAAATATAAGATGCACAATACAGCAACTAGGGATCTTGTGAGGTAACATTATAGTCTAACACAATGGGAGTAATAACCAATAAAGGGAACACATGAACATGTGAAAAGATGACATGTATGATGAAATAGATAATTGAAGCAAGTTGGCAAGAAATTGGGCAGATTGTATAACCAACATATAAACATATGTACCATGTGTAATCTAGGGTCACTTTGATTTACACAAAGGAAATATGTGTCAGGGGTACTTTGGCAATGAAACAAGTTTAACCTTGTATACTAACAATTGGTAGAGTAAACAAGTACATTTAGTAACAAACTTATATTAGAGTGCTCACTTTAATACTCTAGGGAGTAGGAACTATAACTATGGATCAGTCACTACCAACGACACTTAGAAAGCTTACTTTTTTTAATGCAAGTGTTGGATTCATGCGAAAGAAATAGGAAATCGACTTACATACCTCATTCCCAATTTGTATAGATTAAGAAGTGTCAACCTGTCCTTTAACTTCATTGTCTTCATCTACAACAAGCAGTCATTAAGGCTATAATTTTAGCATCTTACCAATCAACTCGGGATATTTTAACTCATTAAAACAGTATCCATTCCATTATCTTTCTAATAGATTGTTTTGTTTCACGAATATGTTTGTTTTAGTTATTTATACGAAATAACCTTCCCATAGAACGGGTAGCGAGTTTACCAAAACTTTTAATTTTATGGTGCATCACCATAACATATCCTACAACTTTCCACAATCATTCCCTAAGTACATCCATGACCTCCCATAATCAAATTAATACAATAGCAGTCCTTAACACTCAAAAATAATCAAAAGACTTGAATTTATGGTTTTAAATCACCATCTCATGAGTTGCAATAAACAAGTAAGTTTGGAATTCTCAAGTAAGCTAATAACTAAAGATTGTGGCAACGCCCTTACCTTGGCTATTTAAATTCGTTATTCTCTTTCAATTACTATTTTTGTAACCTTCTCTTAATCTTTGGAAGTGAGTGGAAGAACCATGGCTTCCAACACATATATCTATCTCTAATTCACACCCTTTAAAGAAATATCCAATAATACTTGAAACAATAGAGGAGAGAAGGTGATCTTGTGGCTGCTATTGAAGAAACAAGGTGTAAGATATCTTGAACCCTTAGAGGAAAAATTGGGTGGCTGCTTCATCTTGGGAGAGAGAAATATATGAACTTGAGATCTTAAAATTTGGATTAGAGGAAAATGAGATATTTGTATCAGAATTTTAACCTTAATAGGTTCTCTTTTGCCACCTTTCATATACTTCATTTGCAGCTAATACACTCAAATTCTACCTCCCTAAAGAAGAATAAGTGATCGTATCAAGTAAACCCCACTAGAAAAATTCTTTAGAGTTAACTTCAATGTACGATTACTTCTATTTAGTCAAACATTTTCTGAAAATAGGAAATTAAAGGGGGGATTTTGTGAAAAAAAGTCTTTTAATATTGCTAATTAAAACAAGTAACAAGATTGAATCTTTGGTGTTTATCAAGTTGTGAGAGAAACTAGGGTGCAAGTGTTCCCTATAGGTTCATAACACTGTATCCCGAGCTATAGCAATTCTTCCCTAGTGTTTTGCGTGCAAAGTGATAAGTTAGGTATCTCTAAATCTTTGGTCCGCCATTTAGAGAATTTCACCCCGTACCTTGGTCCAACTATGTGTGTCTAAGTTACTAACTCTTACCTTTACTTCATATTAAGCATCGTATTCGTTGTATTGCTTCGTTATAACTTTGCTTTAATCGAGACTAGCCTATTAGATAGTATTCTACTAAATCTATGTTGATAATCTTTTCTTATTAACTACCTCCTTGGTACGACAAGTAGCAATAAGGCGAATTCTAACGCGTGCACTCATTAAAAAGAATTCTAAGCGAAAGAATTATCAATGCATGCGATAACCTATTTCAGAATTGTATTTAAGCTTGGTTTACTTTGTTAATCACCCATGGTTTCCACAAATCTATTTATGGATTTAGTTACCCATGCATAGAAGAACACAATTCATGGTTGATAAATAATAAATCATGAACTTACTTTGACAAATTCGAAGAAAATTCAGAAATTCAACTTGAAACCATACAAATCACTTCAAAACAAAATTTAAAAATTTTAAATTAATGCCAAAGTTGCAAAAACAAATCTCCTAGAACAAACTAAAAGAATATTAATAGAATCCAACCCCAAAAACGAGGTTTTACACCCATTTTATAAAAAAAACATTATCCTAAAATAAAAGGAATTCAAATAAGGGAAGTTTTCCAAAAACGCGGCTTCAATCGACGACCCCCACAGACGGTCTCCATAGGTCTAGACTTAGCATCTTGTTTTAGCCTTCAACTAGCATATTCTCTAAGATAATTGATGGACCTACAGCACGGTTCATCCATGCACCTATGATCCGTCGATGCCTTCCATCATTTCATACTTAGCTTGTGTTCAACTTCGGGTACTGGGACATTCTCTGATCAGATCGATGATTTAAAAAGATGGTCCATCGATCGATCCTTCCGTATCCCCACACTTGGTCATATTTTCCAAAGTTTCGCCAGATGCCCAAACTTCAAATCGACGGTCACCATCTATGATCCGTCGATGAGACGACGGTCCAGTAGATGGCCTTCGTGGGTCACTTCTGCACTAAACCTCAGTTGCCTTCTGCATTTTGGTTTTGAACACCTTTCCTACAAAACAATGATAAAAACATGTTGAAACTATTACAAAAAGGCTCTAGACACACACCAATCTAAGAAAAAGGCATTGAAAATACCGTGAAACCATGGTACATCAACAGTCAACATGTTTCTTTAATTTAGGCCACATATTTAAGTAATCAATGTACCTACTTTTCTATTCAAATTATTTCTTGTGGGCTTTAAAAGATTGGCCCTTCACTGTCCATTTCTCCCTTATTTTTCTATTCAACTTGTGCCAGATATAGGTGGTGTATTTGTCCTAATAATACGGTCAAATGAGTTTTAATAGGTGATGCACCTACTTGTCACCTACTAGCTTAGTGAAGTCAAGCAAGCACCTCAATATTTTATTGCATTTATAGACCATAATACCTTTAGATGAACTTAAAACTTATTACACTATGTCAATTTCAATAGTAGACTCAAATACCACCTTATGATTTCAAGTTTAAATACTTCCATCGAATCAAGTTTTATCGTGTCACATTAAAATGACATAATACATATATTGAACCTCAAACTTGCCTTCAAATTTTAACTTTGATCTCCAACTTTCATTATGCACAAACAAACACTTTAACTATCAAACTTTTAAATAAATAAACACATGAGTCCTACATGACAAAATACACGTAGGACACCACGTTAGACAAAAAATGACATGTAAGACATGTGTGTCTATATGTTCAACTTTATACAAGTTTAAGTGTCTACTTGTGCACACCCAATGTTGGCTTATGTATTATGCCCATCAAAATCTATGGGCATTTCACTTTAAACCTATTATATTGTCACTAGTCACATATGAAATCGAGTTCATAACTATACCATAAGGCAATTTATAAGCATCGTATAAATAGAACAAGTACACGTAGAATACGGGGTGTTACATCCTCCCCCCCATGATCATTCATCCTCGAATGATGGGTGACGCTAATAGTTTGGTTAACCTTGGAAATTCATTTGGAGATTTGCGAGATTTACCATTATAAATAGGACTATCCCAAAATTCACAGACAAAACTAAATGACGTATAGACAAGTCTAGCATGAAGTCTCAATAGATATGGTTCATAAAATAATAACATGAAAAATCAAACCCCTTTCTAGACTATGTAATTCACTGAATATAATACAAATAAGGACTTTAATATACCTAATCACAAGACATGCAACTGACATATCAAATGAACAAATGCTAGTAGGATTTATGATCATACAAGGGGACCACATGATCTCAGAGTCTTATGGTGATGTTTAGGATGAGGAGGGGTATTTAGGATCTCTACCATCTTCTATTTCAAGTATCTCATGTTATATTATATTCCTTCCACAATACTTCAATTGAGGTTACACATTTCGAGTTAGCTTTCGGGCCTTAAAATCAAGAATAACAATAGTATCTCCCAAAATCTTTGTATATGGAACGGACACATAAAATCATAGGCCTAACTGATCGAGACACTACTTTCCTTTCTATTTTATCTCTTGACGCTTTTTAGGGGCGAGTCATATAAGAACACATAGATGTTAATATAAACTTTAAAGTTTATGCTTCCCCTTCGAATAAGGCATTATGCTAAGTTATTTATCTATGATTATGATAAGATTTACATATATGCCCAACCTTTTCTGGTCAAATTCATCACCACATCATGATACAAGGAAACATTTTTCCAAAATTTTCAAAACTCAAATCAATAAGCACAGAGAGGCATAGAATACAAATAAATAGGTCATATTGAGTATGACACATAGGCAGACTATCACAAAAAGCGATAACATAATATATGGGCATTAAGCTATAGAAATATGTGGTGTACACGTGCAGGTAGCGGGTGAGAAAATGAGCTATAAGACATGTAGGCAGTGGACTAGATGAGCACATGATGCATGAGTACTAAAGTTACGCAATATAATATGTAAGAAAGTAGACTATAAGACATGTAGACATAAAAGAAAATGAACTACAGAACACAAATCACATTGAGCAAGTTTGTTATATCACATGGATAGGTGGACTAACATGTCAATGATCACACATATGAAATATGTGTTAGTGAGCACATGACACATGGGCAGAAAAGCTATATGGCCTGTAATGCTTAAGCAAGTAGGCTACGAGGCATGTAAAATTTATAAAAGTGGTCGTAAAATCAATTATCTTGCAGTACCTACACAATATAGACAACTGACATGAGGAAGGTATCCAGTGCAATGAATAACATATAGGGAAAAGGTCCTACGAAAACATATAGCAATAAACAAAGGTACTCCAAAGCAGACAACGCCTGAATGGAAGTATTCTATGACATTAAGTAACATGTGAAGGGAAAATGACATACAAATAGATAAATTATAGAACATGCATCATGTATAATTCTATAACAAACCATCTTTCGAAACTATGAGATATCCTATAGAACCAGTCTACCATAATATGGGTAAACACACTGCTTAAGAGTTAAGTCACGGGCGGGATACTTCTTATCATATTCCTTACTCACCTCAAAGTACATACAAATGATTTCCGCATATACTTTCTTCAATATAAGAAGCCATATAGGTGTTCTGCTATTGGGACTTGGCTTTCATCTAGGTCAATATAAATACTATAGTTACGATAGAAAAGAAAATCCACAATATTTCATCCTTTGGAGTAGGAGGCCGAGGTCAACTTTGCCGTTATTACTAGCTTTTATCACATCACACTCAATGTCTGGTGTCTTTTGAAGCTCATAATAGAAAAGAGTGAAGCTTAAACGTACCATAGAACATGAACTCTAGTAACATCTAAATGTTAGGTACCTATAAAGTTATATCATGATTCATAAAATCTTAAAGTTAGCACCTTTGGGCTTCATTAGATCGGTTTGGCCATACTAAAAGTTTTTTTTAAAAAAACAAGTGAGATCACTCTAACTTTTTTCCCATGCAAGATAACAAATAATAATAAATAACATATGATCAATTTTCGTCTCCCTTAACGGGCTATAACTGATGAATTACTACTGGAAAATATTAAATGAAGCCCGTAAGAGCTCTATACATATGAATAATGCTCTACTTTTCTTTTGTACTAAGGATGTAGATGAACTAGATCTATGTATCTTCAATCTATGTAACCTTTCTATTCCCCTCTTTTCTTGTTGTTATCAGGACTAAATATCAAGACTTGAACCAATACTAAAATAACTTCTCTGTTAAACAAAGGTTAACAAAGTTGTTCCAGGGTGCGACATTATAACTACTTAGGATTGAAGAGTTGATATCTTTTTATTGCCTTATACACTTGGCAACCTCTCTTTCATAATTACCTATATCACTCCTGTACTGCATCCTCATATTGCCGTACTCCTATGTTTAGGGAATTTGACATATCCCATCTCTGATGAGAAGCTCTAAGTACATATTTGGCCGTGTAATTCAAGCTTCATTCCACATGCTTCCTATCTAACAAGTACCTTTTAATCAAAACTAGTAGCTTCATCTACTAGATCCGACTATGTACAACCTGACTAATCACAACTTAGGTCTAACCAATCAATTTTTTCCTTTTGTTAACCTTACCCTTTAGTCACATACTAATCCTCCATAACACAAACATAGATCATAGTAGGAACTACCGTACATATATCATTTGTAGAAATTGACACACTTATCCCTAAGTTTTGTAACCATGAAAAGAATATAAATGTTATTAGTGCTTATCGGGGTTATTGGCACATATCATATAAAATCCAAATATTAACATATTCTTGATGATATATGGTGAGAATTAAGGTATTGTCAGCAATTTAGGGGTATCTCTAATACTATTGCACTGATACATCCACCTATCAGATTGTGCCACTGCCTTCTTCTGACTAAGAAAAACTGGTTCGACAACAACAATTTTGAGAACATATGTAGTGCTGAAATTTCTATGTATATCACAGACTAAGAGCAAGTTTCCTCTATAGAACTCAAGAGTTGGATACATCATCTTAACAATAATAAGAATAATAATAATAATAATAATAATAATAATAATAATAATAATAATAATAATAATAATAATAATAATAATAATAATAATAATAACAACAACAACAAAAACAACAACAACAACAACAACAACAACAACACCAACAACAGCAACAACAACAGCAACAACAACAACAACAACAACAACAACAACAACAAGAAGTACATTTTCTGGAATGTTACACCTACGTATCTCATTATTGAGAATTCAGTTCAGACGTAGTTTATTGTAGGAGAGTGTGATTTTTAAATGTAGAACATACGACGATTACAAACAAACGATGCGATTACAGGGAAAGAAACAAAAACATTCTAGATCTTCAAAAATAGTAGCACTTGATAGCATAAGATTTGATTGACAACTTGAGATGAATGTCTATGTTGAGTCATGAAATGTGATTGAACAAATGCTTCGATGTATCTTCTAAGTAAACTGTTTTCTATTTTCTGGACTTCTCTCAGATGGACCCTGATTTTGACTTATATGACATAGTCATTCTTTTGTAGATTTATAGTTTTTGTCTCATCTAACTTTGACTTACTTTGATTCTCGAATTTTTCCAAATCTTTGATAATGTGTTGAATATCATGACCTCCTCATCATACTCTTAAAACTTATCTTCATCTCCTTTATTTTGTTCATTCGACTTGTGAAATGACATGATATTGGCGAGTTTTTTTAAAAGAATATTTTACTGAAACCAAAAATAAAATTACTAGATAGAAAATGAAAAGCAAAATAAATTTTCATAACATAAGAGGCTTTCATCAAAAACAAGGAAATTAGAACTTTGGACATGACCATGAGCCATTTTGCCTTTTCTAAAAAACATTACGAGGGAACTTAAAACATATACAAGTAAAATTACTAGGCGTCTTGTATGCCTAGTGTCTGGGTCATATTCTTCAGCACAACATCACCATTTTCCAAAAGATTCCCCATTCCTTCTCCAAGACTGTCATCATTGGCATATTCCTCTACCACAAAAGACGAAAGAAAAAATAGGGGGTGCTCCTCTCCTTACAGTCAAGTGGCTTTACGCTCCTCTACAACTACCTTTCGCCCAACATGATCACGAACGAAGACAGAGAATTGCGTAGATAGGAGGACGAAACAAGCCAACCCACTTGTCCTGATCGGAAGAAGAAAGAAAGTGACATAAATGAGGCAAAGACTTTGGTAGAACATGGTTAATCCCCTTCTTGTTCTGACCCTCTCTAGAAAAAAGCAAAATATTGATGGAGTGTCCTGTTTGTAAAATTGAGTTTCTCATTAATGCTCGGAAAAGCTACATTTTCCTCAAGGTTGTCAGGACCAGCTGGAACTATCAACTTTACCATACACCACTCATCCTCCATCTCTATCTTATTGATACTGGTGCCTCCATAGTTCAACCGAGGATTATAGTTGATGTCAGGTATAACAGTCTTGACCATATTCTGGTTAATCAAGTCCTGGATCTTGTGTTTCAAATTTATAAAGTCTTCAGTATCATTCCCAACACAGTTGGATGATATGCACACATTCGATCGGCTCGGTAAAATTGGGAGCTAGTATCAACAGGTTTGGGCCAAACTGGATGAATAATATCTTTCGCACTCAATTGCTCAAATAACTTCGCCCTACTTTCTAGGAGCGGCGTAAAATTCCAAGAAGGTTTCTTCTTGAATCTCGGACGAGGAGGATCATAATGGCCTTGTTGAGGCAACGACATTTGACGATAATTTGGGGCATTTTGACAGAGAGGTGCTTGAGACTTTGGTTCAATCATGTTAGTAGTAAATCCTCCACGATTCAACAGTGAATCACCATCGGCATTGGATGTGACAGATTAAAGAGTGACAATTCTTTGATTAATCAAGTCTTGAATTTTATGGTTCAAGTTGATGCAATCTTGAGTGGTATGTCCAGCACCTCCTAAATGGTAAGTGCAATGAAGATTAGGCCCGTAAAGTCTAGAATTGACATTGACATTTTTTAGATCAATTGTTCATATCAGACCAGCCACTTTTAATCTCTCAAAGAGTTGGGTTCGACTTTCAACCAAAAGAGTAAGACTCGAGAAGGCTTCTTTGAAAACTCCTGACAAGAAAGGTTTTAATATTTCATGAAGATGGAGGTACTTTACGGTAATTTGGAGAATTTTGGCGAGTAGGTGCTGGTGTTTGGAAATTTGGATATTGTGGGGCTTAATAGTTATGAGGAAAATTTTTTGGTAATTTGGAAATCCAGCTTGGTAACTTTATTGAGAATTTGGGTAATTTTGAAATGGAGCTTGGTAATTTGATTGAGTATTTGGGTAATTTGGAAACGGAGCTTGGTAATTTGGATGATATGATGGTGGAGATCGGTAACTTGGATGGATGGGTAAGAATGTCATCAAGATAGATTATAGTGTAATGGTGAGATTGTTCTATCCTTAACTAGAGATCTCTAGTTCGAGAATTGGGTATGCAAAAGAAAAAATAAGAGAAAAATTCTTCTAATATATGCAGGAAAAACAAGTTGCGTACCACATTGGTTATGTCCTCCTCACCCTCCAACACACCTCATCCTTGTATCCCCCATCCACACCCCTACCAGGACCCAACCTCACTTCCTTTTTAATTTATATAAATTATATACAACTACATTACGATAATATTTTTCACATACCTATTGATAAAATAAAATAATTAAGTGACCCACTTATTTTCATTGTTTGGAACACACTCAAAGAGGTAGAATATAGTTGCAGAAGCTCCAAAATGGTAGTCCATAATCTTTCATCAAAAGAGACCCAAGGTTAGAGGCTAATTAACTATATATAATTTCGTTAACCATTATAATTAAACACTAAACTTATAAAAATACAAATTACGGTAGATAATTATTAAGAAGACAGGGCTTTGTGCAACAACATCGTTTGTATATATATTCTCATTTAAGTGCAAATTTTATCATCAACACATGTCCCCCTAATGTTCTTCTCCATTTAAAACAATCTTTTTTCTCTCTGATTATAACAAATAAAATAAAAAGAAAAACTTATCGAAATTAGTACTTTTGGCCTATATAGTATTTTTATAGTGATACTTTGAAAACATTGTATATTGTAACACCCCATAATTTTTTAAGATCCAAATCATTCTAACAAAACCTCGCAAATCTAATCTGAAAAATTTAAATCTTCTGTGTAACACCTTATACTTTGAAAAAGGTTAAAGAGGGAAAACTGGAAAGTCTACGAACTCAAAATGGAACATGGACAACCCTAAACGATCAATTAAAGGTCAACAACCCATTTAGGGGAGGTAGCCCAACCGCCCACGACTACCAGGATTTAAGTCACATGGGTGGGACTTAAGGTGGTATGTGCTGACTTTATGGAATGTTTAGGGTTCCTTAGAGGTCACCCATCAGCTTTAAAGTTAAGGATAATACTTTAAATGTGGGAATGATTTTAGATACGAATTAAGGTCACGAGAATCCCCTATTGGAAAGTTGAGTTAAAACTTTAATTTCTTACCGATAGAGTTCGACTATGATATTTTACTTGGGTCGAATTGAAATGATTATATCTCTCATAACATAAGAAATTATTATTTGGAACCTAAACAATTACTATTCAATGTGTTCTCTTTCTAGTGCAACCAAGTTTGCTCCATTTCAAGTTCGGAGTAAAAAAGTTATGTGTGTTTTAAGGCAGTGTCAGAAAATATAAGTTTCACAGATACCTATACAGCCAAAGAAGTGTTTCACAGACCATGGGTCCCTAAACAGTCCGTGAACCCTCCCTTTAAGGCACTCCAACAATTTTTAAGTTGCGGTCATTTTAGTATTCTCCCTATGTTGTTTTCACCCTTATTCTAAGCCTCAACCACGACGATTTCACCTAGTTAAGGACTTAGAAAGTGTTAATCATTTATTTTACATTCATTAAGACTTCATGTTATTAGAGCAAGGTACCAAAATGAGAAAAGCCAATTTCAAGCATTCTTCGAATTTCATTGATTTTGCCAAAAACTTTATGATTCCATGGTATAAGACTATCATAGTGCTGGAATAGTTCATCCTCACGCTCTAAATCTACTTTCAATAAAACAGTAATCTGGTGTTTTATAATTAGATTTGAGTATTGTTGAGATGAGTTGATGTTGAGTTCTGAGTTCTTTAATTTTGAGCATTGAGTTTTTCTATAATGTTATCTAGATCCTTGAGTAGAGTTGTTCATGCATATATTTTATCATTAACCCACATAGCAAGGAATTAACTTCCCTTTCCTGACAAATCTCATCTCCCCTTTCATAGGTGAAATTTTCAAATATGTTTTATCACATTCTTCAGATTCTAAGTCCCTTCTCCTATTGCCGGCATAAGACTTTTGCTGGTCGATAGGCTGGTTTTCAATCAATTCCTTATCATATGAACTTTCTCCAAAATTTTATAGATCAATTCGGGACCAAAGAGTGAAGACTCACCAATATCAAACCACCAAACCAGAGATCTACATCTCCTATCATACAAAGCCTTAAAAAGGATATGGATATAGTCAAATGGTAACTATTTTTATAAGAGAAATCAACCAAAGGCAAGTGTTCATCCCAACTTCCCTTGAAATCAATTACACAAGCTCTAAGCATATCCTCAAGGGTTTGAATAGTATGCTCCTCTTGACCATCCGTTTGGGGATGAAAAGTGGTGCTAAACTTGACTTGAGTACCTAACCCATTTTGGAACAACCTCCAAAATTGCGAAGTAAATTAAGCACCTCTATCCGAAATGATGGATAAAGGAATTCCATGAAGACTCGTAATCTCACTGATATAGATTCTTGCATACTCTTCCACCGAATAAGTAGACTTAATGGGGGATAAAGTGAGCGGATTTCGTCAACCCATTGATATACCGTGGTTTCACGGTATTTTTAATGCTTTTCCCTTAAGTTTAGTGTATCCAAAAGCCTTTTTGTACTAATTTTTATGTAAGTTTCTCTTTATTTGTAGGAAATCTGTCTAAAAGATGAATGCGGAGGTTTTTGAGCAAGGAATATAGAAAACTACCACCTACGGAGCTTGTGATGGTTCGTCGTGCCCATGACGGTCCATAGGTGGCATCGTAGTGCAGCTGCAGAGAAAGTTGCGGAATTCTGACCAACTGTGGGGTTACGGAGTGAGTGACGGACCGTCGTAGACATGAAGATCCGTCCTGATGGTTCATCATGAAGATCAGAGAAGTAGTCCAGTACCCAAATTCCAAGAGTTCAAGTGTTTTGGAATGGAGACCCTCGTCGAACCGTAGTGCCTATGACGATCCGTCACACCTGCCGTTGAGGGTAATGAAAAGAGCAGCAGAAGAAATTGCTCAAGTATGGAATGACAGAGTCCATGACGGTCTGTCGTGACCATGACGATCCGTCGCTAGGTCCGTCGATCCAGCCGCGGTTTGACAGATTTCCAGCAAATAGAGTCCTTATTTAATTAGGTTTTTATTTTTTATAAATAGTTCGAAAAACCTCGTTTTTGAGGTTAGACTCTTGATTATTTTTTAGACTCTTTGTGAGATTCTTGATTATTTTGAGTCTCTTGAATATTTTTAGACTTTTGTAATTGATTATTGGTGACTTTTGTTGATTAATTAAGTGAGCTTTTGGATTTTATTCTTTCTCATTGAAGTAAGTGCATGAATTCTTATATTACATATTTGAATATTGTGACTATGACTATGGGTAACTAAACTCCATAACTAGGGTTGTGGGAACCATAGGTGAATAATGAGGTAAAACCTAACTAAAATAACAATTCTAGAATAGTGTCTTACATGTATTGATAATTCTTTCGCTTAGAAGTCTTTTTAACGGATGGCCAACGTCAGAACTCCCCTTAATGCTACTTGTCGAACCAAGGAGGTAGATAATAGGAAAAGAATTATCAACATATATTTAGTGTATACTATCTAATATGCTAGTATTGATTGATACGAGGTAATAACTTAGTAAAATATCAAATACGATGCGGAATATGAGGTAAAGGTGAGGGTTAGTTTAGCAACACACGTATACTAGGAAAGAATAGTTATAGTTAGAATTATCAGGTTATGAAATTATGGGGAACACGTAAACCCTAGTTACTTTTATTAATTGATTAAACTCCAACATTTGAAGTTGTTAGTTGTCTCTTTTAATTTCGCTAGTTATTTTCACTTATTTAGAAATAGAAAACCCCCTTTTATCATTTTTGCTTTCCAAGGAAAAAATTGACTAAACAATAGTAGTAATAGATTGAAGTTAAGTATAAACTATTTTCCTCGTGGGAACGATCCCAACCTCATTAGTTGGGTTATTTACTTGACACGACCGATTTACTTCTTATTTGAGAAGTAAGTTTGAGCGTATCAAATTTTGGCGCCGCTGCCGGGGAAAGTAGCTTTTAGATTAACTTAAACTTACTATTATAGTTTAGTCAATATTTTCTTGATTTTACCTTGTTTTATTGTTTTTGATTCTTGCCGAACCATCCTCATTGTATGCCAAATACACGGAGAGGAAGAGAACCCTTGTTTCCCTACGATCACGAATTAGAGAGTACACTACGCAACATGAATCAAAACTTGGGAATTCATGATGATGATCCAAACCAGAACATCCCAGCTCCGGTTAATGTACATGGTCAGTTGTTACCCGATGCTCCGGGTGAACACCAACAGAGGGGACAAAATCCCGCTCCATGGCCCCAAGAATTCTACAGAGGCTATGACAACATAGCAGACTCCGATGGCCACTTGTCTTGCCCCCTCTACCACCAGGCTACACCTTTTTGGTAACTAGTATCCTGATGCAAATGCTCACTGCCAAAGATTTGTTTTCAGGGCTACCTTCTGAGGATCCACATGCCCATATAGCTAAGGTTAGGGCAGTGTGTAAAAGCTGTGTAGGGAGTCCTGACTTGGACTTGGATATAATAGGGCTAAGAGTGTTTCCTCTCTCACTGATGGGAGAGGCTGTTATATGGTTCACTAAGCTCCCTTACAACACAATTTTCACTTGGAACCAACTAAGGGACGTTTTCTTAGCACGCTACTACCCGGTCTCCAAGAAACTAAACCACAAAGACAGCGTGAACAACTTTGTGGCACTACCAGGAGAGTCAGTTAGTAGTTCTTGGGATAGATTCACCTCGTTTTTTAGAATCGTCCCAAATCACCATATAGATGATGAGTCACTAAAGGAATACTTCTATCAGGGACAGGATGATAATAATAAAGCGGTGTTGGACACTATTGCAGGTGGATCTAATTGGCAGTGTACTTATGCTGAGATTGCTGCAAATTAGGGAAAATCTCCCAAAAAAATAATGCTTGGAGTACTAGGAAGTCAGATACCGGGAGAAATACCTTCGTAGTGCAGTCCACTCACAACCCTGCCACAGATGAGATCCGTGAAAAGATAAATGCATTTAAGTACTTGTCTAAACCACCACAACCTAATGATGAATGCTATTATGCGGAGGATTCTTATGAGGTAAATGAGCAGACGGGGGGTTTCGCCAAGTCTCAAATCAGGATAATTAGCGCCAAGGTCAGGGGATCCAAGGTCAGAACTATGGTAACTATAACCGTGAGTGTGATTCTGTCCGAGATGGAAACTATAACCGCGACAACTACTTCAACAGGGGTAACTACGGTAACAGAAATGATAGGAATGGGCCCTATGTCCCTCCTCAAAATCGTGATGTTACTCCTAAGGATGGTGGAGATAGTATGGCGCGATTTGAGGATATGTTGCACAAAATGATGAAGAGGTTCGATGCTAGTGATGAGCATATTAAAGAGTTAAGGAGTGATTTAGCGAGTATCGGGCAAAAAGTCGATACACATGTAATATCGATTAAGCAGATCGAGTTGCAAATGACCTAATTATCTACGACTTTGAACACACGGCAACCGGACACTCTTCCTAGCAACACTATCCAAAATCTGAAAAATGATGCACACTGTATGACAATCACTACTCGGGGTGGTAATCAAACCATTGACCCACCTATGCTGCTAGTAAGGAAAAGGTGAGAAAGGATAATGATAAGGTGGTAGAGGGTAGTGGTGAAGCAGAAGATAGATGGAGAAGTCCATATAAAGGTAATTATCATGCCTAGACCACCACCCCCCTTTCCTCAGAGATTAGTGAAAAAGACCGAGGATAGTAAATATCGGCGTTTTATAACAATGCTGAAGTAGCTTTCTATCAATGTCCCTTTGGTAGAAGCTCTAGAACAAATACCCGGTTATGCCAAGTTTATGAAAGATCTGGTTACAAAGAAAAGATCGGTCACTTTTGAGGATGATGATAGAATGCAGCATTGTAGTGCTATTGCTACAAGATCTCTCGTACAAAAGAAAGAAGATCCGGGTGCGTTCACTATTTCTTGTACAGTCGGGTCATAACATTTTGTGAAAGCATTATGTGATCTGAGGCAAGCATAAATCTCATGCCCCTCTCAATTAACAAGAAGTTGGGTTTGGGTGACCTAAAGCCCACTGCGATGCGGCTACTGATGGCTGATCAAACAGTGAAAAGGCCTATAAGGATACTCCACGATGTGTTAGTAAAAGTGGAGTCATTCATATTTCCGACAGATTTTGTTATTCTTGATTGTGAAGTCAATTTTGAAGTTCCTATTATTCTTGGGAGGCCATTCCTTGCTACGGGTAGAGCCTTAGTTGATATGGAAAAGGGGCAGATGAAATTTCAATTAAACAATGAAGAAGCGACCTTCAACATTTATAGGTCCATGAAGAAGAGTGGTGAGCTCCAATCGGTATCTGTCATATCCCACAAAGAAAAGATGAAGAAGGATAATGAACTAAAAAGTGAAAAACGAGAGTTTATGGTTGGGGATTTGGTGCTTTTAGACAGTTCTAGGTTGTGTTTGCTTCCGGGCAAGCTCAAGTCCAAACGGACTGGCCCTTACTTGATTACCCAAGTATTTCCTCATGGAGAACTTGAATTAGAAACAAAAGAGGCGGTGCGGTTTAAGGTAAATGGGGAACGAATAAAACTCTATTTTGGGCATATTGTATCGGTGAATGAAGTGATAGAGGCATACCATCTTGATGAAGAGTAGGAATCAGGCACTTGTTGGGAGGCAACCCAATACTTATAGTTTTTTTATTTTAGTAATGGTAGTATTTTTTTACTAATGGGTTTTAAATTTGCAAGCACATCACCAGGAAATTCTGCATAAAATCACTCTGCAGCAGTCACTGACGGATACATCGATTGTCCATTGTGCCTGTGACAGACCGTCGCATGAATCCGTCGTTCCAGGTACGTCTTTCTGTTATTTTCAAACTACGGCACACGCGATGGAACCAATGACGGACCGTCACAGCCGCGATGGACCGTAGTCGGGGACTCGTCGCGTCATTAATGAAGCGTACCCGACCCGGTTGGGTTATATTTTTAAATAAAAAATTCAACATTTAAAATCCCCACCCCTTCATTTCACCCCATTCCTTCTCTCTTTTTACTATTTCCCTCCCTTTTAAACTTCCAAAGATCATAACCCCCCTCTCTTACAACCTATCATTTTCCCCATATTCCCCAATTCCTAAAATTTACAATCTACTAGTCGGAGTCTGCTGTTGTGGGTCTCTACTTTTTCACCAAGTACCTTCCTCGCATGTTTTTTTTATATTCTCAGGTATGTGTCTCTAATTTCTACCCATTTACTTTGCATTTTTGTTTATCAATTAGTACTAGCCTAGTTATTATTGATGGGATCATTCCTTAATACAAATTCTGTCTGACCTAGGTTGAGAATCCTCAAAATTGTCATGTTAAAACACTAGAAATAGGTGCTTTAGCATTGCTAGTTTACTAGGTATTTGGGTTAGACAAATGTAATTAAAACACTAACAATTTCATTTGATGCATAGGGGATGAATGGGGCATCCCCAGTTCTGTCACTAAATGACAGAATGAGACCCTGATGACGGACCGTCGTACCCACAACAGACCGTCATTCGGTCCATCCCAACATCCCTACCACCTCACTGTCCAATTCTCTCCAAGTGTCCACCAACGGACACATGCGATAGACCGTCGTTCCCACGACGGTCCGTCCTGCACAACCGTTCTGGTTGTCAGAGACCTTATTCCTGAGGGCCTCTCACTTTTTCTAAGTGTCCTCAAACGGACACATACGACGGACCGTCGTTCACATGACGGTCCGTCCTGCACAACCGTTCTGGTTGTCAGAGACCCAATTCCTAAGGATCTCTGAGTTTTTCTAAGTTTCCTTAAACGGACACATGCGACGGACCGTCAATCCCACGACGGTCCGTCCTGCACAACACCGTGGTAGAAATGACGGTTCGTCCTGCTGGTTCGTCATAAAGATGAGAGAAGTAGTTCCACTACCCAAATTCCAAGAGTTCAATTGTTTTGGAACGGAGACCCTCGACGGACCGTTGTGCCTGTGACGATCCGTCATACCTGCCGTCGAGGGTAATGAAGAGCAGCAGAAGAAATTGCACAAGTATGGGATGACAGAGTCCATGACGGTCCGTCGGGACCATGACGATCTGTCGCTAGGTCCGTCGATTGAGCCGCAGTTTGACAAATTTCCAGCAAATAGAGTCCTTATTTAATTAGGTTTTTATTTTTTATAAATAGTTCGAAAAACCTCGTTTTTGAGGTTAGACTCTTGATTATTTTTTAGACTCTTTGTGAGATTCTTGATTATTTTGAGACTCTTGAATATTTTTAGACTTTTGTAATTGATTGTTGGTGACTTTTTCTGATTAATCAAGTGAGCTTTTGGATTTTATTCTTTCTCATTGAAGTAAGTGCATGAATTCTTATATTACATATTTGAATATTGTGATTATGACAGTGGGTAACTAAAATCCATAACTAGGGTTGTGGGAACCATAGGTGAATAATGAGGTAAAACCTAACTAAAATAACAATTATAGAATAGTGTCTTGCATGTATTGATAATTCTTTCGCTTAGAAGTCTTTTTAACGGATGGAAAATGTCAGAATTCGCCTTAATGCTACTTGCCGGACCAAGGAAGTAGATAATAGGAAAAGAATTATCAACATATATTTAGTGTATACTATCTAATAGGCTATTATTGTACGAGGTAATTACTTAGTCAAATATCGAATACGATGCGTAATATGAGGTAAAGGTAAGGGTTAGTTTAGCAACACACGTAGCCGGACCAAGGTACGGAGTGAAATTTTCTAGATGCCAGACCAAGGATTTAGAAATACATAACTTATCACTTTGCATGCAACATACTAGGAAAGAATAGTTATAGTTAGAATTATCAGGTTATGAACCTGTGTGGAACACGTAAACCCTGGTTACTTTTATTAATTTATTAAACTCCAACATTTGAAGTTGTTAGTTGTCTCTTTTAATTTCGCTAGTTATTTTCATTTATTTAGAAATAGAAAACCCCCTTTTATCATTCTTTCTTTCCAAGGAAATAATTGACTGAACAATAGTAATAGATTGAAGTTAAGTCTAAACTATTTTCCTCATGGGAACGATCCCAACCTCATTAGTTGGGTTATTTACTTGACACGACCGCTTTACTTCTTATTTGAGAAGTAAGTTTGAGTGTATCACCCATCCACAAACACCCATATAGAGTCATTTTTCCTTCGTGTCCAAGGCAAACCCTCTACGAATTCCATATTAATGTCTTCCCACTTCTAAGCAGGAACTTGCATTTCTTGAAGTAGGCCACCCGACTTTTGGTGCTCGGTTTTTTACCTGTTGGCAATTTGGACACTTTCAAACAAATTACGCTATGTCCCTTTTCACGTCATCCCACCAAATATTTCTCGAAGGTCATGATACATCTTAGTAGAACCCGGATGAATTGAATAACGGGAACCATTATCTTACTTTAGGATCTGGTTTCTCAAATCATCCACATTGGGCACAGACAACCTCTCTTAGTACCTAAAAACACACACACACCCCAAGGAGAATAACTCATAAGATTACCAAGAACCAATTCCTTTAACTCCACCAATGATGGATAAAGGTGTTGCTTAGACTTCACCTCAACCACCTAAGAAGATTCGGAATTATGATGGACCATAAAACCACCATTAGGAGAATCTTCCAATCGAACACCCAAATGAGCCAACCAATGAACATCTTTCACTAAATCTTTCTTGTCTTCTTATATATGAGATATACTACCCATGGTCATACGATTTAGAGCATCCGCAACCATGTTGACCTTGTCAGGGTGGTAGAGAACACTAATGTCATAATCTTTCAACAATTCCAACCACCTTCATTATCAGAGATTTAATTCCTTTTGAGTAAACACATATTGAAGACTCTTGTGGTGGGTATACACATATACATGAACACCATATAGGTAATTCCTCCATATTTTCAAGGCAAACACCAAAGCCACTAATTTAAGATCATGAGTTGGGTAGTTCTTCTCATGAACCTCGAGTTACCTAAAGGCATATGCTACAAACATCCCATGTTGCATAAGGACAAAACCCAATACCACTTGAGGTGCATCACAATATACCACAAAACCCTTGGTACCCTCCAGTAAAGTCAACACCAGAGCGGTGTTAAGCCTATTTTTCAAGATTTGGAAGCTTCTTTCACAAGCCTCCGACCACTCAAATTTCACATTCTTTTGGGTCAAAATAGTCAAGAAAGATGCAATGGACGCAAAACCATCCACAGACCTCATGTAGTACCCGTTTAGACCAAGAAACTTCTTATATTAGTTGGATCCAAAGGTCTATGCTAATTTCTAACTGCCTCGGTTTCTTTGGATCCACCTATACACCCTTACTGGAGATGATATGACTGAGAAACGCCACCGATCTTAATCAAAACTCACACTTGCTATACTTGGAAAATAGTTAGTTCTCCTTCAAGACTTGTCACATCACTCTCAAATGGTCCATATGTTCAACCTCATTCTTCGAATATACCAAGAGTTCATCTATGAAAACAATCACACAGAATCTAGATAGTTTTGGAATACCCTATTCATTAGGTCCATAAATGTCGTCGAGCATTAGTCAACCCAAAATACATCACCCTAAACTCATGGTGACCATATCTTGTTCAAAAGGTCATTTTGGGAATATCATCATCTCTAACCCTAAGTTGGTGATATCCCGACCTCAAGTCAATTTTGGAAAAAGTAGCTTTCCCCTTGGAGTTTATCAAACAAGTCGTCAATACAAGGGAGAGGATACTTATTATTAATGGTCACTCTATTGAGTTGTTGGTATTCAATACACATCGTAAGCGACTCATTCTTCTTCTATACAAATAGAATCAAATCACCCCATGGACAAAATACTAGGTTGAATGAAGCGTTTGTCTAGTAAATCCTTGAGTTGAGCATTCAACTCTTTCAATTCGGGCGGAGCAATCCAATAAAGGGAGGAATTGAAATGAGATGTGTATCTAGTAGTAAGTAAATATCAAAGTCAATTTCCCATTCAGGAGGAATTCTGGGAGAATCATTAGGAAAGACCTCCAGAAATTTTTTAACTACGGGGGCTAACTCAATGGGAGGAGTTTCGGAGTCTAAATATTTGACTCTTACGATATGGTATAATCACCCTTTAGAGATCATAGTGCAAGACTTTAGACAAGAAATGATACGACCACTAGGAATAGAACTTCCCCCGTTCCACTCTAATACGGGTTCATTAGGAAAATTAAACTTGACCACTCTTGTCCTACAATCAATGGAAGCAAAACAAGCATGCAACCAATACATCCCAATATGACATCAAAATCCACCATATCAAGTTCACCTAATTCAACATGGCTAACTCTATTGGGTAACATTATAGGACAATTTCTACATACCCTTTTTGCAAACACTGAATCACCTACTAGGGTAGTCAACATAAAAGGTTGATTAAATGAACCTTTCATGGTAACAACCCCGGTAGGTGAGTCGGTGGTTGCAAAGAGGGTATATAGAAATTGCCCTATAATGTTGCCCAATAGAGTTACTCATATTTAATTAGTAGAACTTGATATGGTCGATTTTGATATCATCTTGGGGATGGATTGGTTGCATAATTGTTTTTCTTCCATTGATTTTAGAACAAGAATTTTCAAGTTCAAATTTCCAAATGCACCCGTTTTAGAGTGGAAGGGGGGGAAATTCTATTCCTAGAGGTCATATCATCTCTTGTCTTAAGTCTTGTAAAATGATCTCAAAAAGGTGCTTATATCATATTGTAAAAGTCAAAGATTTAGACTCCAAAAATCATCCCATTGAGTAAGTGCCCGTAGTAGGAGAGTTTTCGGAGGTCTTTCCTAATGATCTTCTCGGAATTCCTCCCGAACAGGAAATTGATTTTGGTATTGACTTAATATAGGATACCAACCCCATATCAGAGCCTCCTTATTGGATGGCTCCAGCCGAATTGAAATGGTTAAAGGCTCAACACATAGACTTATTAGACTAAGGCTTCATTAGACCTAGTATTTCTCCATGGGGTGCACGATATTGTTTGTGAAAAAGAATGATGGGTTTACATATAATGTGCATTGATTATCGCCAACTCCATAAAGTCACTAGTAAGAACAAGTGTCCTCTCCCTCGGATTGACAACTTGTTTGATTAACTCCAAGGGGAAAACTAATTTTCTAAGATTGACTTGAGATCGGGGTATCACCAACTTAGGGTAAGAGGCAAGTATAAACCAAAAAAGACATTCCGGACTAGATATGGCCACTATGAATTCTTAGTAATGTCCTTTGGTCTCACTAATGCCCCAGCAACGTTTATGGATATCATGAATAGGGAGTTTTGAAGTTACCTAGATTCATTTGTCATTGTCTTCATTGACGACATCTTGGTATATATGAAAAATGAGGGTAAACACATGGACCATTTAAGGGTGGTGTTACAAGTGCTTTAGGAGAATAAAATATTTTCCAAGTATAGAAAATGTGATTTTCGGTTGAGTTCGGTGGCGTTTCTTAGTGATATCATCTCTAGTGAGGGAATTGAGGTTAATCCACGGAAAACCGAAGCGGTCAAGAATCGGCCTAGACCATTGACTCCAACCAAAATTAGGAGCTTTTTGGGTCTAGTGGGATATTATAGGAGGTTTGTGGATGGTTTTGCATCCATTCCATCTCCCTTGACTACTTTGACCCAAAAGAGTATGAAATTTGAGTGGTCAGAGGCATGTGAAATAAGTTTCTAAATCTTGAAAGAGCGGCTTACCTCCGCTCTGATGTTGACTTTACTGGAGGGCACCAAGGGCTTCGTTGGATATTGTGATGCATCCCGAGTGGCCTTAGGATGTGTTATTATGCAACATGGGAAAGTAGTACTATATGCTTCTAGACAACTTAAGGCGCATGAGAAGAATTATCCAACTCATGATCGTGAGTTAGCGGACGTGGTATTTGCCTTGAAAATTATGGAGTGTGCATGTTGATGTGTATACCGACCAAAAAAGTCTTCAATATGTGTTTACTTAAAAGGAGTTAAAACTCCGACAAAGAAGGTGGTTGGAATTATTGAGGATTACGAAATGAGTGTTCGCTACCACCCAGGCAAAGCAAATGTGGTTATGGATGCTCTAAGTCCTATGACCATGGGTAGTGTGTCTCATGTAGAAGAAGCCAAGAAAGACCTAGTGAAAGATGTTCATAGGTTGGCTAGATTAGGTGTTAGATTGGAAGATTTTTTAGATGGTGGTTGTATGGTCCATCATAACTCTGAATCATCTTTAGTGGTTGAGGTGAAGTCTAAACAATACCTTGATCAACTATTGATGAGGTTGAAGGAGTCGGTTCTTGGTAAGCTTAATGAGTCATTATCCTTGGTGGGATGGTGTCTTGAGGTACAAGAAAGGTTATGTGTGCCCAATGATGATTACTTGAGAAATCGGATTCTTGAGAAAGCTGATGGTTCCCGTTATTCCATTCATCCGGGTTCTATAAAGATGTACCATGACCTTTGAGAAGGGTTTTGGTGGGAAGGCTTGAAAGGGGATATAGCGGAATTTGTTGCAGAATGTCCAAATTTCCAACATGTTAAAGCCGAAAACCAAAAGTTGGGTGGTATATTTAAAGGAATCCAAGTTCCAACTTGGAAGCGGAAAGATATCAATATGGACTTCGTGGTATGTTTACCTTGGACACAAAAGCAACATGACTCCATATGGGTGGTTGTAGATAGGTTTACCGAATCCGCTCACTTTATTCCCATCAAATGCATATACTCAGTGGAGGATTATGCAAGGATATTCATAGATGAGATTTTATGTTGCCATGGTATTCTGTTATCCATCATATCGGATATGGTGCACAATTCACATCTAGGTGTTGGAGGTCATTTCAAAAAGGGTTCGGTACCAAGGTGACGCTAAGTACCAGTTTTCATCCCCAAATGGATGGTCAAGAGGAGCGTACTATTCAAACCCTTGAGGATATTCTTAGAGCTTGTATAATTGACTTCAAGAGAAATTGGGATAAACACTTGCCTTTGATTGAGTTTTCCTATAACTATAGTTACAATTCATCTATATCCATGGCTCCTTTTGAAACCTTGTATTGTAGGAGATATAGGTCTCCAGTTGGGTGGTTTGAAGTAGGCGATTCTTCACTCTTGGGTCCCAAATTGATTTATAAGACTTTGGAGAAAGTTCATATAATAAGGAACCGCCTTAAAACAGCCTATAGCCGGCAAAAGTCTTATGTCGACCATAAAAGGAGAGACTTAGAGTTTGGAGAAGGTGATAAGGTGTACCTAAGAATTTCACATATGAAAGGGGTGGTGAGAATTGGTATGAAAGGGAAATTGAGTCCTCGTTATGTGAGCCCACATGAAATTTTGCAAAAGGTTGTCAAGGTTGCATTCGAGTTGAGACTACCTAATAAATTGGCTTTGGTTCATCCGGTTTTCCATGTTTCCATGCTTAAGAAGTGTATGGGTGATCCGGAAACAATTCTTCCTATTGACGGTCTTGGTGTACAAGAGAGCCTCTCCTATGAGAAGGTTCCAATTGAAATCTTTGATATGCAAGTAATAAAGTTAAGAAACAAAGAGGTGACTTCCATTAAGGTGTTAGGAAAGAACCATCTAGTAGAGGGTGGAACATGGGAGGCCGAGACCAACATGAGTTGTATCATCTTGCTCAATACAACTCATGAAGAAACAACACACCAAAATACACCACATAAGTTCAAGAAAATGCTCTTTTACTTGATTTGAACTTATGTGGTGTATTTTGGTGTGTTGTTTCTTCATGAGTTGTATTGAGCAAGATGATATGTGTTGAAGAAACCTTTAGCATAAGCGGATACATGTGTACTGAATGTTTAGCTCTTATGAGTTGAAAATGATGTTTTGAGTTGCATTGTGAAAAATGCCATGTGTTTATGTTGATTTGAATTGTAACTCCTGTTTTGATATATTGTTGTTGGTTGGGCTTCTAGTCTTGAGTCTATTCCTTCCTTTTAAAAGAATTTTAGTGTCATTCGTGGGACAAATGTTCCTAAGAGGGGGATAATGTAATACTCCGGAAGTCTAAAGCCTAATCTAGAGCTTAACATGAGAGTATAAGAGTTTTAACACTTTTTTATAGTCAATTAAAATGTACATAAGTTAGTTAGGAAGTTTTAGAATCATAAAGTTAAGAAACGTCCATGATGTTCAGAAATTAGTTTAAAAGGTGTAACGCGTATTAGTCTATTTGACAAGGTTTTAAGAGTCGGAAAAGGATGAAATTTGCTGAAAAGGTGTCTAATACGTATTAGAGTTAGTTTATAGTCGAAACATCTGGGTACAACTCCCTAAGTACCAATCAAAGGGTCCTTAAGGAGGACCCTTCTTGTTTAACTAAAAGTTATCAAAAGATAGTGCCATCGATTATTGCCAACCAACGAGCCGTAGGATAATCGACGGTGCATCAATGGACACCATCGATGGTCCCTTAGTCAATTTAGTGACGGGGTCATTTTTGTAAGTCTCTGACCAAAATGATGGATGTGCATCACGGAGGACACACTGGCTGTCGACTGAACTATGGCCCATAGGTCCGGGTCTCGTCGGTCAGGTCATTGTGTTGGCTGCCACGTTTTAATTAATCCAATTTATTAATAAAATGGTTAATTAATTAGTAAGGGGTTAAGAAAGGTCTAATCAATTTAGTTAATGACTTCTATAAAGACCCCAGACCTAATTAAACTAAACCCAACTCTCATAATTCCCAAAACCCATTACTCTTCCTTCTCTCTTCTTTCTCTCTCCAAATAGAAGAACTCCATTGAAGGCTAGTTCAAGGTTTAGGGATGAAAGAAGGGTCTTTTCTCCATCAATCTTCATTATTTAACAAGGTATGGTATCCTTCACCTTTGGTATTCCTTTACTAAAAGGGTTCTTTTAATATTGGTTTCAAAGAGATGAGTTTCAAGTGGGTTTTCTTCTATTACAAATTTGAATCTTCTAGATGGTTTTTTTTAAAGGTTTCTTTAGATAATTATGAGAATATTATGATTTGTAGTGATTTAGTTATGCTTGTTCTTGATTTGTTAATCTTGGTTGTGAAGTAGATCATGAATTTGACCTAAGTCCCTAACCCTAGGCTATAGACTAGTGATGAATTGTTGTGTAGTTATTCAATTGACTTAATTATTGTGTTAATTACTATTATGTGATGATATTATACCCTTTTTGTGGGTTAAAATGGATGGTTGATTGTAAGACTATGATGATGGCTTGTGAAGGAGATTGGAGTAATGTTGTGATCTCAAACCTTTACTTCAATTATGATTTCTTGTGTTTAGTGATGAAGTTATATTGAAGTATACCTTATGATAAGATTGATAAGGGTTGGTATGATGTTGAATTGAAATGTCTTGATTGTGTGATTGTGACATTATTCTTAAGATGTAATGATATAAGGTTGGTGATGAAGCACCTATGCCTTACTATGATATAATGATGTTAATATGCTAATCTCACATGTGAGGGTTGTAATGAAAGGTTTTCTCATGCAATTCCTATTGATATATGATTACAACTACATAAGCGATAGACCCTATGACCTAAACTAAGTTATGATTATTAATGAAAGACATCTTAAAAGGGACTCTAGGTTAGCACCGAGTGAACTAGTAGTGAGGAGTGTCCCTTCCCACATAAGGAAGGTAGGTTCACTACTGTACTCGTGATATTAAAGATTACAATGCATATAGCAAAAAGAGGGTCTGAACTACATCTCCTAGTTCTTGAACTATGTTTCCCTCACAGGAATACTAGCTAGTGGATCCACCTAGATGTTATGTTCATGTTTTGGTACTACCTTGGCAAGTAGTCCACCATCTTTCGGTGTAGGGTTCCATGACACAGGATTTCACATTGGCTTATGTGGTCTATGTTGGTTAAGGTATCAAAAGTAAAATGAAGTAATAAAGTTGACTCTAACTAGGATGACTTGAAGGGTTTGACTTCCTCTAGGTAGGGGTATGGACTCAACCTATACATTGCACTATTTATCCTTGAGGAGAGTCTTAGAAAAATGTTCTTATATGATTATATGCTTATAAATGTAAATAATATGTATATGTTGATCTTACATGTTAATGACACTATGTGATGTTGGTTTGACTTATGAACATGTGGTCGGTCTCTATTGTTAAAGTATGATGATGTTTATTCTTAATGATGTAATATGTGAAGTGGGCATTACTTGTGGTTCTTGTTGGGTTTACTTGGTTGAGTGATGTTATGGGCCCTTGCTTAGTCCTTGCACTAGTGGGCTTAATGAGGGTGCATGACTAATGGTCTCGATTTATTGATGATGTTATGAACATGCTTGTTGATATTGTAACTTGATGATAGAGTAGTCTTGATTATGTGCTTAATTATGTTGAAATGCAAGTTGACTTGACTAGACTTAGTATTGTTGGTCTTGTGATGTACGTGGTCTTGACTTAATGAAGATGTGCTATTGACTTGTATTGGTTCTTGAATGTGCATAATGTTTTTCAAAGTAAATTATCATGTTTTATTGAAATATCCCTTTTTAGCATAATTTCTATGTTTGATGTGCATATGATCTTATACTTAGTACAAGTGATGTGCTAACCCTGTTTCTCCCTTTTCCCCCAATATTTTAGGTTCTGGTTGTTGAAGGATTTGTGACGACTTTTGAAAAGGACTTGGATCCTCATTATCCAAGTTGGGTAGTTCCTCACCACTTCGAGGACAATGCCACTTTCTAGCATTGGATGTTGATTAGTCATAAAGACACTTTGTTCATTCTCTTTCATTTGAGTACTATGATTGTATTGCGTATATGTGGTTTTATTTGTGCTGATGTATGGGCTACGCCCAATTGTTATACTCTTGTTTAGATGGTTTAATATGAGACATCCATTTTAAGACTATATTGTATTTTATATACATGTATACTTGCCATAAAAGTAGAAGACTATGTATTCTTCTTATACGAAGGGTCTATGTATACTCGATATGAATATGTTATGTGTAAGTGAGAGGTCTATGTAAACCTCATTAAGAAGTGTAGATGAAAAGTTTTAAATTTTTGCGTTTTAACCTATGAATGTAATGACGAATGCTAAGAGGCTAGTTTTAGTCCTCTTCGAAGACGACGGTGTCGGTTGCGTCTAGGGGGTACTCCCCGGATGTGACACATATGATTCTTGCCACACTTTCCACAAGTAGTCTTCTTGCTTGGTGAAGTATAACCTCTTACCTTTTGAGACTTAGGGTTAGACACCCTATCATCACGAGCCTTGGGAAATTTGGAAGGAACTTGATGGAGAACCTCTTCTTAAATCTAGGCTTATCTTGAATTTACGACCTCCCCTTTGAAAAACCACTTTCATAAGACTTGTCCCTCTTGGCCTATGTATTCTTCCTCCTCAGTATAATTTCTTCCACTTGTTGAGCATGAACCATTAGAGGGGAAATATTCATATTTATCATGAAGCATAGCCAAATGACATTCTTGTACCAAGTCATCGGACACTCCCGTAAGAAAATGACTCATCTCATCCATTGAGTTAGACACCAAGGATGGACCATGCTTAGACAATTTTGTAAAATTCAAGGAGTAGTCAAGTACACTCATACATCCTTGCCGAAGGTTGTTGAATTCTTCCACCTTATCTTTCTCAACTTTCTAGGAAAGAACCTATCAAGGAAATCTCTCTTGAAAATCTCTTATGTCACCGGACCACCTCTTAGCATCCTATTATCCCTCCATTGAGTGTACCAAGTTTGCGCCACATCTTTGAGTTGATAGGCAGGCAACTCGGCCTTTTCACCGTAGTCACACCCATAGAAAATAAGATCTTATAGACTTTATCTGGGAAATCTTGAGGGTCTTTATCCGCTTTTGAGCCGATGAACATAGGAAGGTTCATCCTAGTAAAGTCTCTCAAACGAGAAGCCATAGTGCTAGCATGTTGAGTCATACGGGTCCAACTTCCCTATTCACTTGAGCCTTCATATATTGGACTTGATAAGTGACGGGTTTAGATTTTGTGAAGTCATGGCTTGAACCAAATTAATAAAAGCTGCCCTTATCTACCATCTGTCATAGGTGGAGGAATTCCTGAAACTTGGTCACTCATAGAATCTCTTTCAAGTGGGAGAACTTGATTGTCTTGTGGAGGAGCTTGGTTGTACTGATCACTCGCATAAAGTAAAACTCTAGAGGCACGACGTAGGAACACAAAAAGATGAGGATTTCCTAAGCATCAGATAGTCTCTCATTCATAAGTGTGGCGCGCTTCACAATTATGAATAAGAATCTACATTGACGTGGTTTATGAGACATCGATCCTAGGGATATTCAATCGCATGCTTTGATAACAAGTTTGTCACATCCAGGGAGCACCCCTAAGACCTAACCGGTGTCGTCTTCCTCGGAGAGGACTAAGAGTAACCTCTTAGCATTCGTCATAACATATCATAGATTAAATTGCGGAAAATTTAAAACTTTTTGTATACACTTATGTAGTGAGGTTTACGTAGACCTCTCGCTTACACATCGTATATACATAGGGAGTTTACATAGACTCCTCACATAGGAAGCATTACATAGCCTTCTACTTTTAGTTCACATACTTAATACATAAAGATACTCTAATAGGAAATGTTTCACATTTAAACCATCTAGAATGAGTACAACATTCGGGCATATCCCATACTTCATTACAACAAAAGCCACATATAGGCTTATAGAATAATATTCTTCAAATGAAAGAGAAAGAATGAAATGTCTTATACTATAACAACATCAAATAGCTAGATAATGACATCTTCCTCGGAAGGTGAGGACCTACCAAACTTGGAGAATAAGAGTACAAGTTATCTATCTACCGATGGCCCTCTAAGACCTCAACAGTTTGAACCTACGTAATTGTAGAAACATAGAAATATGGGTTAGTACACCACTTGTAGTAAGTATGAAACATGCACATAAAACATTTGAGATCATGCTAAAGAGGACATTTGTTCGAAACCATGCTAAGTTACTTTGAAAAGCCTTATGCACAACCAAGAACCCATATAGGACAATAATCACATATTCCTTAAGAAAAAATCAATATACAACACAAGACCAACATCATCAAGTATAACAAAGTCAACATGTGTGCTAGCATATTTGAGTACATAACCAAAGAAACTCCAACATCATGATATAACAACAAAGCAAGTACAAGATTTCATCACATTACAACATATGCAATAACCTTACTCATAACCCACCATCAAGTCTACAAGTGAAATGACCAAGTTAAGCCCAAAACCTTACTCAACAAAGTAAACAAAACAAAGGATCACAAGTAATGCCTAACATCACATAACATAACATCAAGAATAGTCATCATCATATTTAGAAATATAGACCAATAGCATGTTCATAAGTGAAACTAACATCATATAGGATCATTGACATAAGAACAACCTTCTAGGACTCCCCTCAAGGATAAATGTATAGGTAGAGTCTCATACCACTTCCTAGACTAAGTCAAACCCCTTAAGTTACCCTGGTTAGTGTTCACTTTATTACTTTATTTTACTTTTGGGGAAAGTTGCCTTAACCAACATAGATTACATGAGCTAATTGTGGAATCCGGTGTCATGAAACCCTACACTGAAATAATGTGGTCTACTTGCCAAGGTAGTACCAAGAGATGAACACAACATTGTAGGTGGATCCATTAGCTAGTATTCCTATGTGGGCAATATAGTTCAAGAACTAGGAGATATGCTTGGGACCCTCTTTATGCACATCGCATTATAGTCTGCAATCTCATGAGTACAATACTGAACCTACCTTCCCTTCTTTGGAAAGGACCCTCCTTACTATTATTTCACTCGGTGCTAAGCTATAGTCCATTTTTGAAATGTCTTTAGATCAAAATTTAACAATCATAACTTAGATAAGGTCATAGGATACTAACCTCTTGTATAGTCATAGTCATTAGATCATTAGGAATTGTAAGTTTATCCTTTCAATACAATCCTCATATATGAGATCAACACATTATCATTATCATGTCAAAATAAGGCACATAGGCAATTCATAACCAACCTTATATCGTTATATCTTAAACATAATCTCACACAATCACATAACCAAGAAATTTCAATTGCATCCTCATACCAACACCTACATAAGACAATCACAAGCTATGCTTCAATAAAACTTCTCACCAAGTACAAGTAATCACAATTAAAGTAAAGGTTCAAGATCACAAAGTCTTACCAATTCTCCTTCAAAAGCCATCATCATTGGTATTACCCTCAACCAATAAAATTTCATCCATAAATAGGTGTAATAACATCACTCAACATTAATTAACACAATTACTAAGTCAGTTCCATCAATACTAATCAAATCAACATGAGTTCATAACCTAAAGTTAGGGAATTTGGGTCAATTCGTGATCTATTCAACATTCTAGGTTTAAAATCAAGAAATACCATAATTGAATAATAACATATCATAATATAGTCATAATAATAATTAGAAATCAATAACAATACCAATTTGGAAGATCAATCGGATTAGAAAGAAACCCATATGCAATTCATCTTTTTGAAACAAATTTTTGAAGAACCCTTTAGGGAAAAGAATCCCAAAGGTAAAAGGTTCCCATACCTTGTAAATCCTTGAATATTGATGGATAAAATTGTTATTATTGAATCCCTATAACCCTTATACCTTGCCTTTCAATGGAGTCTTCTTTCGGAGAGAGAAAGTAGAGAGAAGGTAGAGTAATTTGAGTTTGGGAATTGTGGGGTGTTAAGTTGGGTTTAGACTTAGGTAGCTTATAAAGTCACTTAAATAACTTAATTAACCACCCCTTAACCCCTAATAAAACCTCTAACTAATTAACTAATTAATTGAACTCACTTAAATAGGACTGTGAAATTGCAGGCCTGACCTACGAGACCCCGACCTACGGTCCGTAGGTCAGTCGACGCTTGCCTCCCCCAGGGTCCTGCACATCCGTCGATGTTGTCATAGACTTGTAATTTTGAGAAATTTTGGGAAGTTTCTAAGTGTTCAAAGATGGAGGCATCGATGCCCCGTCGTCCAACCTATGCCTCGTCACCTGCAATTGTAGGTAGCCACTGCCTACTTTTGAAGATCCGGGTCGAATAAAAGGATCCTCTCCAAGGACCCTTAGGGTGGTCCTTGGGGAGTCGTACATAGAAATTCCGAACCTAAACACACTCTAATACATGTTTGACACCTTTTCACCAAATTTCATCAATTCCGACTCCTAAAACCCCGTGAAATAGTTTAAGGCACACTAGCACCTATTTCACAATTCTTTGACCGTCATGGACGTTTCTTGACGTCTTAACTCTAAAACTTACTAAATGAATTTTAACCATTATTTTAGGTCTTAAAACAGTGTTACCAACCTTAGATCAACATGTTAGTCTGTAGATTAGGTTTTGAACTTTCGGAGTGTTACACTAATTTTATCATTATGAATATCATTGGGCTATTTTTTATTCTTGATTGTTGGGGATCATTTTGGTGATCGTGTGGTTAAGGAAGTGCTTTGATAGAGTTTATCATGTGAATATAAGACTTTGAGGTAGGTTGCCTATCCCTAGTTTAGTTGAGATCAGTATTAGTTTTTCTTTGGAAGTCAACAGTAAAATGAATTATCGTATAAGTTTTAGAGGTAGGTAAGTTTATACCTTTTTGTTTAGTCTGTTTGATACCTATCGGTGATGCTTAGATTGTGCTCGAGTGAATATGCTTAATTGTTTATCATGACCTGAGCCTACACCTTTGACGTGGTTGGAACTCGAGAACCATTGTTTGTCCCCAAGTAAAACTGGTTTACTATAAGCGAAAGACTAACTCAAGCATACATAAGTATCAAATTAAAAGAAATGTTTAGAAAAATAGTTTACTGAATCTCAAAACTTTTCTAAATATACTGAGTGTTAAGCATAAGTTTAAATGAAACATCTTAAAACCGAAACTCTCCATAGTTGTCTATCTATGAGCCTCTACTATACAAAAGTGAGTGTTATAACAAGATCCACCAATCATATAACGAACTACTACCAACAACTCATAAAATTGGAGTGCTCCAAAATCAAAAAGGTATCATTCATAAGCAAATGAGCAGATGAAGTGGGAAAATGAGTGGATGAAGTGGTCCCGACACACTCTTGTTTGGGATGCTAATACCTTGTATCTACATCAATAAAATATACATTTATAATGACATCAACACATTGTACATACGAGTATGTAATATAGTTGCATAACAAATAACTGAAAGAAAAGATGGGAATAGATAACAATGTACTCAAGTTGAATGTAATGAAATAAAGTAATTAAATCATTTAAAACTTTACAAAGTATTGTCTCATTTCTTAACTCGACATAATTAGTGATATATAAAAATACACTTTAATTCTATGTGAGGATATTCTAATCGACAACCATCACTATGAGATACACGATGATACAATGTCTAGTGCACGCTGCAAGAACTATCTTATACCTTTCGAGGGTATAGAATACCTCAACTAAGTGGATCCACTAAGCTATGGTTAAAAAGAAATAAGTCATCTAAAAAGTATGAGCCTTTACCCATGTTGGCATACGTGGTTTATGAGGATTTTGAGTTGTCTTAAATCATCCCTATATCGATGCTCAATACTTCTCACCACTAATGTATATTCATTCTCATCTGTTCCAAAATATAACTCTTCATCTAGTTTGACATAGTTAATGAAACCACCTTCTTAAAAGAGGTTACTGTTGTTGAAATAACTTTTAAACTCATAACTCATTTAGAAATCTCATCTTCTCTTTTATCAATGTAAAAATTGATACCGCTAGGAACACATAGTCCATTTATACTTTTACTCATTTAATAATTGAAAACTCTTTCTCAAAAGAATATCAAAATCATATTTTAATATGATCATATATGACTCGGGATGTCGTACTACAAAAATTGATGGTATATATAGATAGCATATTGCTTATACGTTGATGACATACTCGATTATCATACTAATCATGTTTTAAAATCACTTTTCTCAAAACTCAGTTTAAGAACTCAAGTGCAAGATTTAAAAAGCTTTTGAAAATTTACAAAATCAAATCATGGGGTTCATGTACAATTATGTACATGAACGACTCAACTCAGGGATCTTAATAGCAATAAGGGAACTCAAAACTCAAGGCTCAAGAACTTAGAAAACTCAAAACTCATAACTCAATGATATTTCTCCTCTCAAAAATACTCAATTAATAGGGTTTATGCTGAAATATAAACATAAATGAATCAATTCAAAATATTTAATGCATAACATATAGCAATTAAATAATTAGGAATATAATTTCAAAAAAAAACAGGAACTCAAGAATTTAAATCAAGTTATCTCATCAATACTCAAATCTAGGGATAAAATCCTAGATTACGCTTTTACTAATTTAAAAGTAGATGCAGGGTGTGACGAAGAACTATTCCAATATTATGATTGTATTACATACCCGGAAGACAAGGTTCTTGAAGAAGAACTTGATTAGAAGTCTTAAAACCCTAGCTTGAAGGAGAACAATCAAGAAAACTTTTCATAAGATTCTTGAATTAGTGTCTTCAAATATCTATGGCCCAAAAGTATGATTTTTATTAGTGATTCATAATTTTATGGAGGAATGTGAGTTGAAAAAAATAGAATTATTATAGAAAGACTTACCTTGAAGAAAAATCATGAAAAAGATTAAAATAATCTTGCATAGAGTCTTCTACTTTGAGTTTTTTCTTCAGGTTTTCCCTTAGGGTTTGAGAGAGAAGAGAATAGCGAATTAAGAGAAGAAAATATAATTGTTTTGGGTATTTAATTATTCAAGAAATTCTTTTACGATTTTTGTAGAGGTAAAAAAGACAAAAACAATCCTTTTCCATTGGCTAATTCGTCACAGCGCTGTATCAGGTTAGTAAAATGGTGATAACTTCTTGCTCAAACCTTGAATTGTTGCAAAATTTGTGGCGTTGGAAAGAAGATTCAAATGTTTTTATTTTTATATCTTATTGGTGACATAACTCTTTGTATTATAAGAAACATGGTCATTTGATGTTGACCAAAGTAGAATCTACATCAAAATTTAATAGATAAAGAAACTTTCAACTCTACTCTGTGCTAGGTGTTTCTGGAGACCTTAATTGATACCCAGAATCATTCCCACACTAATGAATTTACCTTTAAACATATGAGAAATTTAAAAATCACCCATATGACCCTACGAGTAAAATAAGAATTCTTCGAGCCTTAACTTAGAAATTTTCGTGATGTTACATTGTTGTTGATAACCTATGATATTTGATTAATTGCCCGAGCAAGGGGTTGTTTGGTCTATAATTATATTTGAAACTGAGATACCTGAGTTATGAGGTAGAGTTGATATTTGAACATCATAAAATAAAAGAAATGTTTTCAAGTGGTAAAGAGTGAGTTTAAATGGATTCCTTCATCGTCGTTATCATCTTAGGACGTGTTTCATGAATTTTTTTAGTTTGATAAATGTATGATATTCAAAAACCTTGATTAAATGGTAACGTTTTTGTGTTGTATGTGTTTATATAGATTCATCCTCATTCAGAATATCATCATTCATAAAATATGAGAAAGTGGAGAAATACTATTTTTTGAGAAAATAAATTAAAGACCCATGAATTATTATTCCCTCATGGTCCTTATCTGGAAGCTAAAGTTCAGCAAGGTGTCTACGATGGTTGTCCGAAGGAATTGGTTCTACCACATCATTTCATCTCATTACATTGCATTGACCAGCTTTGTTGTGTATTAATCGTAACCTTATATCTTTATCTTATTCGCTTCGTACTATATAAATTGGTGGTAGCGATGCGAAATCGGATTCATCTGTGTGCACTTGGAAGTGTTTCATAGTTTATTTCTCATGTATGACTAGGTACTAAAAATCAGTCGGTCTAACCTATTGAGTACATGTGGATTGTACTTAACCCATACTTATATTATACTTTTTCTCCAGATCCTAGTTAGGGTATTCTTCAGCTCTTGATCAAATCTAGTGATTTCTTCTCATTCGGAGTTGTGGTGAGATCCTATTTTTTGGATTGACATTGATCTTCATCTTTCATTTATATTCTTTAATTTCGTTTTGAATACTTGAGGTGTATTTTAGAATCTAGAAATGTATTAGATGCTCCCTATACTTATGTTACTAGGTTTTTAGAACTTCTTTGTTGTTTTCTTTTCAGTTCTAGCCTGGTTTTCCTTTAGTAGTCTCGTTTGAGTTTTTCCAAGTGTGCACAATCATAACCTCGACTTTTGCATCGTGACGAAATACATACGTATACATCTCTAGTTGGCCACACACGTACAGTTACAATCAAATATTGTATACGTGAAACTTTCAGTTAGGATAAAATATAGTACGCGTGCAGATACATGGTACACATGAAATATAATATAGTGGAATGGAAACAATTAGAGCAAAACAGATAAGGCATAAATTTGAATTTTTTTAAAATAATAATTTGAATAGGTAGGAGAACTTCGAATGTTGACATGGTATCCTATTACTAATATAAGTAATAGATAAAAATAGGTAATCTCATATAATGACAAAGTTTGGGAAAAATAGCAGAAATCTCCTCATAGTCTTGACAAGACAATCTACTACATCAAATGAAGTGGTTGGGATGTAATACATACACCACATACAATGTTAAAAAACTAAAACATATGAAAAATATGTTCCTCGGAACATGAGGACTCACCAATTCTTCAACAATTGATCAAGCAACTAGCCACGAGGAGGAGGAAGAGAAGTGACACACCCTAAATTATTAAATCATGTAGGTACAAGTATGCATTTGTATATGAAATATACAAAGTATGAAGAATATGCATAAAACATAAAATATAATCATAAGAGGACATATAGAAAAAACATGATATGCATGACCAAGTGAAAACATAGTAAAACCTACAAAGAAGAATCATAAACATGATATAAAACCTTAGAAGTAAATTAGTTCATTTTGTGGGATATTAGCTTTAGCTGGCAATAGACAATCCAAGATATAACACGAAATACGGTGTAACTCTCACATCATCAAGGGAGATTCTACTTGACAAAGTAGAACTTCGTATAATCATTCATATTCTATTTGAGGATCTACTAGTTAGATCATTTAAGACAATCCTATGAGGGCACATAGTTTGAAAGTAGAGGTTGCTACGAGAGAGTACCCTTTTTGAGCCACCACCTCAAAGTTCTATCGGTGCTAAACTAAATTCCAATGGAATAATCATTTTTAAGCATCATTCATGGAAAATCATAATTAAGTTATTAATCCAAGCTTAAATCATCATAGAGTAGCTCCTTTAATCATGAATCATACATGCGTGAAAAAACCTTTCACCAAATCATGATTTCTTAATATGTGAGAAAACTATTCACAATTTCATTGATACTTTTCTTAAAAGCTACCTTTACATCATAAAACATATATTTATATATCATGCATACACTTTTAAAAATCACCATTCTTAAGTTCTTAATATTCTTCATAAATTCATATTCAAAATCATGACTAATGCTTATGTCCATATGAAATAAAATGGAAAATATGTAATTCAATCAACAAATTCATAGTAACATCAAAATCAAGTAATTGAATCATAACAAATTGACCCATAGTGAATTGGATGAAAACCTAATCAATATGGAGGAAATTGAATTGGAGCAATGAAATATTTTGAAACTCAACGAGTGAATGAAACTCATTGATAAATCTCACATTCCTTGATGATAAAATCCAAAAACAAATAGAGGGAAAAGGAGACTTGAGGCTTGAACCCTAGATTTCTCCTTTGATGTTTAAGAGGATTCGGAGGGGATGAACTTGGAAGGATTTTGGGAATTTGAGAGAATGAGAGGGTTTGGGTAGATTTAGGAATACAACGGTAGATATAGTACAGGCATTAAATGGATAGAAAAAGACCCAAATATCCTTCAAATTTAATTTCTAGATGGACCTACTATTTGGACCTATGGTTTGTAGAAACTCATGTGGCCTGTACCGATCAACCGTAAAACCAACTAAAAACTTGAATTCACCTTCAATTAAATGAGATCTTTCTATGGTCTTTAGAACCCATCCTTAGAATACACGTTCAAATCCAAAATTTCTCCACATCTGGATCAATCTAGAGAACCCATATACGACCCATAGTCCAAAAGACAACCCATCGTGCTCACTCATAGGTCAAACATCAAAAAGTTGAATTTCTAAGAACCCCATAAAACGTCTATGAATTCCTTCTTATGGCCTGAAGAACTTCCTATGATCCGTAGGTAGGACTCGTAGAACCTGCTTCACTTAAAATTTTAGCACTTTCCCTTAAAAACTTAACCCATTCAAATTTTTGAGGTGTTACATCATATGCATTGTAATTTTTGAATAATTATCTATGCGTGAAGTATAATTTCTTGAATGATTGAAAGTGTTATGTGATTTACCGAGCATATTTTCATGTAGTCCACTCCTAAAATTGTATGGTTTTAGTAATGATTTGAAGTTTTGTGTTAAACTAGCATGGGCTTAATGGTAAGGTGAAAAGGATAAATTAGGACTCCGGGGAAACACCGGTTTCAGGATAGTCGGTAATTTTTGGGAACCATGGTAAGGGATGCTCTCCTATGATAAAAGGTATGTGATAATACGATGTCTTCTCCAATATTAATTTATATTCACTTATTCATAATGTGGTGCAAGTGCTTGATTTTTTGTGTGTTGGGTAAGATCCTAGAGCCTGCACTGAGCTTATGATTCGAATGACTCAGACATTTTTGTCTGGAAATGGTCTTGCACTTGCATTTTTAGTGGTATGGTGTTCAAAGAGTTGGTATACATATGGAATGGGGAAACATTGCTGAATTTCAAAAAATTTACTAATGCTCGTTGGGGATGCCATAGTGGATCTAGGCTACTACAACGTTCCCCCTATGGCGAAAGATTTATCTCCATAGTAGATGTCACCATAACGGTGCTTAGGCTCTATAGTGGGGAGAATAAGTGAGTCAAATCTATTTATTTCCCTATTTTCCTTCTATTCAAAAGCAAATTTTATCACCTATTTAGTTCATATCTATGCAAAAAAACAACAGAAATTCATTTCAAACAGCCCAGCATAAATAGAGGGATTATAAAATTCCAAAAACAAGCTTCCATGTTCTAGAAAAATAAAGAAATCAGTAAAGATGTTCTATGTCAAGACAAGGCAAGATTATGCTCCTTAATAACCATCATGCGGCAGGGTCTCCTGCATTGGGCTCATGCATAAAGGGAAATTCCTCCAAGTCCTTTGGCTCCAATTAGAAAGCTCCTACTCTAGGTCCATGCAATGTAATATGACCATCATTGTCTAAAAAATGAGGGTTAGTAGATGGGTCCTGGGATTTCTTCTCCACCTCTTAGTATCAATCTACATTTAGAGCACAACTATATTTTGGAAATGAGTGGATAGGGCTGAGGGTCCGACAGAAGCAGTCTCCACAAACCTCCTAAGAATTCAGATCCTCACCTGGGCGACTGCTAAATAGAAAGGGTTAGGACTTAGTAGCAATGGTTGTAGGGCCCTCATCATCATCCATGTCCTCATCTCAACCCTCTACGACTCTAATATTTCCCGCCTCACCTATCTTCCTCTTCTTGGGTACTTGGTAGGGCGTTGTCTTCACCAGTAAGAGGTTTAACATACTGTCCTTTACACCCCATAGTTTGTATCAATTCAAGGTCACCCCTTCCTATCTGCAAATCACAAATACTAGGCAAAAAAGAAAAGGGGGCTTCCTCTAGCAACTCGTAGAAATCCTTCAACTATGACACACTCTCCCCTCCCCCCACATTCACAAGTACCCCAACTATGGTGTAAGCTAAGAACATGACCCGAGGATAATTCACGCCATAAAGATTACCCTTCCCCAACAGACAAAAACTCTGACCCACCAGTGCTAGCCATCTCCAAGAACCAAGCAAAAAAAAATTGACAGGTAAAACCCCCTATACAAAATCAATTGACCTCTTTCTGGTATTTTTCTTCCCCAAGCATGTCTTGCAACCATATTATCTTCATATCCCTCAGATTTTTCTTATAGACCTTATATGGAACCTAAGTCACTTCCAACACCTAATTCAAGGACTAGACATCCATGAGGAATTCCACTCCTAAAATACACATGGTAGGGTTGGGAGAATCACATAAAACTATAGGAATATACATAAAACTCCAATACCGCATGCACTATGAGAAGGGAGGAGACACCGTTAAAAGACCCCATCCAAACTCTTAAATCCAGTTGTACAAGGTGCTAGGCTTTGAAGCCCCTCCCCTCATTTAAAAGCCCCTCTCAAGACAAAAACTCATTTTTTGGATCTCACAAAACTTTGCCTTCCTAGTAGCGTCAAGAAATGTCTCATAAGGTCCGTCAGGGCCCTTAATTCTTGTAATTTTATAATGTATAGCATAAGAAATGAGGGTTAGGAAACACAATTTCATCCTAAGAAGTGTGTGCGAAGATAAAATCTACTTTTTGGCAGCTTCCAAGGCTGCAATACTTTCTCCTTTCCGCTAAAGCGGCTAGGGTGGAACTATAGTAGTAAAAGGGGCACCATTGCGCTTGTGAAGAGCACCATAGTTGGCAGTTGCCTGCTATAGTGGCATTTCTATAGTGAGATGTAAGGTTTTTATGATGTACTTCATGATTTTAGACCTCCAAGGGGTGTCAATGGCTCCCTTGGCCACAAAAATTTATATAGTATGCAAATATTCTACATATGAGTACTCTTAAATTGACCTCATTACCTAAATATACAAAATCTGGGCATTTCAACTCCTAATCATGCCCAAATATATGTTTCAACCAAGAACCACCTTCATCTTCTCCCACCATTTTGGATTCACTTTCAACATTATTTCTTGTGATCCTTAAGCTTATAATGTTGTATTAGTATTGTAAACATAAAAGGAAACCCCATGCTTTTGGAATTTTGACAATCAATTTAGTTATTTTCTAAATTCAAATATAAACCCAAACCCTATATTACTTTGTTAACTCTTAGCATTAATTCACGGTTACTACACTATTAAAGTAAAAAGAGTAAATAGCACGACGTATACCTTGGTTTTGAAAATTTGGGTGTATTGGTCATAGATAATTGAGAATTTTTCAGGAGTGAAATGAGATAAATGGGCATAAAATCCCATTTCCCTCCCTCGTGTAGCCTTTTTTATTCTGAAATAGTCATTACGGCGACCACATATCGTTAAATGGGATCATGTACATAGGAAGGATATATTTTTTGTTGTGGTTTCATACATTCAAATTTCTTATTTTGATATTATTTGGCACGTGGATTGTGGTAGCATTGTACCATTTGTGTAGAGTGGAGCGCATTCTTGACTTGGTCGCAAGTTGTGCTACGAATATACGTAATTTGTCTATCTTGTTTCCGCCTAGATACTCATCCGAGGATAAATAATGGGTAAATTGGTATGTCTACAGTAACGACCCAATCATTTATCTCTCAAGGACAAATGATTGGTTAATTGGTAGCAAAGTTTGTCACATCTCGTGGTACCTCCGTGATGCAGACACGGGACCTAGGAACACAAGTGATCCCAAGCTAACCTTGTTGGCATGTCATGGGAATAATAAAGATAATAAACTGATGCGGAAGTTGAATGATAAATAAAATGAAAGGGGTGGGGAATACCCGTATACTATAATTGAGATATATGAAAACTAATGAGCTTAATACAAAGAAGATATTAACTCAATACTAAGCTGAAACCAACTATGTATGAAAATAGCCTCTAACTGAGTAGAGATGTTGGGACAGGCCCTAGCTAAGTATAGCAAAACTGAAACTAAATGACTAAAATTACCAAAAGAAACACATGACTATTGTCCTCCTAGAATGAGGGCTCACCACTAATTCTGTTGAAGTGAAGATCGGGAATCGATCTAAGCATGACCTGGATGTTGAGAACCGGACCTACATCACGAGAAGATGTAGCGCATGTATGCATCAATACTTGAAAGGTACCGGGCATGTAGGATAGAGTAAAGCTGAAAAAATACATAATTGAACAAGCACAAAAGAAAGTATAATATTCTGAACATGATATACTGAATGTTAAACTAACTGGATGCAATGACCAAATTTATACATGCTGAGACTGAATAGTGATTGAACTATAAATATGGTCAATACAATAGAGTCTAAGTGAAATGTGGATGCTACTAATAACCGAAAATAAAACCACATGAGGTAAATGTGGAGTCCGATGTACATGTCCCATAGAGAGAACCCAATATACCCTACCAAAGGTATAGATGCATGTTGGCGTGATCACTAAACTAATGTCCACAAAGGGGACTTACAATCTACGTGGCTAGTAATTTTGAGACTATTCGGATAAGTTGAACCCTGTTCCAACTCGGTATTATGTTATTCCCAATGAATTCAGTGGTTAACTGATTATGACTAAGTTTATATAAATACTAGATAATAATTATTCTGATAATGATGCATTCGGATACTAAGGTATGTATATCTGAAGTAATTGAAATATCTAACCTAGCATGTGTAATTCAAGAACTAATAAATACATAAACTAGGGTTGATGAAATTCTATATTATAAGGGAATCAAGAATCATTATAAGGGAATCTGAAATCTACTGAAAGCAACCCACTGTGAAATCTCATATACCTTATAAAGAATTTCACGAAAAATCTTTTGATTTCGAGGCCGAAACTGGTGGAAACTTGTCGCCTTCTTGAACTAGGATTTTTTCCTCTCTTGCTTCTAATTTTCTATGTTTTGATTAATGATTTGACGTAGGCAAGTTCTAGTTATGTTTCTGGGCTTAAACTGACACAACCCTCATGATTTAGGGTCAAAACGACGTAGCTTAGGGGCCAAATGAACAAGGAAAAGACCAATAGACCCCTGACTCAAATGTTATCAGAGTCTACTGACGGACTGTAAGTCGACTGGCAGTCTGTAACTGTTCGAATGTCGTTAGCGACTGTGGACTGAAATTTAGTTGGTCCATCAATGGAGTCAATTGACAGTCCATATTGGTCGACTGTTTTACGCAGTGAAGATTGATATTCGACTAGCCCATCGACAGAGTCAACTGACGGACCGTATGTTGACTGACGGTCCGTACTGGTCGACTGTCATTCGCGACTGAAGACTGAAATTTGACTGCCCCATTGATGGAGTCGACTGATGGTCCATAGTTGGCTCCGTCTTTGGCACCTGCAATTTCTAAAAATCTGCTTTTTCTGTCTATTTTGGACACATGGTGTTACAATGTAAAACAAACTTTTTATTTTATTTTACTTATTTTGTATTTACAATACCACTTTGTATACAAAATAGCTTCTATTTAGATTTGATTTTGTATTCGTCTTAATGGTAATCCATCAAGTTTTGTATTTTATATTTGATTTTGTATTCATTCTCAATTCTAACCATATACAGTTCATTTATGTTATATATGTATTCATCCTAATTGCATCAGTAAAACAATTTTTGTATTTTATTTTGCTCATTTTATTTTTTCAATATCACTTCGTTTATCATATAGTTTATATTTAGACTTGATTTTCTATTCATTTTCAATTCTGAATAACCAAAATACAGTTTATTTACGTATTCATTATATAAGCATTCATACTAATTGCATTAGTAAAATAAATTTTGTACTTTATTTGACTCGTTTTGTATTTTCAATATCACTTTGTATACCAGCTACTTTGTATTTAGATTTGAATTCTTATTCGTCGTAACGGTATACAATCAGATTTTGAATTGTATGGTATAACTATTCAATCGAAATGAGTATTTAACATGCTCAGTTTGTAAAAAGAAGTTCATCCGAAATTCTGAATACATGAAATTATATTTAAAAAAGTTCATCCGAAATCTCAAATACACAAAATTATATTTAAGAAGTTCATCTGAATACACAAAATCATACCTAATGAAGTTCATCCGAATACATTTCATATAAAATTATATTTAAGAAAGTTCAAATAAGTAAGGATAAAAAACTAAGGGAAATATTTTTACTTTTTTTGAAATATTTTTTTCCCATGATTCTCTTTCGTTATGTTATTAAAAGTTTGTATTCTTTCATATTAATCAAATACAATCAGCATTATAATAAATCAAAATATTAATATTTTAAATAAATATTGCAAGTATTGACAGGAGTTCCTATTAGATGTTAAAATATTGTTGTTCTGAAAATTTCCCCTTTATTTATTTGCAGATTTTTTTTACAAATCTCAAACCTACTACAATATCGAAAAGCCAAACAAATTAGGTCTAGAATTCCTATGTTCCTATAACCAAAATTTACCATATATGGACATTAGTACATTACCACATATACATATTACCATGTTTTACATTTAATAACAATAAAAAATTAGAAGTCACAATCAATTCAAATGAAAACAAAAACATCATTTCCTCCACCTCTTCACCATTCAATTTCCAAATAAAAAAGTAGCAAGTGAAGGAGCTTGACTTTATATCAATGTCAATTTAATCAATAATATTTTAAGACAATGTATAGTTTACATTTCATTTTCATACCATAACTAGGTAGAAATTACCTATTATTACCTTATAATTGATTCAATTAGTTTTTAAATATTTACAAATGATTGACACAAGGCAAAAAACACGGCATTGACGCAAACTATAATTTACCAAAAATTTAAGAACTTCATTGCATATATTATATTAGCTTTGACTTTCCTAACCTTTACTTTTTTCGTTAGAGACAAGGAAAATAAACGAAGGAGAAAGAGAAAGTTAGTTCACATGCATAAAGAACTTAAAGCAAGTTCTTAACAAATCTCATGAATAGAAAACTCACGTTTGAGAATACATTTTTGACTTGTGCATCAAATTTGTTGTTTTGAGATCTGAAAAATTAATCAATACGCATAATTTTTATTTCTTTTTTAAAAGTCAATCTTCATGTAACTAGTTTTTGTTATTTGTATTTTGATGATTTGACAAACTTAGGGACCTTGTAAAGGTACCAGTTTCTTACTTGAGTATTGCAGGTTTCTTACTTGAGTATTGCAGATGAAACAAACCCAGGGACCTAGTAGAGGTACCAAGCTCTCATGATGACGAGCCAGTTGACTGCCAGCTGGAGACGGTACAGAAAGTAGGTGCACACTTCCCGATGGCGTCAGAAAGTGTGACTTTTCCGGCCAATGGCAAAGAGGTTTAGGAAAGTGACTTGTCCATATAAAAGGCACTTTCCTAAACATTTTTGGTAGTTTTTGCAACTTGAGAGAACCTCTTCAAGAACATTTGCAATGGCTGCTAGAAAACAAAAGCAGAAGTATTCAAACAACAACAGCAATCTCTGGAGCTTTTCGTATAGTTGTTTAGGAATACATTCTCTTGTTCGCAAATTGTAAACCATTCCTCAATCTATAAAGGAATTGTTGCGTAGTGTTAAAAGTCTAGGTTGTCCAAGTGGGATAACTTAGTGGGTAGATAGTTTTCTACTTAGGCTTTTTAAGCAAGAGGGACTATTTCTTAACTGTAAGATTGATAACTCTTTCTTACATTTGGTGTAATCTTGTTTTACTTTTGCTTTTGAAGATTAGTGAAAACGATTGAAAATCCTGTGAGACAGGTCGTGGTTTTACTCCCTTAGGCAAGGAGGTTTCCACGTAAAATCATCGTGTTGATTTTACTACATTTAACTTTCTGTTTTATTCATTAGTGTAGTAAGGGACCTGGTCCATTACTTGTTAAGTGAAGGCATATATTCTATCAAGTGGTATCAGAGCAGGCACTATCTATTTGGTTAACACCAAGGAAGTGATATTTGCTCTAGAATGGCAGCTCCACTTAACCTCGAAGAAGGTGAGTCATCAAACAGACCTCCTCGTTTCAATGGACATTTCTACAGTTGGTGGAAAGTTAGAATGCACGATTACCTCATGGATGAAGACAGCGAGTTATGGGATATTTTACTGGATGGACCATTTGTTCCGACGATGGAAGAAAAGGATGGAGAGAAGACTATTCTTGTTCCAAAGCCTAGGCAGAAATATGACGAAGCTGACAGGAAAAAGATTAAAAAAGGTTTCAAAGCTAAAACTCTTCTTGTCTGTGGGATAGGACCTGATGAGTACAACAGAGTGTCAGCCTGTGAGTTTGCTAAGGAAATTTGGGACTGCTTGAAGACTGCACATGAAGGAACTGAACAAGTCAAGGAATCGAAGATTGACATGCTTACCTCACGGTATAAGAACTTCAAAATGAAGGAAGGAGAAACAATTCATGACATGTTCACCAAGTTGTCTTCCATTACAAATGAGCTGCGAAGTCTGGGTGAACCTATAAGCATGACCAAACAAGTCACAAAAGTGCTTCGAATTCTTCCAAAGTCTTGGGAGAGCAAGGTTGATGCCATTACAGAAGCCAAGGATCTGAAGGTGCTGACTATGGATGCTTTGATTGGTAATCTGAAGACACATGAGATGAATCGAAACTACGATTTGTCAAAGAAGGAAGCCAAGAAGGACAAGTCATTGATGATGAAGTATAAATCAGATGATGATATGGCATATCTCATCAGCAGATTTCAAAAAATTGTGAGGAAAAACAAAGTTTATAAAAGAGGAACAAACGGTACTCGAAATGCTGCTCAAGGTGATACTTGCTACAAGTGTGGAAAAGCTGGGCACTTCATCAGAGAGTGTCCTTTGCTCGAGAATGAAAATAAGGAACGTCAAAAACCAAGAAGTGACAAAGAGAATAGAAGGGACCTAGAACTCGGCAAGAGAGATCGAAAAGTTGCTGCAGATTTAGTTGTCAAAAGGCTCTTGCTGCATGGGGTGATTCCTCAAGTGATTCAGAAGACCCTGATGAGCCAAAAGATGTGTCCATGGTTGTTGTACATGAGGAGGAGACTGTCTTCAATGAAATGTTTGCTCTCATGGCTCACACAGAAAATGAATAAGAGGACAATCAGGTAACTCTTCTAGATATGAAAAATGACTTCGATAAATATTCTCTTAAAAATTGAGAACTTTGGCAAAAGTCATGATTGATTCTGTGATAGAGTTAACATCTGAAAGAGACACCATCAATGCTGAACTTGACAGTTTAACTGAAAACAAAGTTAAACTTGAAGAGAAAATGTCAAGAATGGTGTCTATAGATCAAATAACTCTGAACTTAAGAACCAGTTGAACCAGATTACTGAAGAAGCTGAAAAGCTGAATGGAATGTCAAATGGTTTGCAAGCTGAAATTCAAGAAAAATTGAAAAGCTCTGAGGAAAAACTTGGTCTGTCGCTTGAAAAGAGTAACAAATTAGAACAGGATATTGTGAAACTTAAGGAAGAACTTGAAAAATCCCTTAAGTTGACCAAATCCTCAAAGTTACTGTCAAATGCAACAAATCAGAGAAATTTCAATAAGAAATGACTAGGAAGTCTGAACATTAGTCCTCCTTATAATCCTTACAGTAAGTATGTGTTTGTGTCTGACAATCTGCTATGTCTTCACTGTGGTAAGAATGGACATTTGAAGGGTGAGTGTGCTAGCTGGAGAAACTCCTGTGAAAGGCTCTCTAATTATGCTGAAAGGCAAAATTTACCAAAAGAGAGACCTGGTCCTCCAAAGCATGTTTCAACTCACAGATTTTCAAAGAAAAAATATGTCCCTGCTCCCATGTCCTTTGTTAGAAAGCTACAAAATCTACCCTATTGGACTAAATACAATCTAATCACTCCTTTGTCTGCCTTCTGGGAACTCAAATTGAAATGGGTTCCCAAGCTAAACAAGTGATTATTGATGCAGGTGAGTGAGAGGAGCAGCAGTCAATGTTGGTATATGGACAATGGATGCTCTAAGCATATGACTGGTGATGTAAAAAACTTCCTCTCACTTAAGACACTTCAAGGAGAAGGTGTCTCTTTTGGTGATGGTAAGAAGGGGTACATTTTGGGAGTTGCAAAGTAGGAAGGTCTCTTGAAGATTCGATTGACAATGTTTACCATGTGGATGGGTTGAAATACAGCTCTTTGAGTGTGTCACAAATCTGTGACAAAGGAAATGAGGTCAAATTTACTTCTGAGAAATGCACTGTGGTGAGTCTAACTACAAACAAGGTAATTCTCACTGCACACAGAAGTAAATATATGTGTGTGGCAAACTTAGAAACGTCTCATGGAGATGACTTAACATGTCTTAGTGCTCAGAATGAGAATGCTGATCTCTGACATCGTATGCTGGGGCATGTAAGCTCATCTTTATTGAACAAACTGATTTCTAAGGACCTGGTCCGAGGTCTGCCCAAACTGAAGTTTGCTGAAAATAAAATCTGTGAAGCTTGTGTTAAAGGAAAAGAAATCAGATCATTCTTTTAGACCAAAAATCAAGTAACATCATCAAGAACACTAGAGCTGCTTCATATGGACTTGTGTGGACCCTTAAAAGTTCAAAGCAGAAATGGCAAGAAGTACATTTTGGTGATTTTTGATGATTACTCAAGATACACCTGGACGAGATTCTTGAGATCAAAGGCACACACAGCTGAAGAGTTGGTGGTATTCTTCAAAATGATTCAAACCAAATTGAATCAAGTTATTTGCAGCATTCGATCTGATCATGGCACTGAGTTTGAGAACTCAACACTGGATAAATTCTGCATGGAGAATGGTATGAGCCATAATTTCTCTGCTCCAAGAACTCCTCAACAAAATGGAGTAGTGGAAAGAAAGAACAGAACCTTGGTGAACATTGCCAGAACTATGATTATTGAATCAAATCTTCCTCAAAATTTCTGGGCTGAAGCTGTTAACACAGCATGTCATGTTACCAACAGGTGTCTAATAAGAGTTGTTTTGAATACGACTCTATATGAGCTGCTCAACAACAGAAAGCCAATGCTGAGCTATCTTAGAGCATTTGGATGCGGATATTTTGTGCTGAATAATGGGAAGGATGATCTGGGAAAATTTGATCCCAGAAGTGATGAAGGAGTGTTTGTTGGATATTCTTCATCCAGTAAGGCTTACAGAATATTCAACAAACGAACTCAATGCATTGACGAAAGCATTCATGTTGTATTTGATGAACATGGAAGCTTGAAGAATGATGGATCAAATGATGATGATGATGTGATGAAAATGCTCAAATCAAAGAAGACTGAAGGAGGTGAAGCTGATGCAGAGCAACAACTGAAAAATGACTGTGATGATCAGAATCATAGTCTACCTGAAGAGGCTGCTGAGGTTGAAAAGGATGATATGGTACCTGGTACTACTCAAAATTCCAGCCAGAGTACATCAGACTCCCCAGAAAATGATGTCACTCTTGATGAAGAAGAACATGCTGATCAGCCAAATCAGTCTGCTCCAAAGTCAGGATGGAAGCATAGTTCATCACATCCTCTTGATAATCTCAAAAACAAGAAATCTAGTTGCATTCTCAACATTCATATCATCTATTAAGCCCAAGAATGTTAAAGAAGCATTAGGTGATGCAGACTTGATCAATTCTATGCAAGAAGAACTCCATCAGTTTGAAAGAAAAGGTATGGTACCTGGTTCCTCGACCTGAAGGCAGAACAGTAATAGGAACTAGGTGGGTTTTCAGAAACAAGCTTGATGAAAATGGAGTGATTAATAGAAATAAATCTAGGTTGGTGGTGCAAGGATACAATCAAGAAGAAGGAATAGACTATGATGACACTTTTGCACCTGTTTCCAGAATGGAAGCTATTAGAATTTTAATAGTTTTTGCTAAATTTATGGGGTTCAAGCTGTACCAAATGGATGTGAAGAGTGCATTTCTGAATGGAGATCTCAAAGAGGAGGTGTTTGTCAAGCAACCTCCTGGTTTTGAAGATGCAGAGCTACCAAATCATGTGTTCAGATTGAATAAGGCACTATATGGTCTGAAACAAGCTCCAAGAGCATGGTATGAAAGGCTGTCAAAGTTTCTACTGAAGAATGGTTTCAAAAGAGGCAAGATAGACAATACTCTGTTCTTATTAAAAAGAGAACAAGAATTGCTTATCATTCAAGTTTATGTGGATGACATAATTTTTGGAGCTACTTCAGAACATTTGTGTGAAGAATTCTCATCACTGATGGGAAAGGAGTTTGAAATGAGCATGATGGGTGAACTAACATTCTTCCTGGGTCTGCAAATCAAGCAATTATCAAATGGGATTTCAATATGTCAGGAGAAGTACATTAAGGAGCTGTTGAAGAAATTCTATATGTTTGATTCTAAACCTATTGATACTCCTATGGGAACAAATTCCAAGACGATAGTAGAAGAATATGATCCTCCTGTGAATCAGACAATGTACAGGGGAATTATTGGATCCTTGTTATATCTGACTGCTAGCAGACCTGATATTGTGTATAGTGTTGGAATGTGTGCCAGGTTTCAAGCATGTCCTCCTGATTCACATTTGAAGGCTGCAAAACGTATTCTCTTATACTTGAAGAAAATAGGGGACCTGGTTCTCTTCTGTCCTGCAGGTGATACTTTTGACCTGGTTGGTTTTGCAGATGCTGATTTTGCTGGTTATCAAGTTGACAGGAAGAGTACCTCTGGAATGGCTCATTTCCTTGGATCATCACTTATTTCCTGGGGTACCAAGAAGCAGAACTCTGTGGCTCTTTCAACTGCTGAAGCTGAATATGTAGCTGCTGCAGCCTGTTGCTCTTAGTTGTTGTGGATCAGGCAACACTTGGAAGATTTTGGAATTCACATCAAAGCAATTCCTCTTATGTGTGACAATACTAGTCCTGTTAGTATGGGAAAGAATCCAGTACACCATAAGAGAACAAAGCATACTGATGTTAGACATCACTTTTTGAGAGATAATGTTGAGAAGGGAAATATTGTGCTCACATATTGTCCAACAGAGGAGCAAATTGAAGATATCTTCACCAAAGCCCTCAGCAAGGATTAATTTGAGAGAAATCGATTGAAGTTGGGGATGTTGATCTCCAAGTGATGCTATTAGCTTCCAACAGTTGAACTCCCTTGATGGCTAAAATTGCAGTGCAGGTATCCTTTGTGTGAATTTTAAATATCTGAACAAAGATCCTTTTTTGTACCTTTTGTAGGTATACTCTCAGTAAGGACCTGATTAGCAAGGGAAGCAACTAGAACAACTGAGGAATGAAGCTTAACTGTGTTATGGTACCTGGTGCCTGTCCAGGTTAGCATTTATACATTAAATTGAAACTGAAAAAATATGACCGTTGATAATGCCACGTGTCAGCCATCGATTACTCTGACCCATCAGTCCCATCGTTTCTCTCTCAAACGACGCATCCAATCACGGACCTGGCACCTTTTCTCTTTCTTTAAAAACACTTACTTCTTTTTGAAACTCTCATCTGTTTCCTAACTTCTTCTTCCTGTTCACGAAGGGTTTTAGCAAAATTTCAAAAGGTAAAATTTGTCTTCTTCTTCTTCTCTTCACCGTTCAAAGAAACTATTCTCTAGTGTGAAAACCATGTCTTCTCCCTCATCTTCTTCCAAACAAATGTTGAATGCTCTCAGTGAAATAGAGCCTCTTGCCTTCTATTCTCCGACCACTACACAAGCCAGACTTCCTCCACCTTCCAGTTCTCAACAAGACACCCCTGATAACCCCTTTTTCGCCATAGATCTAAACAGTTCTGTCGTGCCTACCGGACCTGGTCCGTTTCAAGACATGTTGCCTGACAATATGTTTGAAGGGGATCTACCCAAGCATAAGGCTTCTGAGTCCAACATATTGGCAGCGAGTGAAGAGCTTGTGATTGAAAGCTTGTCCATGATGCAGGAAGAAGCAAGGGCAGAGCATTCTAAAGTCTTAGAAAGGGAAGTGGTAAGACACACTCAACCTATCTTTGATAAGACCCCTGATATAGGAAGGTACTCTTCTTCATCTTCCTCTGACTCTGCAAGCGAGGAGGAACCTTTAAAATGGAAGGTTGAGAGAAGAGATGGGGAGAAATCTACAAAAGGGAAGGAGAAGGTTGTAGAGGAGGGCCCCAGGAGACGACCTACTACTAGGTCTGCCACTCAAAAGTTGATGGCTGATGCCTTAAAGGCGAATGCACGTTCTACTGCTGCAGTTAGAAGTGCAAGAACCTTCAAGGTATCAAATTTTAAAATACCTGAGGTTAATGTGGTTGAGTTGTCTGGAGAAGAAGTGGAAAAGAAAAATAAGAAAAAGAGGTCAGAGAAGAAAAAGGGAAAGGCTACAGAGAAGGTTGAAAACACAAAGTCAAAAGGGAAGAGATCTGAGAAAATGAGAAAGCGGTCACAGGGACCTGGTTCCCAAGCCAGGAAAGTTGAGAGTGTCAACATGCAGGAGGTAGTTGTTAGCCTGAGAACCCAAGCAGTCTTGGCAGGAAGAGTTTTTGATATGGAATAATAACTCTTCTTGGCATGGATTCTCTGCACGATATGGTAGAGATTCAATCTTGGCTGCACTTGTTCGACAAAAAATCCCCCATCCTCCATGAAGAAAAAGTACGTTAATTTTACTACAATGTTCAATTCAGGGAAGATGGGATCTCCTCACACGGGTAAATAATATTGCCATATCTTTGGATGAGAAGGTGTTGAGCAAAATTCTCAGGGTGCCTAAAGAGGGGACCCAGTCTGTGCTGGGCAAAACTTGCGCTTCTGAGTTTGCTTGTGTGATTTCTAAGACACCCACAACTAAGGTTGCTGGGATTTATAAGAAAATCATGAAGAGTGAGTATCAGCTGACCTTTGAGTTCATCAACAAGGTGCTCCTTCCTCGCACAGAAAAAAGGACAGTCGCAACTGCTTGCTGATTTGTATGTGATGGAGATGCTGTGTAGCTTCGAGGTGCTCCTTCCCTGTGTTAGTCTTTTGTGTGGCTTATCACTGTGTTGATGGATATTCAGTTTGTTTTTAATGTATTTATGTTATGATGGCATGATTGATAATTCATTCCTTTGCTGTTCTGATTATCTTCTCTTGTGCGTGCTTTTTCCTTACTGATTGATTGATTGTTAGCTTTGATCTTGTTCAGTGTTTATGTTGACATCACTGGTTTACTGCATTTCTTTTTTATGATGTCAAAAGGGGGAAGTAAAACTGAATGTAGCTAAATGATAATTCAGTGAGGGGGAATATACAGTGAGGAGGAATGTACAGTGAGGGGGAATATAAAAAGGGGGAACAAAGTTGGAGAAGATCTTAGATCATTGTTTCATTGTTTGTCATCATCAAAAAGGGAGAAAATGTTATTTGTAGTTTTGATGATTTGACAAACTTAGGGACGTTGTAAAGGTACCAGTTTCTTACTTGAGTATTGCAGGTTTCTTACTTGAGTATTGCAGATGAAACAAACCCAGGGACCTACTAGAGGTACCAGGCTCTCATGATGACGAGTCAGTTGACTACCAGCTGGAGACGGTACAGAAAGTAGGTGCACACTTCCCGATGGCGTCAGAAAGTGTGACTTTTCCGGCCAATGGCAAAGAGGTATAGGAAAGTGACTTGTCCATATAGAAGGCACTTTCCTAAACATTTTGGTAGTTTTTGCAACTTGAGAGAAACCGCTTCAAGAACATTTGCAAAGGCTGCTAGAAAACAAAGGCAGAAGTATTCCAACAACAACAGCAATCTCTGGAGCTTTTCGTATAGTTGTTTAGGAATACATTCTCTTGTTCGCAAATTGTAAACCATTCCTCAATCTATAAAGGAATTGTTGTGTAGTGTTAAAAGTCTAGGTTGTCCAAGTGGGATAACTTAGTGGGTAGATAGTTTTCTACTTAGGCTTGTTAAGCAAGAGGGACTATTGCTTAACTGTAAGATTGATAACTCTTTCTTACATTTGGTGTAATCGTGTTTTACTTTTGCTTTTGAAGATTAGTGAAAACGATTGAAAATCCTGTGAGACAGGTCGTGGTTTTACTCCCTTAAGCAAGGAGGTTTCCACGTAAAATCAGCGTGTTGATTTTACTGCATTTAACTTTCTGTTTTATTCATAAATGTAGTAAGGGGCCTGGTCCATTACTTGTTAAGTGAAGGCATATATTCTATCAGTTTTTTTCCCAAAGAAAGGAACTCAAAACGATTAAAATTACTACTTCCTTTCCTATTTATTAGAAGTACTTTTTTTAAATACTAAAAGAGGAATCGGGAGCAAACTATGAATAAATGAAATTGTAAACAGAAGTATTGTACTTCCTTGGTTTGATATTAAGTTAATTTGTGAGACAATACACACCTGTTAATTAGAAAAAGTGCAAAGACATAATTTTTGTTATTGTCCTGTATGAAATAATAAATATAATTGTGTAAATAATTCAATTTATATCTTAGAAAATATAAAACTTCAATAAAAGAAAGGAGAAACATTTTTAGAAAAAATACCAAACATCTTGAACCATGAACAATTCAATCGGAGGTATAAGGCCCGAGGGAAAAATCCAATACTTGGAATAATCCAGTAGCAATCCTAACTGGAAAAAAAATAATCCCCAAACCAAAAAAAAATATAAAAAATTGTAAATAATGATGATGAGTAATTAGTATTTTTTAAGTGTGGCCCTTGTTTCCATGAAATGGTGTATTCTTTTGAGTGCAATTTGTAAGGTATTTTCAGTCATGTTAGCAAAACAAACCCTGAACCAACCTGGCTCTGAGCAATGACAAGAAGAACCTGGAGAAATATTGAGTTTCACTTGATTCAATATTGTATTCCATACTTGCAATTCACATTCTTTTGTAGGTTTTTCCAACAAACTAGTTAAGTTCATCCAGCAAAACAATCCCGCATTCCCTCTCAAGCACTCAATCCCAGCACTCCTCAGCCCTTCAATCATCATTTCATATCTCATTCTCAACCTTTCGCGATTCTTCTTTATGTAATTCTTAGTAAATGTCTCATCAGACAACATGGAAGCCAATAGTTGTTGTGTCTGAGAAGAAATCAATGTAAAACTTGACATTCTTCTTGCCGTTGTGACAACTTTGTCATTGTATGAGTAGATTGTACCTACTCGAAACCCAGGGAGTCCCAAGTCTTTAGAGAGGCTGTACACAATGTGTACCCTCTCTGAATCCTTGTAGTTTCTGGATTCAAGTATTTCAGCAATACTGACAAATTCGGAGCAACAAAAGGCTGAACCTGAGTAGATTTCATCCGAGACAAGATGGATATTTTTTCTTGTAACAAATTCAAGAATTTCCTCAAGAACACATCTTTGAACGGTGGCACCCAAAGGGTTTGAGGGGTTTGTTATAAGAACCCCTCTTACTTTGATGTTGTTGGATTCAGCTTCCCTGTAGGCATCTTCCAAGGCTCGTGGAGTAACTTGGAAATTATTTGAACTGTCACAATGGACTGGAACGATTTTCACACCCGTTCTCCATCTCAAGTCTCTATCAAATCTGCAAATAATAATATTCTCTATCATATTTATTAACTAAATAATAATTTAATGGTCACACAATTCAACATAAGACAGGATATGATATATATGGTGTTTACCCAGGATAGTAAGGAGTTGGAAGAAGCAAAGCATCACCAGGATCAGCTAAAATGAAAGTTAACAACTCATTAGCTGCAGTAGCACCAGCTGTAATAACAACTCTATCAGGATCAAATCTTGCCCTTCCACCTCTTACTTTTTCCATGAAGCTAGCCATTGCCTTTCTAAAACAAACTAGTCCATGATAATCTTGAAACAAAGCATTTTCCCTGAATTTTGAAATTTCAGCTACGCCATCGTCTTTCTGCTTGTCCAAGTATTCTTCCAGCAAATCAAATGACACCTATAATACAATACAAGAAATGATTTTTAAGTTAATTCAATATTTAATGTTAAGTTTAGCATGGCCAAATATAATATAATGATGATAAAAAAAAACTTACTTGATTTTCGGCTAATCCCATTTGAATAACTCCAGATGGGTTGTGAACTTCATCAAATGGATTTTCATCATATGCTTTCCATCCAGCAAAGTAAGGTGAGTCTTCCCCATGAGTGTCAGACGTTGCAACGTTTGATAGACCAACTACTGTTGAACGTTTCTCAATCTCTATGGCCATAATATAATTATAATTATATTGATCTTAGCTTCCTTCTTCTTTGTGTTTTCGGCTATCAAGATATAATATAAATGTAAAAAAAATGGAAGAAAAAAGTATTGTTTGAATATGAACTTTTTTTTTGGCAAATTAAATAGCAACTTATATAGAAAGTAGTTTTAATAAAAGGGGCCCTCACCAAAATGATAACTTTGTCACAAAAGGAGCAATGATTAATTATATAGATGAAGCAAGATCAACGCTCACCTTTTACAAATATACTTTAAATGGCTGGTGACAACTGTTAGTTTCAGAGTTTTTTTATATTCTCAATCTCCACAAGATCCCCAAATCAAATAGGGTGGTTGATCTGGGTGGCACTTCAAATATTAACTTAACTACCTCCAATTTTTTAACATGCAGACGTACTTTATTAATTATCCCTCTCCATTCAGATTCTTTCACAATGCTCTCTCCAATTCATTATACTAATTAAGTGCATGTGTATATTGTGTTAACAAATATATATATATATATATATATATATATATATAAAAATTAAAATTTTCAAGATAAAACTGTACTTAAAAGGAATATGATAACTCATCACCAACACACTAACAGTTAAAGGGAAAACAATAAATGTATGAACGAAGTTTTATCATTGGTTAAAGTAAACATTATGTTTGTGTTAATGCACTAAAGCACGCTCTACAAACTAAAGCTACATTATGTTATATATGAGTGTAGTATTACAACTGATCATTTGTCAATTGAAATTTATAATTTTATATTTAAATTTTTACATAAACACATAATTTAAATATTACTTTATTTTTTTATAGACTCGATTCTTATTGATACAAGGAACACGTGTCAAGAATTGTTTTCTTCTCGATTGAGAAGGGTTGAATTAGGTTTTAGGTCTAACTCACACTCCAAAAGTTAGCTCAAAGAGATGAGGATTGTCCAAACATTATAAGGAGTCCATCCATCTCATTAACCACCGATGTGAGACTTTTCTCATTGTTTAACAGCCCACCTCACGCCCAGTGCTTAGTATCTAGTGCATGGACAATTTTGATTTTGAAGGCTCCAACATTGGGTGAGACGGGCCCTGCTCTAATACCATATTAAATTAGGTCTTAGAGAGGTGAATTGTTCAAACCTTATAAGAAGTCCACTCATTTCATTAACCACCGATACGAAACTTTTGTTATTCTTTAACAAAGACCAAATTATGGTCTCTTCACTTCTAAAAAGAAAACAATAACGAGAAAAAGGACACAAAATCATTGCTAAGCATTTTCAACAAAATCCTCCATCAATTTTGGAAAAATTGTGTCATACACTTTTGAAATGTACATATAACAGGGGCTTGCATAAAATGAAAGTCATTATCTCCTGGCCTTTGGGAGTTATACCAAATTTTTTTACAACTAGTACTTGAGTAACCATTTAAAAAGTAATAATATGCTTCCCTGTCCACATCTAACACGTAGTTGATGAAGAGAATTGGATAGGGATATTTTAGTGGTCATATTGAGCTTGTGATAATCCATGCATATTACTCCCGTTACAAAGAATAATCTAGTTTGATTTGAAACAGAGTTTAAGAAAATAAATAAGATTTTTGAATTTTGTAATCTTAAATTAAAGTTGTATCAAATATACAAATTTATCATTCAATCTTGTAATCTTAAATACGTCGAAAAGTTGAAATCAAAATAATAAAAGAAAAATCATTCTTTCAAAAACTTACTAAAAAAAAAGGAAAATCACTCCCTTTTATTTTAAAACGAATATATACATATATGGTTTCTTTTATAATTTGGGAGATAGAGAAAAACAGGAAAGTGTTTAAGAAGATCAAAGAGCAGTTAAGTTGAGGATCATTAGTTAAGATTCTGATTTGCATATACTAAAACTAAAGCAGAAACTGCGAGAAGATATTCTGGCCCCACTACCTTTACGCCTTAATTCGCTCATCATACAACAAATCTCGATCGCAGCACACTAATTAATATGTAACTTCACTTCAAACTTTTTAACAATTCTGATAATAATTAATCCATGATCTAATGATTAGTTATCATTAAGGTTAAATGGTTAATTAATCTTTTCCCTTAGAGTGATAATACCCAAATTATTGTTCCCTCCCTCACATTTCCCTCCCTCCCATATTTGTTGACCATTTTTAATTTTGTATTGTGCTTACAAAATCATAAATACAAAATTAATTTTACTAATTTAGTCCTAAAAAAATATCTTGGAAATTTTACAAATAAATGTGAACACTTTAAAAATAATTAATGTTATCTTGACTTCGTCAGGTGGACAACACCAACGTAATAACGATTATGATGGAGTGCTAAATACTTCTTCATCTTCAACCAAGGTCCTAGAGTTCTCTGGTTCGAGCCTCCTTCTGTATGAAATTGCCTTTATTAAAGAACATTTTACCCCCAATGTGGACTTTCATATTATTAAGTCACTTGATAAATCAAAATAGAATTAATTATTTTTTTCTCATTTTGCCCTTATAATTAATATTCCACCCAAAAATAGTTATTCACTATGCTAGTTTGAGATGTCTAATAATACTTGTCCACTTTATGAAATCAATGAACAATTTTATACTTATTAGTTAATTTACCTTTATCATTGATTATAGCCAATTCTCAATTGTATCTATTATATTTAAAGAGTGATATAAAAACTATCCGTCTTTTTATAATTTTTAAGAAGTTTGCGAAATCAATAGTGGACAAGCATTGTTGGACAGTACAACCTTTTGAATGTAAACAATTTCCAAATGTATATATATATATATATATATATATATGTATATATATGTATATATATATATATATATATATATATATATATATATATATATATATATATATATGTATATATGTATATATATATATATATATATGTATATATATATATATATATATATATATATATACTTTTATGTATATTCCTAACTTATTTTATGTGTATCGATATAAACAAAGGGAAAAATAAAAAAGTTCATTAAATTTATTAATAATTTTCTATTATTATGTAAAGTAAAATTGCTCGTCTAATATGAAATGGAGAAAATATTTGACATTTCACGATAATTACTTTTAAGTTTTATCCGTCTATGCTTCCTATTATCCTGATGACATCAATGAGTATATCAGAGAAGCTGAGGAATGTATGGTTTTACCTGTATTTGAAATTCGTTAACATGAATTTTTATAATAAAATAATATAAGAAACCAAAGTACGAAAATTAAAGAGAACATAAATTAATAACAGGGAGAAGTGCATATATATTTTATTCAAGTGGGACTGAAGATCATGAAGATCCATGTGCGATTAGCTAGTAGTACTGCATGGTACACTACACAATGTGAGGATAGAATGAACAGTGATGATTATTTGGATACTTATATTTTTTCTTTCGACTCATTCTTACAATAGATTTTTATTTATGCTTGTCACTTTTACAGAGTCCGGAGCCTAAAGAGAATAAAATATTAACAAAAATTTCAAAATGGTATATAAAATTTTATATTAACCAAAACGGCAAAATCCCTGGAACAATAGCGATTTTCTCTGTCCGAAAAAGCAAAATTGTTGCTACTGCAGCGATTTTGCAAAATGTGATTTTTTTAAAAATAAAAAAATCTCTGCCTAGGCAGCGATTTTCACTTATAAAAAAAATTTAAAGAACTTTTTTTTAAAAAAAAATTAAAAGAAAATCGTTTTCTAGGCAGCGAATTTTTTTTAAATTTTTTTAAGAGGCAATGATTTTCATTTTAAAAAAAATTAAAAGAAAATCGCTGCCTTAAACAACGATTTTTGTTTTTAAAAAAAAAACAAAAAAACTTTTTTCAAGAAAATCATTGTCTAGGACGCAATTTTTTTTAAAATTATTTTTAAAAAAAGAAATTTCTTAAAAAAATTTTAAAAAGTTATTTAAAAAAAAAAAATCACATTTTACAAAATCGCTGCAATAGCAGCGATTTTGCTTTTTTTCGGCGAAGGAAATCGCTGTTGTTCCAGCTATTTTGCCATCTTGGTTAATATAAAATTTTACATACCTTTTTGAAATTTTTGTTAATATTTATATCAATAATTATTTCTTAACGAATATGTCAAATCCTGATATTTTGTACTTATTTAATTAGGGGAATGAGTCATGAAGCATGGGTAGTCCTAGTATTTAACACTTGCAAATGCACTTTAAGGTGCAAAAAATAAAGTTAAAGAAAGAAATGACCCCTCTATAGATCTCATGCTTAATTAAACCCCAACTAAACCATATTAGTGCCTATAATTAGTGTAAATAATGAAAGAGAGCCGTCTATATTTGTTATTTTACTCTTAATAGTGTGCAAAAAGAGAGATGTATAGATCGATCTCATCATTAGTTAACATAATTAATTAGGGATATAGATAGTTTATTAAAGTATAGCCATCTCAATTACTGAGTACTTCCTGCAATAAAATAGTGCAAGAAGATGATTATCAAGAATTTGAAAAGTAGAATTGTTTTTTAGTGTGTTTGGTAAACCTTTACATCAAAGACTGATCAATGTTCAATGAGCAAATTAAAAGTGGATATATCGTATATTATTATAGTTGTTACTGTCAAATAACTTACCCCGGACATACATGATTTCAATTAGTCTCACCAAAACGAGCTTATATTTATCAACTTGTTTATATTTTTACGTTTTGGAGAAAATTATTTAAAAATGAAAAAAAATTGTGCTTCAATTTATAGTTGATCCGTAAATAAATGGTAAAATATAAAAGATGAGAAAACATATAGAGTGTGTAATGTGTTTAATACGAATGATTATTTTTTTTTCAATTTTATCATATTTAATTGGCATAACAATTGCTTTCCAAATTAAATTGTTTTCATTTGTAATCGTTATTCCAAATTAACTTGTTTTCATTTGATAAATATGGGATAGTCTTTTACCAAACTTAATTTATCCACCAACTAACTTTTTCTGACATGGAATATAAACAGGTCAGATTATATAGATTTTAGCTATCATGTCATTAAATAAATATTTTCTTCTCTTTAAAAAAAGAATAACTTTTATTAGTTTATTTAAAAAAAATGATTTTTTTATAATAATTTTCCACGTAGTATGTTTAATGTCACAAGATTAAAGAATAATTTTATATGTTTGACATATCTTTATTTTAAGACCACATAATCAAAAAAATTTCTTTATTTTCTTAAAGTGCGTATCAAGTTAAATTATATCATCTTTTGTGAAATAAAAGGAGTATAAAAAATTATATTGCCGACTAAAAGAACCTTGAATTTTAAAATTTAGCTAAATAATGTTGGATGACCATAAAATTAATTAGGCGAAATTGAATGACATTGTAAAGAAAAAGAAAATTGATTTTGTTTATCTTATTTGTTGACGATATATTAATTATTCAGTCAACAGGTAATTTGAATATAATTGTCAGGGGTAATTACACTTTTTAATTCAGAGGGGAAGGGGATTGTGAATTGCTGATAGTTATATGATGTAATTATAAGTTAATTACTTTTTAATTTTATTCATTTTATTTCTATTTCAAATTTTTTCGTATTGATTTATTATTTTTATTATTTTAAATTCTTTTTAATTTAATTATTCTAATGTTTTCTATTTTTCTATTAGTTATATTTTATTTCTTTGTAATTCTAAACATTTCTTTATGTGGTTGCATGCAACTTTCATATTATCTAATAAAATCATTAGTATAATTTTGTTCCTATGATCTAATTTTTAAATTAAAATATATAGAATTCATTATTGAATAAAGTTAGAGACTTACGCTTTTTTTTCATTTAAATTATATTTATATATTTTATGTTAAAAATTCGACTTAAGAGTACTATATAAAAATTTTGTTTTGAATTTAAAATTTATGTTATATTTTTCAGTTTCATTTGTTTTATGATTATTGTTAGAGCATCTCTTAAATTATTTTTTAAAAAATTTAGAATTGATAGATTATTTTTTTGTCAAGTATTTTATAATATATGACATTATATTTATAATATTAATCTTTTTTTCTTTTTCAAAATGCATTTCATCAAGTTCACAAAAATTTCGTACTTTTAATTTTTATGATTAATTTAATTAAAATATACTAAATTAAAAATATATAAATCAATTATTTTTTTATAATAATAGTTAAGATCATATGTTTACTAATTAATATATTTTGAAAAGACAATATGCATCTTAGATATTCAATTTAAAAGTGCTCCTATCTGTCCTATATAAAATTTTAATTTAAAATAATTAATTTCAAAATTTAATATAATTGCATGGTTATACTAGTGCAACCAAGCAGTACACTTTTAATTGTACTATAATTGCACAGCGACAAATAAGCAGATCAGTATAATTGCTAAATTGTATAATTACACCAATTTCAATTAATGGGTAGGCTTCAAACAAACAAGTGATGTTGGTGTCTAGAGATGGTCATTTGGTAGCTTCTGATTTTTCTTTTCGAATCTTTTTTAGAGAATTTTTAAAAAATATAGTTGATATTATAGGTGTCAGTAGAAAGGTTTTTAGAATAAAAGAAATGGAAAAAAATGTTTGTGGTGTTGAGATAGTTGTAGCGTGATTTTCTCCAAGATCTGTGAATATTTTGTGATAGGAAGAACAAACACATCCTCAAAAATTAGGATTTTTTTTTGAAAGAGTTGAAAAAGTTATCTACAAAGAAAATACTAATTAAAGAGATATGGAAAATGAGACAAGTGGAATTGTTTGAACAAGATTACGTAGATGTAATAAATTTAGAAAGAATATGAAAGATTAATAAAATAAAGAGGTTAACAGCTCATGTTGTCTACAAATTCCTAGTAAAAGACAATGTACGTTATTTCATGTTACACTTGTTGAATACAAATGAAGAGACATTCCCGATGCAAATCTAACTCTCTGCTTATTAGGTAGGTTTGTTGTTAGACTAGTCTATAGATTCTCCCTTTTCACTAATACTATGCTTAATCACCTAGCTAAGACAACAATTAACATTAATGACGATGATAACATATTTCTTATTCTATGCAATAATTAAAGGAATCAAGGGACGTGATCTAATATTAAGCTTGTTTTAAAAATTTTGAGTTTGAGTAACTTGTCGACATATGACAAATAAAACTGTTTTCTCTTTAATATACATGATTCATCAATTTAAGCATTTATAAATAGGAATAATTCTAGTTATTTTCTATACACAGGCGAAAGATATAAAATTTTCAACTTTATAAATTAAAATATTTTCCTTTAGATAAGATAGTTACAAACTATAAATATAATAATAAAGTTGTAACGAATTCGAATCACAACAAAAAGAAAAAAAAAAGGTTTACGCATTTGACAATAAAAAAATGACGACCTATATATGATGATTGTGTTAAGACATATCAAAATAGAAGTGTTTTTCTCTTAATCATAATTTGTTTTGTTTCTTAATTAATTGTGATAGTAAATTAAAGCTCGATAGTGCTATTAAAAAGGCCATTAGAGTCCACGCACCTAATAGCATCTTAAAGTGAGATTAGACTTGTTAAGTTCTCATTAATTTTATTGTTTTGTCAACGTGAAGAAAATCACATTTTTCTAAACTTTCTTTGTCGTAGAACTTGAGAAAACAATATATTCCAAAATCTTGCTTGTACTAGATGAGCTTAACTAGAAACAAAAACTCAAAAAGGAGAGTTGACATTACTTTATATCAAATCAAACTTGATATTTTATAGTAATGATGATGAGCTAAGACAGGATTACAATTAAGATCTTATGTAGCAGGAAATGGAATCTGGTGGTACCTTAAATCTTGTAGTCTTGTATGAAGGCACGAATCTTCTAAGAAAGATATAAGGCCACTCACAAGATGCCACGTTACAACATTTAAAATGTGAAAAAATCAAAATTTGAGAATATTGGTTAGATATCAATTCTTGACTTCGGCTAGAATAGCGCATGACATTTTCATGTTTACTTCTTTTCCTTTCTCCTTTCTTTACGTAGATAGAGTCAAATCTACTTAGAATACATTTTTCAAAAGATTTTATGTTGCCAAATTTCTTCTTAACATGATTTGGTATGTATCTAACATATCATTGACTTAAGATTATATGTATGTGATTTTTATCAGTCTAATTGTATATACATATATTTGACAAATTATAGATATTTATCTGAATAAGAGTTGATGGAAACTTAACTAAACCACCAATAAATTAAAGAAGGATTTTATTTTGCATCCTATGATAAATGAAAAGATGATGAGAAATAGCAAAAAAATCTACTAACCAACCATATCACAATGTTGCCTGGGAAGATGATGTGTATTTTCAAGTGTTAATAAATAAAAGAAATAGTTGTGTTCATGGTTTAGGACTTGCTCCAACTTCTTTGGCTCTATGGGGTATTAGATATTTCATTGTAGAGGATTCACGTAATGATGTTGTATAAAGGTTAGAATTTGAGATTATTATGTTAAAGGACAGGCAAAATAAAGAAGTGAATTTGATGAAACAAAATCACGATAAGTTACAAACAGTATTACCCCAAATGACACAATTCATGTAAGAATATTATGCTCCAAATGAATCAATGACACATCATATCAATTGCACCTCAATAAACAAGTAACTCTATTACAAGTTTTAGACTTAATAAACTTTTAATTCTATCAAAGTATTGTTAACTAACATGTCAGTATATATCAGCTTACCAACCCCAACAATGGCCAAGAACATGTACTACAATCATAAAGGTTAGGATACCTATTAGTGATTACATTACTCGACCTCATGGTATACTACTTGTCTTTATCATTTGGCGCTACCATTTGTGTTTTCCTGCTACGTAGAATTTTGTGGGTTTATGAATGAAACTGCTTATTTTGTATTTCTTAGTTTAATAAATTAATTTTCAATATGATAAATATTGTGTTGAGTTATGGAATTTCCAGATACAAAGAAACAGCAGGAATAGTTTCAAATCTAAGTATAGATCACACTGATACATATCCAATAAATCTTAAAGTATGAACAATTATAGGTATCAACTAAAACTCGAATAATATGTCACTAATACCTCTTCCAATGGTGTCAAGGGTGCTTCATAGTTTGTATAGATATTCTAAAGATTGTGCTATATAATGGAGGGGTGTCTACGCGGTTGTTGTATGGTGTGATTGTATTTGTGAATGATTTAGTGTGTTTGGTATGCATTTATATGCATGACATCTATTTTTGGATTGATTTGAGTTAGAAATGAGAGCTATGTATTCGGGACTCTTATACAATTTTTTCATACGTACTTTTGGCTCTGAGGGTACATAACAGGTTTTACTCGAGGAAACTTGAAGTGTGAAAAAGCACGTTTTTCTTAGAAGTAGATACTTACTTTAACTTCTTTGTTTCACTCTTGACGTTTGAGCTCTTCAAAAAAGGTACTAATTGTATAAGAATTATGGACACAGTGATACATATTGGTTTTAAATATGCAAATTTCGGTGAGTTTTGTTGTAAGATAAGCTCAAAGGATTTATTTTGGTTTACTTTTACACTTTTAAGATCGAGGAAGCACTTCCGAGGAATAATGTCAGGTTGAGCTTGAGAACCATTCTAAGCTAGCGTTTGGCCATAGATTTCCAAATATTCTTGGCAAATATTATTTGAGTGAAAATTTGGGTGAAATTTCACCATGTGTTTGGCCATAAATTTGGGAAATATATTTTACCTTTTTAGAAAAATATGATTTATACACACAAGTTTTAAAAACTATCAAAACTAATTAAAAGTTTGTATTACAAGTCAATTGAATATTCGTTACAACAATAACAAATAGTGTCCAAGACACTAAAACACTGTGATAATTTGTGTGAGTGCAACAAGAATTATTCCATACATCATGAAGTAGACAAAGCACATGACTTTGTTACCTAGAGCCAATTTTTAATAATTTTCATCAACAATCATATCATTATTTAATATTCAGTAAATATTTCATCACTATTTTGGTGTTAACGTAAAAAATTATGTAATACAAAGCAAACAACTACTAGAGAGGGTGTTTTTGTAAAAGATAAAAGATTGGGGTAAAACTTTAATTTTTAAAATATCCAAAATAATGAGATTTGGCCAAATACTAGAAAAAACTAGTATTTGGAAATTTGGGATATTTGCCAAAAATATTTGTCAAATAATGACAAATTGTATGGACAAACATTATTTGCCAAATTTTTCCCAAATATTATTTGAAAAATTTATGGCCAAACGGGCCTTAAGTGGCTCGGGAACTTTGCTGAGCTTTTACATTTATGCATTAACTATATGTACATTGCATCACCTTGCATTATATATCTTCAACATGATTTTACTTTTTTTTTTTGGATGTAGAATGCTCTTTATTTTTATTATCTTCAAGGTCAGAAGTGGCGTGTGTGATTCTAGTTAGTTATTAAATCGTTGTGTTAGCATTATGAAGGCTATTTTATTAATATTATTTATATTTGAGCTCGGTCGGACTATGATGCGTATTAAATACCCCATATTTCGGTACTCATATTATATTCCTACATCTTTTTCTAATTTAATTCCTAGTAAAAGCACCCTTGCTGAGTTTGGTTGCTTCATGGTTGTTAAAAGTATATTTATAATGTCAAAAAAAGTTTCAGTCGTTAAAAGACTATTTTGATATAATATTATTAAAGCAACAATATCCTCACTTCAAAATTTTTTATACCCGGACATTAATTATAAAAAAATTACACTTATTTTTACTTTAATCATTTTTTTTTTCACAAAAAGACTTGTTAGTCCCCTCTATTACCCCACCCCCAACTGATGGTCACCTGTTAGACCCGCAAACTACTTGATCTAACTACGTGCAGACATGTCAAGGACTTGGGCATTGGTCTTGGCATGGATGATGGCAAAACAGTGCAATACAAGTTCAAGGTGCTTGGGTGTTGGCAAGGCAGCTTGAACGTGCATGGCTAACGTGCGGGCTAAGGGCATTGGCAAGGCAGCATGTTGACTTGATGAGGCAAGGCTGTGAAGACTTGGCAATGTTAGGAACAAAGGCAGTTCACCCGAAATTGCTGAAATAAAACTAAGTGTTGGAAGACAGCTAATATATTCTAAGTGTTGGAAGCTGGCAGAAATATTCTAAGTGTTGGAATGAAGCCTGAAATATTCTAAGTGTTAAAATATTAGTATTTCGTGTAGATAAGAATGTAATTTGAATTAGATTCTATCTGTTAGAAATATAGCTGTTGGAAAGTTAGTTTTGAACCCTGTGATGACAAGTGTCGGACAGGTGTCATTTGTAACCGCCACATGTAACTGCCATTGTGCAGAATTTTGATTTAAAGGTCGAAATTCGTCTAAGGCACAGACAGAGTATTTTCTAGCCTTAGACTAATTCGTGAAGCCTTCCTTTGTATTAATTAAAGGTTAATAAAGGTTGGGACTGGTTCCTGTAAACTCTGTTGGTTGTTTGACGCTGCTGTTTTAAGTTTTTCTATACTTAGTCAATTTTCGTGGGTGCAAGTAAGCTGAGTGTTATAGACGTTTGTAAGACTGCCTAGAGTGGTGTGCGATAAAAATAAATCGACCCTCTTTCAATTGGTATCAGAGCGCGGTTAAACAATGGTGAAAAACGCAGAATTGTGGGAATTGGCACGAAAAATTGAATCCTTCGTCGGGTTTACTGAAGATATTTTGGGAGACCCTACGTTTGTGGATTTATTCACACAAATCATTGAGTTAAGAGTTGACGCTAAGAAAGTTCAGGGAGAAATTGGTGGATATCGACAGAATGTTGATAACCACATCACTGAAATCTTGGACTTTCGTACCACAACTACGCAAAAACTTGAGGGATTGCAGAAGGAAAATGAGAACCTTCGTGCAGAGCTCGTTGTGTTGTGTCGGGGTGTGGCTACGTTAAGTTCAACTCGTGTTGAATCATCTAAGGTAAAGATTCCAGAACCTAAGGCCTTTAGTGGCGCAAGGAGTGCTAAAGAACTGGAAAATTTCATCTGGGACATGGAACATTATTTTACTGCTGCAAGAGTGCCAGACGCTGATAAGTTGAATATTACCACAATGTATTTGTCGGGTGATGCGAAACTTTGGTAGAGGACTCGTAATGCAGACGACGTAAGTGCTGGTCGTCCTAGAATTGATACATGGGATAAGCTAATCAAAGAAATGCGTGATCAATTTCTTCCTAGCAATGCATCTTAGCTTGCAAGGGATAAATTGAAAAGGCTAAGGCAGACGGGTTCAGTGAGGGAATACATAAAAGAAGTTTACCTCTGTGATGTTAGACATACAAAATATGTCTGATGAGGATAAACTTCACAACTTCATTTCGGGCATGCAAGGCTGGGCTCAAAACAAACTACGAAGGCAGAATGTTAAAGATCTGCCCGGGGCAATTGCTGTCGCCGATTCGTTAGTGGATTTCCGGACGACTCGTAAAGACAATACAAATGATAAAGGAAAGACACAAATGAAGGATGGGAAAGATAGTCCAAAGAACAAAGATGGAAATTCGAAGGGCTGTTGGACTTGTGGTGGTCCTCATTTGGCCAAATCTTGTCCAAACCGGGAAAAAGTGAATGCTTTGATTGCTGGTGATATGAATCAAAGGGAGGAGGATGAAGAAATCGTGGCTGCAATGGCAAACCCATTGGGATTGTCCTTCAATCACATTATGGGGATCAATAATGTTGGAGAAATCTCTAGTACTTCGAATCCTCATGCTTCCTTAATTCATATAGAAATGAAAGTGAAAGAACAACGTGTGATGGCAATGGTTGATACTGGGGCCACACATACGTTTGTAGATGTGAAGATTGCTACAAAATTGGGGCTGAAGTTGTATAAAATCCCTTCCTACATCAAAACAGTCAATGCTAAGGCACAAGCCATTGTGGGCATGGCTTGTGGTGTGTTTATGTCGACTGGAAGTTGGGTGGGAAAACATAACTTGATGGTGATGCCGCTTGGTGACTTTGAAATCATACTTGGGATTGATTTCCTAAGGAAATTCCAGTTTGTTCCGTTTCCTCACTTAGATGGAGTGATAGTCATGAATGGAAGCAATGTTGGCTTTCTCAAAGGTGTTCATCCTTTTGGGAACATTAATAAAGTTGTAAAGAAGAAAGACAATAGTATGTTGTTGTCTGCTATGTCAATCGACAAAGGGCTGAAGAAAGGTGAAGACACTATACTTGCTGCCTTGGTCTAAGTAAAACCTGATGTGAAGATGGAAGTGCCTGATTGTGTTGGTGAATTGCTTAAACAGTATGCTGATGTTATGCCGCCTAAATTACCAAAGAAATTACCACCAAGGGGGGATATCGATCATAAGATTGAGTTGCTGACTGGTACGGTTGCTCCTGCACAAGCTCCTTATCCTATGGCTCCTAAGGAATTGTTTGAATTACGCAAACAATTGAATGAATTTCAAGATGCTGGATTGATTTAGCCGTCTAAGGCTCCATATGGTTCTCCTGTTCTATTTCAAAAATAGAATGGAACAATGCGAATGTGTGTAGACTACCGGGCACTGAACAAGGCAACTATAAAGAACAAGTATCCGGTTCCGTTGGTGCAAGATTTGATGGACAGGTTAAGCAAGGCATGCTGGTTCACAAAACTTGATCTGAGGGCAGGTTATTGGCAGGTTAGGATAGCAGAGGGTGATGAACCAAAAACAACATGTGTAACTAGATATGGTTCCTATGAATTCCTTGTAATGCCGTTGGGGCTGACTAATGCCCCGGCAACGTTTTGCAACTTAATGAACAATGTACTGTTTGAGTATCTTGATGACTTTGTTGTTGTTTATTTAGATGATATAGTCATTTATAGTCGAACATTGGAAGAACATGTTAACCACCTAAGTTTGGTTTTGTCTCTATTGAGGAAATACACGCTTTATGTCAAGATGGAAAAGTGTGAATTTGCTCAACAAGAGATAAAGTTCTTGGGGCATCTTGTTAGTAAAAACCAAGTTCGAATGGATCCTAAGAAAGTGCAAGCCATTGTTGATTGGCAGGAACCTCGTCATGTGAAGGATTTGAGGTCGTTTCTTGGCTTGGCTAACTATTACAGAAAGTTTATTGCTGGTTACTCAAAGAAGGCAGCGGCTTTGACAGATTTGTTGAAGAAGGATACAAAGTGGGTTTGGTCTGAATGGTGTGACGAAGCATTTCAGAATTTGAAGAATGCTATCGCATCTAAACCTATACTCAAATTGCCTGATTTTGAGTTACCATTTGAAGTGCACACTGATGCGTCAGACAAATGCAATTGGTGGCGTATTAGTGCAGGAAGGTCATCCAATGGCCTTTGAAAGTAGAAAATTGAATGATGCTGAACAAAGATACTCAACACATGAAAAGGAAATGGTTGCGGTGGTACACTGTTTGCAAGTTTGGAGAGTTTATCTCTTGGGCACTCGATCTGTAGTGAGAACTGATAATGTAACAAATACATTTTTCAAGACACAGAAAAAGTTGAGTCCTAAACAAGCACGGTGGCAAGAATTCTTGGCAGAATATGATTTCATGTGGGAACATAAACCAGGAAAACACAACCAGGTTGCTGATGCGCTGAGTAGAAAAGAAGTGTTTGTTGCAGTATATTCAATTTTAAAACTGGATACTGATTTCTATGATAGAATCAGGCTGTGTGCTGCAAATGATTCATTGTATGTTAAATGGATGGGTCAAGTGCAAGATGGCACAATGAGACGGTATTGGATCGAGGACGATCTGCTCTATTTTAAAGGGGGGAGGATCGTTGTACCAAATCAGGGCGGGTTGCGCAAAGACTTAATGAAGGAGGCGCATGACTCTGCTTGGGCTGGACATCCGGGTGTTGAAAAGATGTTAGCCTTACTGTCTCGTGTTTATTTTTGGCCGAAAATGGAAGAAGATATAAGGCATACGTCAAGACTTGTCATGTTTGTCAAGTGGACAAGACTGAACGTAAGAAGGAAGCAGGTTTGCTGCAACCTTTGCCTATTCCTGAAAGGCCATAGCTATCAGTAAGCATGGATGTCATTTCTGGATTCCCTAAAGTAGATGGCAAAGCATGTATCATGGTGGTAGTTGACATGTTTTCAAAATATTCTGTTTTTATTGCTGCTCCTGAATTATGCTCATCTGGAGTTGCTGCTGAGTTGTTCTACAAACATGTGGTTAAGTATTTTGGTGTTCCCGCTGACATTGTGAGTGATAGAAACACAAGGTTCACTGGTAGATTTTGGACAGCATTGTTCAATATGATGGGAACTGAATTAAAATTTTCTACTGCAAATCACCCACAAACAGATGGACAGACGAAAAGAATTAATCACTTGTTGGAAGAATACTTGAGGCACTATGTGACAGCAAGTCAACGGAATTGGGTAGCATTGTTAGACACTGCGCAGTTTTGCTATAATATGCACAAGTCGTCTGCAACAGAAATGAGCCCTTTTGAAATCATCTTAGGAAGACAGCCTATGACGCCACTGGATGTTGCCAAATCTAAAAATCAGGGAAAGTGTCCAGCAGCATACAAGGTTGCAAGGGACAGACTTGAAATGTTATCTGAGGCACAAGATAGTTTGCGCAAGGCTCAGCGGCGCATGAAGAAATATGTTGATCAACATCGTCGGTCAGTTGAGTTCAATGTGGGTGACAAGGTGTTGCTGAAACTTACCCCACAAATCTGGAAACAGATTGTAAGTAAGACCAGACATCGGGGTTTGATTCCTAAGTATGATGGTCCATTCGAAGTGGTGAAATGAGTGGGCGAAGTTGCTTATAGGTTGAAGCTTCCAGAAAGGTTGAAAATCCATCCCACTTTCCATGTGAGTTTCTTGAAACCTTACTTTGCAGATGCGGATGATCCGGACAGAAACAGGTCAAAGAGGGCTCCTCCATCAGAACCTACACAGTATGATGCTGAAATTGAGAAGATCCTTGATCACCGGGTTTTAGGCACAAGTAAGAAGAATACTAAGACTGAATTCTTGGTTCACTAGAAAGGCAAGAGTGCAGCAGATGCTGTTTGGGAGAAAGCAAAAGACCTATGGCAGTTTGATGCTCAAATTGAGGACTATCTCAAAACAGTCTCGATGAGGACATCGAGTTCAAGTGGTGCGGGTGGTCTGTTAGACCCGCAAACTACTTGATCTAACTACGTGCAGACATGTCAAGGACTTGGGCATTGGTCTTGGCATGGATGATGGCAAAACAGTGCAACACAAGTTCAAGGTGCTTGGGTGTTGGCAAGGCAGCTTGAACGTGCATGGCTTACGTGCGGGCTAAGGGCATTGGCAAGGCAGCATGTTGACTTGATGAGGCAAGGCTGTGAAGACTTGGCAATTTTAGGAACAAAGGCAGTTCACCCGAAATTGCTGAAATAAAACTAAGTGTTGGAAGACAGCTAAAATATTCTAAGTGTTGGAAGCTGGCAGAAATATTCTAAGTGTTGGAATGAAGCCTGAAATATTCTAAGTGTTAGAATATTAGTATTTCGTGTAGATAAGAATGTAATTTGAATTAGATTCTATCTGTTAGAAATATAGAAATATAGCTGTTGGAAATTTAGTTTTGAACCCTGTGATGACAAGTGTCGGACATGTGTCATTTGTAATCGCCGCATGAAACTGCCATTGTGCAGAATTTTGATTTAAAGGTGGAAATTCGTCTAAGGCACAGAAAGAGTATTTTCTAGCCTTAGACTAATTCGTGAAGACTTCCTTTGTATTAATTAAAGGTTAATAAAGGTTGGGACTGGTTCCTGTAAACTATGTTGGTTGTTTGGCGCTGCTGTTTTAAGTATTTCTATACTTAGTCAATTTTCGTGGGTGCAAGTAGGCTGAGTGTTACAGACGTTTGTAAGACTGCCTAGAGTGGTGTGCGATAAAAATAAATCGACCCTCTTTCATCACCCCATTACCGTTCCTTCCGTAAGAAAACACAACAAAGAACATCGAGATTTCCGCAGCACAAACCCAACTCATCAGAACGTTTCTTCCAACTCCTCTATGACAAAAGAGATACCTGCGAGGGGTGAAGGTCACCCCATTACTTTCCTTCCGTAATAAAACACAACAAAGAACATCGTGATTTCCGCAGCACAAACCCAACTCGTCAGAATGTTTCTTCCAACTCCTCTGCGGCAAAAGAGATACCTGCGGGAGTGAATAATTGAAGAATCTTGAATTGTTGGATCAAAATCAGCAAAACGAACCACAATAATGGTGGTGCTGTTCTAAAATTCAGGTTTGTTTGCAAAAATTAAGCTATAGCTCTCTATTGAAGGTCTTTATAAATGAAATCAAAGTCTATTTCTTTAATTGCAAAAGTCGCCTCTTTCTTTTTACTTCAAATTTCACTTGAGTTTTCTGCTCCTTGCTTAAATTTCACCTGAGTTTTGTTGGTGTTTGCTGCGGGTACTTGTAACTTGACATATTCTTTGACTTTCATTCCCTTCATGGTAAGCTTAGGCTGTTTTGACCATAAATTTTTATGTAGGTATTCTGATTTTGACCATAAAATTTATGTGGGTGTTCCGATTTTTACCATAAATTGTTATGTGGATATTCTGATTTTGACCATAAAATTTATGTGGGTATTCTGATTTTGACCATAAATGGTTATGTGTGTATTTGATCTTGACCATTTTTGAGTTTATGCTGTATGATTCATAAGTTTTTCTAGTAGGTTATTGATCCACTTGCTCTAAAATTATGTAATATGTTTGTGGGTATGCAGGGCAATGTATTCTTGTAAAGGGGTGACTAGGACTGGGTTAAAACCAAATAATCCAATTTGAACATATTTTATTTGTGATCCACCAGAACCTGTTGGTTTAGGTTATGGTTTGAACTTGTCATGGCTTCAGAGTTCTTCGTATTCATTGATATATAGTTTTGGAGGTAATGAAGGAGATCCTATGAAATGGGAGTTTGAGAAATCTTTGTTGTATAATGATTCATATTTTTCTTGATTGAATGAACACACTTTATCCCCTATCTTACAGAACCCAGTTATAGCAAGCTAATAAGAAAAATAATAATAAAACAATCTAGTCCATCCTAAGCATTTCCAACAACAACAACTACGCATTCACTATTTATATAATTGCTCTATCCTATACTATCTTTCCTTCTATGCTTCCTCTTTAGTACTTCAATGATTCTCACTTTACTATCGAGTTGTATTTTTTGCATTATCATTTGTGTTCTCTGCATTCTCTGCTTCCAGATTGCATCATTCCTCGTCTTCCATATATAATACACTAGTGTAGTCAGTATTGCCCATACAAGTCCTCTATGGATTTTCCTTGTTACGTTTCTTGTTATTTCTTTCCGTAGTTCTTGTGGTCCCCTGTTTCTCGGTTAAGTGTTTAGCCATATCAAAATATCATCCAAGAAGGTGTCGGTGACTCGGTGTAAACACATTCAAAATATAAGTGAGCATTAGTTTCCGAATGAGAGATACACAGTGGACATATTATATCTTGTCCAATGCTAAATTTCAACCCGTCTTTCTCTAGTAGTCTGTATCGCATTGCTAGTCGGCGTGTAAAACTATGTTTTGGAACTTTAGTACTGTTTAACATTGCTCTCCACCAGTCCATTTGCTGACCATCATTTTGTTACGAACAATATCCACTATTAATAGTGTACATACCATTCATTTTCAACCAACCATTTTCCCTGAATCCAGCAGCAAATTTGTTCTTGACATTACATATTTTGAACTATGAGGGTAGTGGTGAATCTTTTGATTTTTCTGGTGCAGATGAGTCTTTTTCTTGCAACTGTAGGAGTGGTGTCCGAGAAATGTATTCAGCCATTTCTTTGTTAAGTAATGAATAACTCATGTTCCTATAGGAGTGATAGCAACATCTTGATGTGTCTATATATGAACCACCTTGTTTATATCGTTATTAGTATATAAAAGTAAACATCATTGTAATCAGATCATTAATTGGAATTCTCCTTCCCTTCCTGGCCATCATCTCAAATCTCTCTAATTTCCTTCATTTTGTAGCTTATTTTGTGTAGTTGTTCCCTTGCCCTTACAAATAGTTTTGTTGGTGAAGAATACAAATCTCTCGGTATTCAGAAATCACTCTCCACTAGCATCTCCATTGAATACAATATTCCTTGATCCAATTGTTGGCTTTTGTTTTTAATGTTACCAAAACGAATGCTTCAGTGTTCAAAGTGAGAAGCAAAGTGAATTGTATTGCTTTTTTGTAGTGAAGTGAAACTATGGCAAAAAAAAACAGGTGTTGCAGTCCAGAATCAGGGAATCGATTTCACACTTTTCTGCTTAACTATGGTTGATAGTAATTAGGGATTTTTTTTATTTCATAAAAGCATTTCGTGCCTTCTTTCTAATATTTCCCTCTATTTCACTTTTAATGCTATGACACTCTTTCAAGTGACTGCAAGTTAAGTTTCTCATCTTTTCTTCTTCTTCTTCTTCTTCTTCTTCTTCTTCTTCTTCTTTCTTTATATGCTTATTTTCTCTGTTTATTTGGCAACAATTATTGTTTCAACCCCATTTGCAATTTTTCCTATTTTATTTTTTCTTATTTATATTGAATCATGTTTGAATTTTATGTATCCTCTAAATCCAATATGTATGTGAGACAACTCAGTTGGTGCTGTAATTTAGGCTAAACTTTAATGAAAGTAGCGAGATGATAAATAGAAAATATAAAAGGGAAATATCAGAGACATGGAGAAAGCAACATATAATATCACCTGCATATAGTATCATTGAAAATGAATGAAATCTTTGAAATAGGCAATAAATAATATTGCAAAGGCTATAGTGAAATTATGTCTATATAATTTCATGTGGGTTGTTGATTTTTGTAAGCTCTTCGTTGCATTTCATATTTTCTTTTCTGTGAAGTGTATCTCATATTTACATATTTCTTTCTTGGTTGTTGTAGGATTAGGTTCCAAATCTATCGTGGTGGTGCTTGCTATTATTGTTGAAAGTGTCTCCAATAACTAATCTTTTGAAGGCGTTTTATTGATTTCTTGTTTTAAGGTACATTTTTTTCTTTTTCTAAAGCTTTCTTCTTTATTGATGTGTTTTTGAAAATATTTCAAGTATTTGTCTCAATTTTTGTGGCCATTTGTTTTGCTATGTTTTTAATCTAGTTTTATTGGCTATTTTCTAAGAGGTATTGTTGGTTGCGATCTTTTACTGAGTTTCACCGATTTTTGAACAATGGTATGAGCATCATAAAATGTTAAACTATCAGACACTATCAAAACTTTGATGTTTTCAATGTAGGTAACAAGAAAGTGCACAACTGTAACAAAATTTATATGCTACAAACAAAAAAATATAAAATCTTTCACTTTTTTCCTCAAGACTTTGAATACTCTTCTTTTAATATAATCAAATTAGATTGTAGGATTTCTCTAACCTGTACTTATAATTTTATAAATTAATTGTTAACTTGCTTTGTAAATTCAGTTCATAATCATAAATATAAAAATTATTTGGTCTTTTACTATTGATGTTTAGAATGTACCTGTAAAAATTTTTATTTTGAAATATTTGGTCTTTTACTATTATATGTTGGATTTTCTTGAATTGTTAGGGTCTTTTGTGATGTAATTTGGCCTATTCAAATTTTAGTAATCTTTTTATTATCATCTTGTAAATATTTATTTGTGTTTCTTGTTGAAGTATATATTAAGTGTTTTTTCTTGATTTTTTGTTGTAATACATGCATAACTATATGCATCTAGTGTGTGTGAATCTATAACTCTAAAATTTAATATCTAATTAGCACTACTTTGATGTTATACTAATGTATTACTATATCTATTTTACATGCATGGAGATAATGACGCCTAATAAACAATGGATGAAACTCATTAAAGATACTCTTGCTATTGCTTATATAGATGGGGTTGAGAATTTCTTGGATTATGCTTTTACAAAATTAGGAGACCCACAGTTGATACGTTGTCCATGTATTAAATGTGGTAATGCAACTTCTAGAACACGTGTTATGGTTAGGTCACATTTAATAGTACATGGGATAATACCAAGTTATACTTTTTGGTATCACCATGGGGAGATGTCAGGTGAAGAACAATCAAATTTTTAAAAAATAGATGATAATGACATTGAAGAGGATGATGGTGAGGATGAAATAGATGGTTTTCTTAGAGATTTGTACCCCGATTTTAATGGAGATAATATGAATAATAGTGGTGACGATTTTCTGGAGGAGGAACCAAATGATGAAGCAAAAAAGTTTTATAGGCTATTGAAAGATCTTGATCTACCTTTATATGAAAGTGCAAAAGTTTCTACGCTTTCTACTTGGTTAAATTGCTTCACCTTAAAAGTATAAGTCACTGGAGTAATGAGTCATTTACAATGTTGTTGATGTTTTTGAAAGATGACCTATTGTTGGACGGAACAAACTTGCCGGATTCATACTTTGAGGCAAAGAAGGTTATTCGGGATCTTGGGCTTACTTGTAAGAAGATTGATGCATGTAAGAATGATTGCATGTTATATTAGAATGATAATAATTGTCTTGAATCTTGAAAAGTTTATGGTGCATCTAGATGGAAGGATGGTAAACATAGTGGGGAGACAAAATTGAAAAAGGGAAAAAAGATACCATGCAAGATTTACGTTATTTTCCTCTAAAGCCAAGTCTTCAAAGGTTATTTATGTTCTCAAAGATATCTCCTTTTATGTCATGGCATCATGACAAAAGAGTTGATGATGGAATAATGAGGCATCTAGCTGATTCAATGGCAAGAAAAAATTTGATGAGCTTCACTCATCTTTTGCTGCAGAGCCACGTAATGTACGACTTGGACTTTCTTGTGATGGTTTCCAACCATTTGGAATGTCGAAAAGTCCGTACAACATTTGGCCCTTGGTACTTATTCCCTATAATTTGCCACCTTGGCTTTGCATGAAGCAAGAGAACTTTATTTTGTCAATGCTTATACCTGGCCCTGAGAGTCCTGGTGATGCAATTGATGTTTATCTGCAACCTTCAATAGAGAAGTTGAATGAATTATGGAAAAGTGGATTCAAGAAATTTGATGCATCAACTAGAAATAATTTTACGTTACATGCACCTTTGTTGTGGACCACTAATGACTTTACAGCATATGCAAATTTGTCAAGATGGAGTACAAAAGGAAAATTTGCTTGCCCATGTTGCAATCAAAACACACCATACAAGGCTAACAAATGGCCAAAAAGAGTGTTATATGGTCCATAGACGATATCTTCCTCTTAATCACAAATGGAGAAATGATAAAGCGTCATTTGATAACACTATTGAGCACAGGCTACCGCCTGAAATGTTGTCCGGTGATGATATTCTTGATCAGGTTGCTGATTTAGATGGGTTACAATTATCAAAGGATCCACAGAAGAAGATTAAAATATCACACAAGAAAAAGGGTGATAATTAGAATAAGAAGAGTATATTCTTTGATCTTCCATATTGGAAAATCTTATTGTTGCGACATAATCTTGATGTCATGCACATTGAAAAGAATATATGTGATAGTATTTTGGGGACAATATTAGATGTCTCAGGGAATATAAAAGACACCTTGAGCACTCGGTTGGATTTATAAAAAATGAAAATACGAAAAGAATTGCATTCGATACAAAATTGAGATAAATATGAGTTGCCAGCAACACCTTACACATTATCTGATGAATATAAGCAAAAAAATTTCAAATTTTTGAAGAATTTAAAGGTATCAGACGGATTTTCCTCATATTTCTCAATGTGTCAACCTTAAGGATAAAAAATTCTCAGGATTAAAAAGTCATGCATATAATTCTACAACATTTATTCCCTCTTGCCATGCGTGGTATGCTTTGCAAATCTGTGTCTGAATCTCTTATTGAGTTGTCTATTTTTTTCAAAGTGCTTGGATCAAAATGTTTGAGCGTAGAGGAGTTGGAACAAATAGAAGCTCAAATACCAAAAACATTATGCAAGTTAGAAAATGTGTTCCCTCCTGCACTTTTTGATGTCATGATGCACTTGTCTATTTATCTACCTGATGAAGCTAAGATTGCTGGACCAATTCAGTATCGATTGATGTATCCAATAAAGAGATACCTACACTTTTTGAAGTGTTTTATTGGTAACATGGCTCACCCTGAAGGTTCAATTGTAGAGGGATATTTAGCAGCTGAATGTATGACTTTATGTTCAAGGTATTTGAATACAACAAAAACAAAGTTTAATTGTCCGGAGAGAAATTATGATGGTGGTGTAATTGAATCTGCTGGTGGTTTGGAAATATTTTGTGAACCTAGAAAAAGTTTATAGCGTAGAACACCAGACAAACTTGATTCAAACGATTTGGAGGACGCACACTATTATATTTTGAAGAATTGTAATGAAATTCAACCATTCCTCGAGTAAGTATTGATTTAATCTAATAATGTATTTATACCTTGTCGATATGTTTAATATAAAATATATAACACGTAAAACTTCAATTCTTTGTTAGAGAATTTTCACAAATTCATAGTGAGACCTCTCAACAAAGTTCAGATGTGGAGTGGAAAAGAAAATCCATTAGTGGGTTACAAAAAAAGGTTAGTAGAAATTAACTGGTTTTCTTAATCCAAGAATGCAATTAAATATTGTTTTCTAAAAAAACTATTTAATGTTGTTAGGTTGGAGGATTATACAAATATGATGATAGTAAGAGAGTGGAAGATTTACTATCTTTATCGCGTCGCCCTATGCCATATGTCACAAGATTCAAAGGCCATATTGTTAATGGATATAGGTTTCATGTGAAAGAGTATGATCAATATCTAAAGACTCCAAATTCTTGAGTGGTTGTAGTAGGTGAGACCGGTGAAGAACCAAACCATATGAATTATTATGGTGAGTTAGCCGAGGTTATTGAATTACAATTTATTGGTGAAGAAGAGTTATTTTATTCCGATGCATGTGATTTGATGTGTTTGATCAAAGAGGGGAGTCAAAATGGATGAATATGTCTTTGTAAGTGTTAACCATCGTTGATATTTGAAAATAAATGAGCCATTTGTATTAGCTAGCCAAGCATCACAAGTGTTTTATGCTATCGATCATTCCAATAAAGGTTGGCACATAGTGCAAAAGGTAACCTCGAGATTCTTTTGATAATTTGGAAAAAAGGATGATGATTTAGAAGATTTAGATAACTCTACACAAGTGAAAAGAAAAAGAACTCATTAAGGTTTGGAGCTTTGTCATGCTTTCGTTTACTTTATCAATTTTTTATGGTAATGATTAGTTATAGTATTTCTATGAAAATTTGTTTAATGCACTTGGTTTTTAATGTTACCTTGATCTTACTATAGTAGTAATGGTTCATGCTAGGAACCTGCGCTACATGTACATGTGTCTCTTTTCTTAATGCGTTTTCAATTCACACTTATTCTTATGAAAAAATTCCTAACCTATTTGAACTTTTTTTTTGAAGACTTCACTCTTATTTTTTTTAATTATTATCTAGGTTGACATGAATACCTCAAAAACTCTGAAGTATGAAATGGGACAAGCTTAAAAAATTCCCAAGCATGAACTCATTCAACCAGGTGCCTTAGCAAAAGGACTAGGTCAAGGTTTGAAATCTATGAGAACTATCAAAGTTAATGCTAAACCAAGGACTCCGATTATCAAAAATAGAAGTTACTATACAACTATTTCTAAATTGAAAAGCTAGAAGATAATAGTTTCCATGTGCATCATTGTTTTGAGGAAAAGGAAGACAATGTTCCCCTCCATCAAGAAGCTGAAATGAATCAATACACTTTGACTAGTGTTGCAAAGGGCCAGGGGCAAAGGTTAAGGATTAATGCTGAAAAAAGGACTATGATTGGCGAAAATAGATAAACCATACCAACTTCTAGTCGAAAGAAGCATGTAAAGAAAAGTATCCCTGTGCCTCCTGATTTTTATCCAATGGAAGACAGTGACACCCTCTTTCCAGAAATGGAAGTGACTCGAGATACTCAAAGAGGGGATCACTTGCAAAAGAGTTAGTTTGGTTAATCTGTTTGATCAAGAAATTCTGCTTAACTTTCTCTACTTTATCTCCTTCGTATTGTTTTGTTACTAATTGAAATAAACTTCTTATTTTTGTTGACTTCCATCAAAATTTGCAGGTCTATTTGAATTTGATAAGTCCAAAAAATTTATTGAAGTGCCTCGAGTTGGCCAAAGAAGTGATACTGCAATTTTATTTTATTTGTGCAACTTCTTTTTGTTATTTGAATTGTAGTCTTGATTGTTTTTTACTTGCACTTAAATTTGCAGGTCCATTTGAATATATAAAAGCAAAAATAGTGGTTGGAGTGACTCAAGGTTCTTAGGGAAATCAAACTAGTAAGTAGTTTCTTATTGTTACATGTAAAACAATAAAAAGATTATCTATGACTTTCTTTCTTAGGAAATAGATTTGTTAGCATATGGCTAGCATTTTTAGGAACAAGGACCTTCGAGATAAGGGGAATATTAGTAGTTATTTGTCTCAGTAACTCTCCATTTTGGAAAATTGTAATCTTGCTTCAACAACATCTTTCTTACATGTTGTCCATTTCCCTTTCTGTATCACAATTTATAATTTTTAGCATAGAATGATGGTAGTCCTTCTGATTCTTCTACTTCAACTATTATGCCTGCTTATCCATTTGGACAGTTGGGATAGTAGACTGATGATGTGAACAAGCAGGTGTCATTGTGTTGTGGTATTTTCCAGCTGGAATAATATTGTTTTTAAGTATGTTTTATCGTTTGAACTCTATCTGGAGTAACAATATGTTTGTGTTTTCAAGTTTGTGTGTGTTTTTTTAAGTTTCCTTGTTAAGAACTCTATGTTTATGTACTAATAAGCCACCCGTGTTAAGAACTTTATGTTATGTACTAGTAAGCTACCTGTGTTTTGTATAATAAATAAATGTGTGTGTTTATAATAAATCTTGGGTTTTATATGTGTTTTAATCACATGAAGCAGGATATGTACTTGCATTTATTTTACAACAAAAAGAAGAAGTTACAATTGGATTCAGTTGTTGGATTATTTACCTTTGTAAAGATTGTGTTGTTTGATATAATCAATTACTTCATCAGCTATCAAGTATTTCACAGTTAACCCTTTTGAGATGCATTCCCTAATATATGAATGAAAAGTTAGCTTGTACACCATTTTTATTGACGATTCATTTCATGTCATTCTCGGCTCTCGCTAGTTAAATCGATGATTTTCTTACCTTAGTCTTGTTGAACTGATCAATCTGTATCACATTAATAATTTTAGAACTTGATACCTAAAACATAGCTACTGAATCATTATCAAAATTCTTTTAATTAATTGACATTAATGATCAATTTTTATCAAAGAGCATAATTGACTTACTTTAAACTTTGCAGGTCCAGTTGGATATGATAAGGCAGAAAAAATGACAGAAGTTTATCGAGATGTTCAGAGAAGTGATACTAGTATATATTACTTTCTTTTGTGTTATTCTTTGTTATTGTTAGTTGTCTTGAAGTTTTGTTTTGTTTTAATATTATAATTTGCAGGTCTATTAAAGTCTAAAAAGGCTAAAAAAGTTATTGAAGTGATTGAAGATGCTACGAGAAATGAAACTAGTATGCATTTTCTTCCGTGTGATATTTTATTTTCTTGATGTTACTGGTAAAACAGCCGAAATGTTATCTTTCATATGTTATTTGACATCTGGTGCTTCATTATTTTTTTTTGACTTGTACTAACCATATTAACCTCCACTTCTTAATTCATAATTGTGAATTTCTGATTGAAAGTTTCTAAGAATAAAAAGTTACTGATTTGGGATCTTAAGCTTTCAAAAATTTATTCCACTGCTAGTTTCCCATTTCTATATCACATTTTTTTTGGCAACTCGAGGCCTTATCTCTTGCAATGGGCAATGTTCGTCCTATTTTGTCTACGTGTCACTTGGTTTGGAACTGTTGATGGGTACTTTATGAAAACTAGATAGAATGTTATTTTGCATATTTGTGCTTACAAATCTGAAAAGACAAGGCCATTGTATACAGTTATATTTTAAAAATTTGACACCTAAAACTTAACTGCTGGAGTAAATTTATACCAAAGAGCATAGTTGACTTACTTTAAAATTTGCAGGTCCATGTGAATATGATAGGACAACCAAGGTGAGGGGAACAAACATTTGTAAAAAAGTTCTGCGATTAAAACCTGGAAAAATGTTTAATGTAATTTTCTATCAAAATTGAGTCGTTGGGCCGAATCATACCTTATTTACGAGACACTTGTGTTTGCTAGTTCATGATTGTAATATGTGCCCATTGCGGGTACACTCACAGATGGATATCGAAGAGCACAAGCTTGAGCATATGTGGGCAGCTGTTACAGTACGAATTACAACATTACCCCTAATATATTCCAATTCGTTGCTTTCCATGTGTAGTAAATCATTACATCCCATATTGCTACCTAGATTTTCTGTTCTGTTTGCTTCCAATTTCTTGTTCTAAGCAATTTTTTCTAGTTTTCCAATCAGAGGATAAATTTAATTATGCTTTGTTTGAAATTTTTTTTTCTAAGTAAGATATGCTTCCCAAAGACTGGTTTGGATCCCTATAACTCCTTTACTGCTGGTGGCTAATTAAGTATGTTTCACTCTGTCAACTAGTACTTTATGTTTTGGTAGTAATCAATTATCCAGTGTTTAGGGATGTTAACATTCTTCGATATATACCAACAACAATATGTAGGTGGTATGTGATCTCATGTAGGGACATATTACTTCATATACACTGCATGTGTCCATGTTATCCCAAACAATCACATGTGTCTTTCTATTATTGGCAGTACCTCCCCATATAAAATTCTGATGATACTTTTCTGCGTTTCAAGAAAAGTTTGACTGTGATAACATGAATGATCAAAGAGATAATGTTTTGAAACATATGAGAACACTTTGGAACAATTGGAGAGGATCTCCGCACAAGAATATGAAATCCAAATCATTGCACCAGTTTCTAAAAGATGTTTCAACAGGAGTAAACAAGAGTGATTGGGAATGGTTGGTCAAGGAACATTTTTTATCTGATAAGTTTATGGTATGATTTTATAGCTGATGAATATCATTTTATTTCCAAGTCACATATGATAACTCTTTTTGAATAGTTCTTTTGATTAAATGATTTCATTTGTGATCAAGAGGATGCAAATTTAAGTAGTTACAAAATTTAATTTAAAATACAAATAGAACCATTAAAAAAGCTTGTGATAATTTAAGCTTCTGTTAATGCAGAACTCAAGTACAAGAAACACAATCAACCGGTCTAAGTTGTGTATGCCTCATCGTACGGGTAGCAAGCCTATAAGAGAGATAATATACAAATTATTTGTTGGGATTTAACAAGTGTGAATGGGAAAAGAAAATAGAGAATATGAAAAGTGAGGGAACTACTTTGGAGGGAGAATGAAAAGTATTTTCAAAGTGCAAATGAAAAGTCGTTTCTCCCATATCGGCAAAAGAAAGGGAAATTGTTGTCCTTATAGAAGGAAACACTTCCATTACTTCTTAAAGAGCTAAGAAGAAGATGCGCCCTCGCGCCGTCGTCGTCGTCTCTCGCTCGACCTCGGCTTTGATTGATAAATTTTTTGGACAAAATTTATTTAATCAGTTTTTTGTTAAATCAAATAAATCCTGTTAAAATTATCTCTTATAAATTTGCAGGTAACGGTAACATTCCGAAAAGTCGTTACTTTTCAAAAAGTCGTTTTTTTCCTAACAGACACAATTTTCCAAAAAGTTGTTATTTTCCCAAAAGACACAACTTTCTTGATAAAATGGGTCTGAACAGATTTCACTGAACAGACATGTTCCTTGCTGAAAATGACTATAAAAGGAAGTCAATTTTCGATTTTTTCAAATACAAATTTTTTTTCCTTCTCTGCATTTATTTTTCTCTCAAATAAAATCAAAGTGTCGATCGACTGAGTCTGTGTGACTTGTTGTTGTTCTTAAGTTCGTTGAAGTTAAAGAAGTTTAAGGTACCGCTATTTCTTTAACATGTTTAATCCGTTTTATCTTGAGAGAAATAAATCCATAACCTTGGGTACAGTGAGGGGATTAAATTTCTAAAGGACACACAGTAGTTTCTGTGGACTCGGATTAATTCTTGTATTTTATATTTTTTCTGCTTCATCTTATTTCTGTTTCTGTTTATTAACCTTATAAATACAGGTTATCGTAAGAATAACAATCTTAAGAAATTTAACAGTTTCTGTATTTGAGGTTTCTGGAGATTAAAACCTTTATGGTTTTCTACTCTACTTGAATTTTTAAAAATTCATTCGATTAACGATTAATAGAACATAAAAACTTTATCGTTAAATCAGAAACAATTTGTATAAAGATTTGTTCTTTATTGTTAGTATTTTAAATACTTAACTTATCTGCCATTTGTGATAGAAAAAAAATTGACTAATTCAAGTCAAACAAATGCTGGAACAGTAAGTGCTGCAAAAACAACGGTTGCACATAATCGTTCAAATGCTGCCTTAGCGCTGGCTGAGAAACCTGCAAAGTTTTCTGGAGTCGACTTCAAGAGATGGCAACAAAAGATGTTCTTCTATCTCACTACGTTGAGTCTGCAGAAGTTCATTAATGAGAATATTCCTGTTATGTCAGATGAAACTCCGGCTGATGAATGATTCTTGGTAACAGAAGCATGGACACACTCAGATTTTTTGTGTAAAAATTATATTTTGAGTGGTCTGCAAGATGATCTGTACAATGTGTACAACAATGCCAAAACCTCAAAAGAACTATGAGATGCTTTAGAAAAGAATTACAAAATCGAAGATGCCAGAATGAAGAAATTCATTGTGGCAAAATTTCTGGACTATAAGATGATAGACAGTAAGACTGTCGTCACCCAAGTTCAAAAATTGCAAGTCATAATACATGATCTCCTTGCTGAAGGTATAAATTTATTTAATGCCTATGTTAGAAATATTAAATTTTCCCTTAATACTCTCATAATCTTTAATGTAGGATTGATTGTGAATGATGCTTTTCAAGTGGTTGTAATTATTGAGAAGTTACCTCCATTGTGGAAGGACTTTAAAAACTACTTGAAACACAAACGCAAGGAGATGACCGTTGAAGATCTCATAGTAAGGTTGAGAATCGAAGAGGACAATAAGGCTGCAGAAAAGCAGTCACGTGGTAATTCAGCAATATCTGGAGTAAATTTTGTTGAAGAAGATCCCACAATATTAAAGAAAAGAAAGAAAGCATCTGGCCCAAAAAACAATCCTCCTAAGAAGAAATTCTATGGAAACTGCTTTAATTGTGGTAAACATGGTCACAGGGCTAATGAATGCCGGGGTCCTAAGAAGGACAAGAAAAAGAAGGATCAAACAAATTTGGCTGAATCCAAAGGAGAAATGAACGATCTATGTGCAATGCTTTCAGAATGTAACTTGGTTGGAAATCCAAGAGAATGGTGGATAGATTCTGGTGCCTCATGCCATGTTTGTGCCAACAAAGAATTATTTTCATCATATACTCCAGCACTTACAGATGAAAAATTGTTTATGGCAAACTCCGCTGTTGCAAAGGTGGAAGGAACTGACAAAGTCCTATTAAAGATAACATCAGGCAAGGTGGTGACTTTGAATAGGGTCTCATATGTTCCAGAATTGAGAAAGAATTTAGTTTAAATTCCAGTTCTGACCAAGAATGGATTTAAATGTGTATTTATTTTTGATAAAGTAGTAGTAAGCAAAAATGATATGTATGTAGGAAAAGACTACCTTATTGATGGCCTTTTCAAACTCAATGTAATCGCAGTTGATATGAATAAATATTTTGCTTCTTCTTACTTGTTTGAGTCTAAATGTTTATGGCATGATTGTTTGGGACACGGTAATAACAAAACCTTGAGAAAACTGATTAACTTAAATATTTTGCCAAAATTTGAGTGCAATAAATCAAAATGTCAAATTTGTGTTGAATCTAAGTATGCTAAGCATTCTTATAAATATGTTGAAAGGAATTCAAATCCTTTAGAATTGATTCACACTGATATTTGTAACATGAAGTCAACACCATCACGTGGTGGGAAAAAGTATTTCATAACTTTTATTGACGATTGCACTAGATATTGTTATGTCTATTTGCTAAATAGTAAGGATGAAGCAATAGATGCATTTAGGCAATATAAAACTGAAGTTGAAAATCAGTTAGATAAAAAGATCAAAATGATCAAAAGTTATAGAGGTGGAGAATATGAATCTCCATTTGTAGAAATATGTTTAGAAAATGGAATAATCCATCAAACTACTGCTCCCTACACTCCTCAGTCTAATGGAATTGCAGAAACAAAAAACCAAACTTTAAAAGAAATGATGAATGCATTACTTATAAGTTCAGGTTTACCACAGAACTTGTGGGGGGAAGCTATCCTTACAATCAGATACTTTACAGAGTGCCTCACTCAAAGACAAATGTAATTTCATATGAGAAATGGAAAGGTAGAAACCCCAATTTGAAATATTTCAAAGTGTGGGGGTGTCTAGCCAAAGTCCAAGTTCCTATACCTAAGAGGTTAAAAATAGGACCTAAGACTGTGGATTGTGTATTCATTGGATATGCCACAAACAGTAAGGCATGTCAATTTTTTGTTCATAAGTCCGAACATCTGGATATTCATGATAATACGGTAATGGAATTAGATAGTGCTGAATTTTTTGAACATATCTATCCATATAAAATTAGACTCGAGTCATCTAATGGGGGATCTAAACAACCTAGAGAAGAACCAAAAGAGAATGAACAAAATGAAGAAAGTCCAAGACGCAGTAAATGTCAAAAGACATCTACTTCATTTGGATTAGATTTTGTAACATTTCTTCTTGAAAGTTAGCCTCAAACATTCAAGGAAGCAATGTTGTCTAGCGACTCAACCTCTTGGAAGGAGGCTGTTAATAGTGAAATTGAATCAATCTTAAGCAATCATACTTGGGAGTTGGTTGATCTTCCTCCAGGGAACAAACCCTTGGGTTCAAAATGGATCTTTAAGAGGAAGATGAAAGACGATGGAACTATTGACAAATATAAAGCAAGACTTGTTGTCAAAGGTTTTAGACAAAAAGAAGGTCGTGATTATTTTGACACATACTCACCAGTGACTAGGATTACATCAATTCGGATGTTAATTGCACTAGCTGCAGTATACGGTCTTGAAATTCATCAAATGGATGTGAAAAAAACCTTCTTAAATGGAGAGCTTGAAGAGGAAATTTACATAGAACAGCGTGAGGGTTTTGTAGTTCCTGGTAAAGAAAAGAAAGTGTGCAAACTTATTAAGTCACTTTATGGGCTAAAACAAGCACTAATACAATGGCATGCAAATTTGATCAAACCATGTTGTCAAATGGATTTAAGATCAATGAATGTGATAAATGTGTTTACATTAAAGATACTCCAAATCAGGAAGTTATTTTATGCATATATGTAGATGATATGCTTATAATGAGCAAAGACATTGCTAATATAAAAGCTACAAAGCGTATGCTTGCTAGTAAGTTTGATATGAAAGATTTAGGAGTTGCTGATGTGATATTAGGAATTAAAATTCTTAAAACTCCTAACGGTGTAGCATTGTCTCAAACTCATTATATTCAAAGATACTTGAAAAATTCAAATTTTTGAATTTTGAAAGGGCAAAGTCTCCAATTGATGTAAATCTTCATCTTGCAAAGAATAAAGGTGAAAGTCAGTCTCAATTGGACTATGCTAGCGTATTGGGAAGCTTAATGTATGTCATGAATTGTACACCACCAGACATAGCTTGCGCTATCAGTAAACTGAGTCGATACACAAGTAATCCTAATCATTATCATTGGTTGGCAATGAAAAGAGTTTTGGGATACTTAGATGACACTGAAATCTATGCTTTACATTACAACAAATATCCAGTTGTTCTTGAAGCATATAGTTATGCAAATTGGGTTACTGGGTAAACTGAAACAAAATTCACAAGTGGATACGTTTTTACTATTGGTGGAGGAGCAATATCTTGGATATCATCCAAACAAACATGTATAGCTCGCTCTACAATGAAGTCTGAATTCATTGCTTTAGACAAGGCAGGTGAAGAAGCTGAATGGCTCCGGAATTTCTTAGAAGATATTCCATTTTGGCCCAAACCAATGGCCCTTATATGCATACATTGTGATAGTCAAGCTGCAATAGGAAGGGCTGAAAGCATTATGTATAACGGCAAGTCTCGTCACATAAGACGAAGACATAACTCTGTGAGACAACTACTCTCTAGTGGAATTATCACAATTGACTATGTGAAGTCAAAAGATAATGTGTCGGATCCACTTACAAAAGGCCTAAATAGAGAGGGGGTTGAGAAATCATCGACGGGAATGGGACTATGGCCGAGAACAAGTCATCGTGGCGGTAACTCTACGTAGAAGACTGGAGATCCCAAGATCTAGGTTCAAGGAGATAAAACAAAGTCATTGATGACGGTTCAACATTGTCAAAGGAAAATAAAAAAATATTATTATTTTATGGTCCATTCTCATGATGAGGCAATGTTTAGTAACCAGGATAAAGACATAAGGACTTTTTAATGGTTTCTAAGTTTGATACAGGGAATATCAAATGGTGTATCTATGGTATAACACATTTAGAAATCACCTATGTAAGTGTGAAGTGTATGCCGCTTCAAGGAGAATCCGGTAAGGCCAGTTCTTTAAGCACTTACTGTCCAAGATGTGTTCATGGCTGAAACGAACAAAACAATGAGAACTAAGAACAGTTCAAGGCTTGATTGTGTGACATATGTTGTCTAGGTATACACCAAAGCTTGACGGTTCAAAGATATCAAATCTACCGATTGACCGAGTATATCCGATATATGTTCACTATGGAAAGTTTAAAGGGAAACCTACTTATCCAGATACGATTAACCTTTACATACAAGACACACAAGTTTTTTTATGCATATGTTTTAACAATAGCCTTCCCCATTCATGTGGGGGATTGTTGGGATTTAGCAAGTGTGAATGGGAAAAGAAAAGAGAGAATATGAAAAGTGAGGGAACTACTTTGGAGGGAAAATGAAAAGTCATTTGCAAAGTGCAAATGAAAAGTCATTTCTCCCATATCGGCAAAAGAAAGGGAAATTGTTGTCCTTATAGAAGGAAACACTTCCATTACTTCTTAAAGAGCTAAGAAGAAGATGCCCCCTCGCACCGTCGTCGCTCGCTCGGCCTCGGCCTCGGCTTCGGCTTCGGCTTCGGATTCAGATTCAGATTTGGCAAATGATGTGATTGATTGATAAATTTTTTGGACAAAATTTATTTAATCAGTTTTTTGTTAAATCAAATAAATCCAATTAAAATTATCTCTTATATTGCAGGTAACGGTAACATTTTGAAAAGTTGTTACTCTTTCCAAAAATTCGTTACTTTCTGAAAAGTCGTTACTTTCCAAAAAGTCGTTATTTTCTAAACAGACACAATTTTCTGAAAAGTTGTTATTTTTTCCAAAAGACACAACTTTCTGGATAAAATGGGTCTGAACAGATTTCACTGAACAGACACGTTCCTTGCTGAAAATGGCTATAAAAGAAAGTCAATTTTCAATTTTTTCTAATACAATTTTTTCCTTCTCTGCATTTATTTTTCTCTCAAATAAAATCAAAGTGTCGATCGACTGAGTCTGTGTGACTTGTTGCTGTTCTTAAGTTCGTTGAAGTTAAAGAAGTTTTCGGTACCGCTATTTCTTTAACAGGTTTGGTTCGTTTTATCTTGGGAGAAATTAATCCATAACCTTTGGTACAGTGAGATGATTAAATTTCTTAAGGACACACAGTAGTTTCTGTGGGCTCGAATTAATTCTTGTATTTTATATTCTTTCTGCTTCATCTTATGTCTGTTTTTGTTTATTAACCTTATATATACAGGTTATTGTAAGAATAACACTATTAAATTAATCATGAAACCCTACAAGGAAACCTCCTTTTTGTATAGAAGATCTTATAGTACTTACCTTTTTTTTGTTGATAAGGGAGGCAAAGATGGTAATCTACCAAACATGGCAACTATCTTCTTTGAGACTCGTAAAACGGGAAATTAGCTTGTCGAACCAGAAACCAATGAAAAATATATATGTTCATCATTAAATTTAATTTAACATTTTCAATCTGGATTTATTCAGTGAAATAATTAAACAATTCTTGTATTTTATAGGCTGAAATTCAAGAGCTTGTACAATTTGAACCATCTTTTACCAATATTGATGTAGTGGAACGTTGCTTTGGACCTCAATGCAAAAGTTATGCCGTTGGATTTGGTGGTGGGATAACCACGAAGGATTTGAAAGGTGGTATTACTTCTAAGGCTGTGTTTTGGAAGAACTGAAAAAAACTCGAAAAGAAAATGAATCACTGCAAAAGCGTATTAATATTTTAGAGAGTAAATATGACCGCCTTTAAAATTTATTAGTTCGGCAACATCCATCAGCTCCATCACCTACACCAGTTTAGCAAACTTTCATTAGATATGCCATGATGTGTACTTTTCAATGATTTTAGTGATGTCATTAATAAATGTTCATCTTTGGTAAGGGCTTTGCTAATGAGTGGTTTGTCTTTCTAATGTAAGTTTATTTTAGAAAGAAGACAAACTTCAGTTGTACTACTTTCAATGATTAAAGGAGACTACATGCTTATAGATCATATCTTTTTCTCAATTCCTATGTTCAGAACTGAGTTCCTTTCCTACATATTCACCTTAGTATTTGTGTTGCGTGATAAATCTTTATTGTGTTATAGTTTTTGAATAATGAACTCTAAATTTGTTGAACTTGTTGAATTTTGTAAATGTGAAAGATGGTTATCTTATTTTAGTTTATCTCCATAATAAGGTTCACAGTCACATGAATGAATTTTGTGTAGCCTATATAGTTCAATAGTGGAGCCTGCTGGTGGCTTTCACCAAATGCTAGGACACTGTTGGATCCTCTTTCAGCAATAAAGGTGATGTATGAAGCATACAATGTACATTTGCTTCTAAAAATGAGAGATATAATTGATGTTATATGATATAATTTGTTTATAAAACTTGTAAGAAGTCAAATATGTTGGGTCTCGTATAAAAATGATATTCTTCACTTGGACTAAATGATAGTAATCTGCAAAAAGACTTAATTAGGATGCTTTTCCCCTATCAATTTTTGTTGAGTTTTGTTATAAATGATTTATATGTTTTAAAAGTTACAAGTTATAGCAAACCGACATTTTGTGACGAATTGACCTCAAATTGTTTTGTAAAAACATATGATGAAGAATGTGATGAAGATTAAATGTCTTAGCTTGTTGAAGAATTGTGGAGCCAGCTGAAAAGGAAGATATATTAAATTTTTATTGTTGGTGTAGATATAGAGACACTTTAACCTCTCTCTCTCTCTCTCTCTCTCTCTCTCTCTCTCTCTCTATATATATATATATATATATATATATATATATATATATATATATATATATATATATATATATATATATATATGCAGTTATTGGATTTTCTCAATATTAGGATTCGATAGACACCGAACATATGTGTTTTATAATATTTATGTCGAACATCTATGATTTTAGATCTTATGTTGAATATGTTTCTTAGATATTGTGTTGAACACATATTTGTATTTTTATGTTTTTCAGTATGTTTTCGTACATAGCAAAACATATTAAGAAAGTTTATATTAAGTTTATTATGGCTTGTGCAGAAAAAAAAGATATTAAGATCCGGAACTGTAAAAGTAATGTAATCAAGGAAAGAATCGGACCACTGAAAGACTTGTAACGACTAGAAATTATGGTTTTACTTCAACATATTAACGATCAAATGATCATCAATGAAGGGAATTTGTAGTCGTTGTTAGTAAATGTGGCGATCAGATTTATGGTTGTCGCTAAGTAATATCTAACGATCGGCTATGCAATCTGGTCGTTAACCTTTAACGATGGAACTTTTAACAACCGGTGACGACCAATTTTTTGCCGGTCGTCACAAACCTTTAACGACTGTATATGGATTTTTAACGATAGGATTTCCTTTCGTTAAAAGTCATTTTTGTTGTAGTGGTTTGGTATGCATTTATATGCATGATATCTACTTTTGGAATGCATTTATATGCATGACATCTATTTTTTGGATAGACTTGAGTTAGAAATGTGAGAACTATGTGTTTGAGACTCTTATACAATTGTTTTATACGTACTTTTGGCTCTAAGGGTACATATTACTGGTTTAACTCGAGGGAACTTGAAATTTTGAAGAAAGCACAGTTTTCATAGAAGGAGATACTTACTTTAACTTCTTTGTTTCACTCTTGACGTTTCAGTACTTCAGAAAATGTGCTAATTGTATAAGAATTATGGACACAATGATACATATATGTTTTAAACATGCAAATTTCGGTGAGTTTTGTTGAAAGATAAACTCAAAGGATTTATTTTTGTTTACTTTTACACTTTTAAGATCGAGGAAGAACTTCCGAGGAATAATGTCAGGTTGAGCTTGAGAACCATTCTAAGCGACTCGGGGAACTTTGCTGAGCTTTTACATTTATTCATTAACTATATGTACATTGCATCACCTTGCATTATATATCTTCAACTTGATTTTACTTCTTTTTGGATGTAGAATACTCTTTATTTTTATTATCTTCAAGGTCAGAAGTGGCGTGTGTGAATTTAGTTAGTTATTAAATCGTTGTATTAGCACTATGAAGCCTATTTTATTAATATTATTTATATCTGAGCTCGGTCGGACTATGATGCGTATTAAATACCCCATATTTCATTACACATATTATATTCCTACATATTTTTCTAATTTAATTCCTAGTAAAAGCACCCTTGCTGAGTTTGGATGCTTCATGGTTGTCGTGGTTGGATTGTGGTTATCTCATTGTGTCTAAAGATTTGATTATTTCCTTCTTTTTGGTACCTTCTATGTAGTTTTATTTTAATTAGACAAATTTAATGTATATATTCTTTTTGTACTTAGACACTCTTGTACTGGTGACACCAGGTCTAGGGTTCAAAAACTCGTTGCTTTCAATTGCACACACAAATGTATGTGGTAGCGCAAATAATATAGTGGCTCTAAAACGAATCAAAGGACTTGTCAATTAATTATTTTACTAAATTATAATAGATAAATTATTTATTCAAGTGGGCCAAAAAAAATTAATTTATATTTAACTACTAAGAATGCAAGAATGAAGTAATAAACTTACTTACAATGAGTGATATTATTCTAGGGCTATAACATATTATAAGTGAAATAGTAAACTTACTTTTAATAAGTATATACTTAAGGTTTCATGTATCACACCTCATGTACTGAATTAACTAAGATTATAAAAATATTGATTTACAAAGTTTATTTTATGATCATGATCTCCCGACCTCTAATCGCCTACTCCAATTTATTGTCTAACTATATTGTTGAGTGGCGATAGAGAGACTCAATTGGTGCACATTTATATTTCATCTTGTTTTGTAACAAAGCTTGGTTTTCGTCGGGGTGTCAATCCTGAACACGAATCTGAATAAGTGATGTGCAATAGAGCTCGAGTTCTTTGTATCTTCTGATCTATCTATCTCTTCGTCTCTCGAGTCCAAGAATAGGCAATATATTATTTCTGTGGTGATTAAGATTACCACTCATTAATTCAAAATAATCAATGTTCAACAATTACCCATAGCTGCAGCTCCAGAAGGAGGGTCTTTAACTACTAATCTCTAAGAAAAGAACCCTAAAATGGTTTCATCGACAACTTTTCCTTACAAAGTATATGATTGATTTATTCTCATGTGTTATTTATAGAGGTGGAAAATAATAAAATAGTTGAGTCCAAAACAAATTTGAAAATCGAAACCAAAAGGAATTTGATATCCTTGTAATCCAACCGCCTCAACATAATGTCATTGACACGTGGCAACAATTTTCTCTTTGACGTTAGAAATTAACAATTTGCAATATGCAATATGCACTTCTTATGTATTATTTATTTTTATATCCAATTTAAGTATTATATATTATTATATTCAATTTAATCCATTAAACTGTTTGTTTGATTTTTTCTTCTATTTTTTTAATTCATTTTAGCTTCAAACTTCTTCAACTTTACACTAATTAAATTGTACAAATAAAATACACTACTAAGCACCATCCATAAAATTCTTGCTCAAAAAGAAAAAATAAAAATAATAAATGTAAGATAAATAATGATTAAAAATATTTTTTTTTGGCCTTACATCAACACCCTTCACTTAAAATTTTGTTCCTCCTCAAGCAAATATTTAAGCTCATTAAAAAAAATCATACTAGAAATGCCATCAATTTAGTATATACAAGCAATTATTCCATAAAAAAATTTCAAAACATAAAACACTTTTCAATTATTATTCTAGATATAAAAATAAACAACAACCTCTAGCCTCCTAAGCTTCTAACCTTCAAGAAAGGACTTTGAACTCATCGAATTTAAGTCTGCTCACCTACTCTAATCAAAGAAATATGATAAAATCACCTATATATATCATGAGACAAGTGCCCTCATAAGAAGAAATTGTCCCTACGCACAATTGAAAAGATTGAATCTAAATTAAGGATATAACACCAAAGAACAACTCTCACACTCACAAATCAAATTCACATGTATGCACAAAGAACCATAGGTTGCCCATTATGTATATCTCAACTAATTAAACATTCTCAAATAGAATAATATAGGACTTTAATGGGGTGTAATGTAGGCCAGGGGAAGGTAGGAAAACTATATAATAGTGACTTGTACTTCCTAAGCACTTGCACTTTTAGACTTCATCACACATTATTTTCAGCCCCCTGTTTAATAATTATTTCACAAATAATTCTCATCATATCAAGAATGCTACAATTTTTTCCTTTTCAGAGGATTATTTGCTTTTTTCTTTTCACATTCTTTCAAACAGGACTTATTAATCACTTTGTAACCAACATTGATTACCTTTTTTCACTCGATCATCCTTTTTTCTTTATAATTAAAAATTATATTCAGTCTATGCTACACTACTCAACAAAGCAATGTTCAAAAACTAAGAATTCCACAAAAATAGTCAAGGGAAAAATATGGCTATCAACAAAAGGCTTATGACTCAAAAGGGCTAGCTAGCTAGTGATATAATACCTCAAAATCCTAAAATGTACATGACAAATTAAAGAAAGATTATTATCATCCCCAAAACAAAGCAACAATTTTTATTTCACTTCAATAACATGCAACGCAATATCTAGACTACGATGCAAAACATGGAATAAATAACACTAAATCCCAAATTGCCAACAGATTTTACTAACAACTTAAGTTGTTTAGTATTTTATTAACAAATTATAAATATATTTCTAACTGACTTATATTGTAAAGCTTAACAACGAAATTATTAGAGATTACCAACCAAAATCTTACTAAACAAGTATTTAGTTGGTAAATACAGCGGGAAAAAATGGTGCCAAATTTAGCAACATTCTATCAATGCCAACTGAAATATTACTAACGTACACCTTTTGTTGGTAGTATTACCAATGGAGTATATATCGGTTGGTAAATATGATCAAAACATTATTTATATAATTTAATAACATATTATCAATGATTTACTAACCAAAAATTTACCAACGACCAGATTGTTTTGCTAAATTTACCAACCAAATATAAATATGTTGGTAAATTAGTAACGAAATATAATTTGTTGGTTAACTTTTCAACCATTATCTAATTAGTTGGAAATTTTGCCGAAGAATAAAGATAGTAGTTAGTAAATTACTAACATCATTAAAATAGTGAGTAATATACCAACCGATCATTAATTCATTGGTAAAAGTTACCAACATATTAATTATTAGTTGGTAATATTTCATATGAATCTTTAGTTGTATAGTAACTAGTACCAAATGTGATAAAATTTATTGGCCAATTATTAATTACTAACTTATATCTGAATAATTGATAAATTTATCAATTGAAGTTAAATATTTTGGTAAATCATCGTCTAGTGTTGAGGTTTTCATATTCAGTTTATGTCGTTTAGGCATTTCAACTTTTAAGTTTTAGTCAAAACTTGTCTTTGGTCAATATTTTTTGTAAATGTGCCCACATTAAAACTATGTAAGTGTCATTAGTTTTGAAATATTATTTTTATCTAATAGGACGGTTACTTCAAGTTTTGAGGCTTTCATTTTTTGTTTTTTTCGTTAGGTGTTTATAAATCGTATGTTTTGGCCAAAATTTGACTTTGGTCAACATTTTTTGTGAATGTGCTCAGATGAGAATTTCTTCAGCGTAGTTAACTTCAAAGGTCATTTTTTATCTATTAGGATGATTGGTTCGGATATTGAGGCTTTCATTTTTAGTGTGTGCCATTAGGTGTTTTGACTTATAAATTTTGGCCAAAATTTAGTTTTGGTCAATATATTTAAACGTGTTCAAATTAAAATTTTATCAGTGAGTTAGACTCGAAGGTCATTTTTGATGTAATCAGACAGGGGGTTCGGGTTTTGAGGCTTCCATTTTAGTTTGTGGCGTTAGACATTTTAAATTTTAAGTTTTTACCAAAATTTCACTTTCGTCAATATTTTTGGTAATTTTGCTCAAATTAAAAAATTTTCACCGTGTTTAGCCATACAAGTTCAGTTTTGATCTCAAAGGATAGTTGGTTTGGTTTTGAGACTTTTATTTTCAATTTGTATCATTAAACATTTTAACTTTTTACTCTTGGCTAAAATTTGAATTTGCTCAATTTTTTTAGAAACATGCTCAAATTTGATTTTCGTCAGCGAAGTTAGCTCTAGAAGGTCAATTTTCGTCTTATAGGAAGGTTGGTTTCTATTTTGAGGTTTTCATATTCATTTTATATCTTAGGCGTTTTAACTTTTAACTTTTGGACAAAATTTAACTTTGCTTAACATTTTCTGTGAACGTGCTATGATGAGAATTTTTCAGTGCAATAAGCTTTCGGAAGGTCATTTTTATATCTAATAGGGTGGTTATTTCAGGTTTTGAGGCATCCATTTTTAGTTTGTGTTGTTAGGAATTTCAACTTTAAAGATTTTGCCAACCGATTTGATCAATTTACCAACAAAATTTTTTGTTGGCAATTGGGATACCAATGAAGATGAATAAATTTCATTTGTAAGAGAGAAAAGATCATATCAAACTACAAAATAAAATAAGTTAGATACAAAGTCACAACAATCAGATTAGGTGTCAAATAGATGTCAAACATTTACAAGAAAGAACTACTCAAAATTAGGCCTAAATAACAAGTATCACACAACTAAAACAAGTGTTTTCCATAAACACAAATAAAAAAATCACTTCCTAAAAAAATACTGTGTTTGAAGGACTGTCCTTATGAAAACAACTGAAAACAAAATTCAAGAAACCAATCATAGCAAAAAGACTCAATAAAACAGTAAAAACTAAGAATACATTCCCCCATCCTACACTTAAAGAAATGCTATTTCCCCAAAACCATTAAATAAACTTTGGAACAAAGGTTAGGAAAACTCCTTGAGACCTCTAGGCCTAACTAATATCTTGTTCTCTAATTTTTTTTTTTTATCAAAGGTAATATGCATCCCACACTTAAACTCAAAGGTGCTCCTTTGCTTCAAATTCCTGGGTACTCAAGTTTTCCTAATCTACAAAAATAATAAAAAAAATAACACACACACACACACATATGTATGTATGTATATATATATGTATGTATATATAATATAAAAAGTTACACTATAAATTGGGTTGCCTTCCAATAAGTGCATTATTTAACATTATGACACGACAAAAGTAAGTTCACCACTTGTACCCCTAACTTTGCATCAATTATTTTACTTTTATACATGTGCAGTGGTATAAAGATAGAGGAATCAAGTAATGAATGTCGCATCTTGCACATCTTGGCTCTTATATGAGAAATGTGTTTTTTGTTTACGTGGACTAGTAAAATTTAGAATGTAGGGGCCTTGTTCCCCATCTATACACTCATCTATTAGTTCAGATGACTAGAATTTCATGTCGACAACTAAGCATAATATAGGAAAATGTTTTAAATGAGATTCAAGATGTCCTAACTCCAAATCAACATTATTTATAACATTCTCACTTTTGTATTTTTTTTTTCAACATCGACATTAAGGAATAAGGTATAATTAAATTGTAGGAATTTCTTTTTTCGCTCTACCAGTTGGTAAACATCTATGATAATTAGTGATTGGACATCAGACGCCTCAATCTTTTTATTCAAGTGAGCATCCAAGTCATGAATATCGTAGCCAAATTGATCTATTTCTTGTGTGAGCTAAACTCTTACTTCTATCAGTTGGATTTCCATGTATGTTAGACCATCATTACTATGCTTTTGAATTTTTAGAAGTTGATCTAGTTCTTGTAGCCAAGATTGACTCACTATCTCTGCTTCTTCACAACTTTCTTCTTGTTGGGATTCAACCTCTTTCCCTAATTGAGTATTAGCTAGGTGTGTAATTAACTTGCAATTGATCATCGTCAACCTTAGCTTGTAGTACTAAGCTAGAATCATATTTCCAACTGCAATACCTCAATTAGAACATGAACAATCAATTGAACCCACTTCAAAACAACTACAAAATAAGTAACTAACAATATCCATTATCTAATTAGATTATTCAACTACATATTCACATGGGGTTTTAGCCAAACATAGTAAACAACAAGAAATCATTACCAACGAAATTTTCAATCAGGTTTGAGAACGATCCACAAGTCTTCAAATACTAGAAATTAGGCTAAAAGTCTCACAATCTTTGAATCTCTACTAAAAAAAATGTAAAAACAATGTTATAGAATGTAAAATTCAGAAGTGAACAATGTGCAAACTCTCTCTCTTATTTTGAAAATGGCATTTATATGTTCCCAGATTTTCAGCACGGAGTCCACTTGGCGAAGTAAGTCAGGCTCGACGATACGTTGAATATTTCTCTTCTCGCCTCTTTAGCATGTCTTTAAACAGTTTGTTTTGTAACTTTTGGGGAAGTTATTCGGGCTCACCGAACTGTTTGGCGTTGCTGAGTGCTTCTCCTCTCTCCTTCTTGGCATGGTGTTCCACCAAATCTTTTTGTAACATTTGGCTAGCTAGATTGACATCACCGATAACTTCAGCATGTGGAAGAATCATTCATTTGACCACTAAGTTGGTATTGCCCTTGGGTTGGCATGCTAGATATTTAGGCGAGATTGAGGTCCACTCATTCGACTCGCTGAGTGGCTTTGGCGAGTACCAAATTTTCTTTCCTTCAAGACCATTGATGGACCCACGAATAGTACGTGGGGTGCCATAATTATGGTTCAAGACTCAGGGGTATCTAATTCCACCCAATACCGACCAATACAATCCATGGTTGGACCTACATACTATAGGTGTAATACCCCAAAAACTAATAAGATAGACTAGAGTGTTATAGAGCCATGCGAGAGAATTTTAGAGTTTGATGTGGGGGATAGAATCGTAAAATGACTTTTTAGGGGTTAAACGTCAAGGTACTACTCCCCAAGTACCAACCAAAGTGGTCCTTGAGGAGGATCCCAAAAAGTCCCTAAATCCACCTTTTTTGAGTGAGCTACAGATGGAACCTACGGTAGATCCATTCACGCTCCGTATCTCTAACTAGTGGGTCAGGGCCGAAGTTTTGTGCAAAGTTGGGTCGAAGACTTCCATCTTCGAAGGTGCATCAGATCCAGTAGACCCACCCACGTTCCGTGGGTGGGGGTCTCGTAGATGATGACATATTTTCATCTTTTAATTTGATTATTAAAACAAATATATAAGCCTAATAAACCCCAAAACTATGTGAATTAATTTATTCATCCAAGATACAAATTTTTCTCTCTAGAAGTGAATAAGAAAGGAAGTTAGGGAAAAATTTCCTCCCTTGATGCAAGCTTGGTTAGGGATTTGAATCAATGTATGTTATCTTATTCATTCATTGTTTATTCCACCCATATATTCCCTAAGGTTTTCCCCCAATTGTGAAGTCAGAACGCAATTCTAGCTAAGGGTTTCTTCCCACATTGTAGGTAGTGTGTAGGCATGATTCCAATCTAGTGAATAATACCTAATTATCAATGAATTATAAATCAATTATGATATTATGGTGAATTTATTTTATTTCTAAGTTAACCATAGTCTAATTGATAAATTTGATATTGTGTGGGTTTATGCAATGAAAGGGGAAAATTGAAGAATTAGAATTGATATTCTTAAATCGATGTCATGTGTAATAGTTGTTCAAGGTTAGGAATGTGTAATAATGAATTTAATTAGAATAATGTGAATATGATGGATCTTGACTTTTAAAGCTTGGAGTTGAACCTTTATGATTAATTATGACTAGAATCACGTAGTAATGTAGAACATGATTAAGATACCTTGAAATCTATGTATAAATGAAGGTTGTAAGAAGTAAAGCTTGAGTATAAGACTTTTGGTCATGAATGTAAATAACTAGGGTTTTGAGAGTAAATCAAATGTGATAAACTAGTTGTGCTAAGTATTTGAGCGTAAAGTCTAAATGAGAATGAAAGTTTAATGGATAGAGTTATGGTGGAAGATCTTGACCTATCTAATATACCCAATGAATACTTCAATATATGAAGTGATAAAATCAAATCACTTGAGTCATGATGATATCAATGTATAATGTAGAATTCTTGATATGATATTGTGCATGAATATAATATGACATGAAAGGTTCTCTCACATAGAATGATTCTAGGTTGAAAGTCAATTCTCACCTAAAATGAACCTAATTCCTAGGATTATGAGATGTGATGAGGATTGTGGTTATTCCCCTAAGATACCCTTTACATGATAGGAATGTGAGGTGATCTCCCTTACTCCTAATTAGTTAAACATGAGGAGTGTGAGATGATTACCCTTTATATATGTCTGACTCCCAAGGCAAGCGATGATGATTACCTATTAGACTATAGGTTGATCATAGAGGAAAATACGTATGATCCTTATGCGATGATGTGCACGCAAATACCTACATACACATTAAAATTAATATAAAGGTGAATACCTATATTCCATTAACAATGAACATGGAGGCAAATATCTATGATTAATTGATTTTTATGACTAGAGGTGAATAACCTTGTCTTTAAGATTTCATGATATATATGTCTTGAAGTGACTCCCCATATATTTCATGATGAACTAAACCCTTATGCCTTTAGGAGTCTCCCCCTTGCAATTATGAAAATGAGCATGACTAGTTTGGATTGCACGAAGAGTTACCCCACCAATACATGCATAAATAAGAGGTGATTATTCTTATGTTTATGATGTTAAGAAATGGTACACATGATTGGTTAACCTAAAGTTTTTAGCTTAGTAAGGGTAGGATCATGGGTCAGGTTCATGTTCATGCATGGCGCAATCTTTCCTTAAGATGACTCATGAATTGTCTCACTTGTATGATTTATGCTTAGATATGATTGTGCTGTAGTTGATTTCCAGGTTATGTTATGATTGAATAAAGGTGAGAGTTTCACATGGTTATGAAGTTATCTAAGAATGACAATAATGATTGGTAAGTATGCATATGGTGACTTCAACATCATGCTTCGTGTGAATATTATTATGTTATGACTTTCATGTATTGAACAAGTTTGCTTTGAGTTTACTTAGAAGTACAATGATCTTAGTACATGAAGCCTAGGTCTTGACTATGCATATGGACTATGGTTAAGATGACCAAAAATGGATACTTAGCTTGGATGGTATTATGGGGTGCTATTCATGCTTTGCACAAGGATGATTTGGAGGTTACTTGAGAATAGTCCTATTATGGTACAAATGACAAAAAGTTGAGTAATGTTTATATGATGCTTATGTTGGAGACTTTGCTTATTGTTATGATATTATCTCTTAGGGTTATCATTGATATCTTATGAAGTATTTAATATGATTGTGGATTATGTCTTATATTGACTAACCCTTATCTTATGCTCTTATGGTGCTATGCTAGCTAAAATATTTAGTACATTTTGTACTAAATAATACTTTGCCTACATTCTAATCAAATGTAGGATTTCAGAGATTGAGTTCTATTCTTGAAGCTAGGTTTCTAAGGAGTAAATGAGTTGAAGATTTGGTGATTCCTCACATCTTCGAGGAAAAAACTACCATTTCCTCATATATTTTACTTCATGTCATGAGACTATTGTATGGGATGTGTCCCAAAGGTTTTAATTCAAGTTGAGTTTAGATGGTTTGAGACAAAAGTGTAGTAAAGACTTATGCTTTCTTTTAAGAAATTGACATCAATTGTATGGATAAAAGTTTTTAAATTTTCTGTACTTTTCTATTGGCTTATTTTATAATATGCTAAGGCCTTGTATGAAACCCTTCTAGGTCAAGTACGCCATGTTACATCTATGGTGTAGCTCTGGGTCGTGACAAACTTGATAATCAGATCACAAGGTTTAGAATGGTTCTAGGATTGTCCAAAACCAAGTCTAGTAGAGTCTTGTTCATAAATGTGAATTGCACCAAATTGATGAATAAGAGGCTATTGAATATTTGGGAAATCTTATTTAGTTATTCTCTAAGTCGTTCCATAGAGTTTTGTTTTAGTAGGACCTTTTTCTTATCCGTGCCCATTGACTTTTAGGGTATGGAAAATACAAGGGCTAATGCTAAGAGAAATGAGAAAGGAAATGAGGATCAAGAGGTTCCTCTCCAAGTTCCACCCCAAGATACTCCTCAAGATCCACATGACCCTTTAGGGGAGAATGTGAGTGATTTAGAATTTAGGTATGCTACGCAATTGATGGATCAAGTCTTGATGGCTCAAGCCTATACAGTGGTCGTAGCTCTGATGAACCTTAATGAGAGTTCCACAACCTTAAGAGTGAGGGAGTTTATTAGGATGAAACCTCTGGAATTTTTGGATCCAAAGTAGAGGAAGATCCTAAGGAGTTTATACATGAGATTTATAAGATTCTTGATACTATAAGGGTGATTTTTTTTTATAGAGAAGGCGTAGTTATCTGCTTACCAATTGAAATGGGTAGCTAAAATATGGTATGGTCAATGAAAGGGAGTAGACCAGCAGAAGCGGGTCTAATAGAGTGGAAGGTGTTTGAGACATCATTTCTTGATAGGTTCTTTTCCCTTAAGTTGTGTGAGGCTAAGATGCAAGAGTTAATTAACCTTGAGCAAGGTCGTATGAGTGTTCAAGAGTACTCTGTAAAGTTTGCTCGACTCTCCAAGTATGCTTCAACTTTAGTAGGGACTCAAGGTCTAGAATAAATTATTTCATGATGGGAGTGTCTGCATTAGTACAAAAAGAATGTCGTATGGCAATGCTTATTGATGATATGGATATCTCACATCTTATGATTTTAGCCCAACAAATTGAGGAGTCCAAACTTGAGGAAGAATCTAGGGATAAAAGAGGTTTAAATTTGATGATGATGAAACCTATGGACATGGTCGCCCTAGGTTTATACAAAATTACCCTAGGAAATGTCCCACAAGTACTCCTAAGTTAAACCAAAATAGGGTCCTAATAATAAATCTCAAGAAGATGATATTGAGATTCTATTGTAGGGGGTGTGGTAAGTGTGATCGAAGGCATGTGGGTGAATTCTTAGCGGGTTCTAATATTTGTTTTGGTTGTGGTCAGTTGGGCCACAAAATAAAGCATTTCCCTAAGGTTGCTAGAAATGAAGAGGATAGTCATCATACGTCCCAATCCTACCCTTCCTCCAGTCCAATTGGTTTGTATGGAAAGAATCTAAAGACCAACATATCTTAAGCTCTCAAATCTAGAGGTGATCACAAGTGACCTCCTTATATTGCTACCGATATGTGTTTCATGCTTTATCTAGATTCCGGTGTGGCTTTTCTTTCTTGACTAGATAAATTTATACGATAGACTTTGATTTTGTCATTTGTATGAATAAGAGACATTGTTGCTTTCATGTGATCATGTTTAGAAGAGTTTGTATAGGCTTACTCCCAAGGGGAAGATGGTGTGCCTAGATAGTAGGGTATTGTGTGTTATGTGTTACCATGATTTCCTTATATGATTCATCCTTATGAAAACTTATGATTTAATAAAAAATGAGTTGCATGATTATTTCCTCATGTTGTGATGCAATGAGTATGAGTTGCCTATTTTGACTTCATGAGATTAATATATGAGCATGCCTTAGTTTGACGTTCAAATATTCTAGCTTGAGTAAATGCTTTTTAGAGTAAATTGCATTTCGGTTCCATGAGTGTATGTTGAGCATGGCTGAGTTTAGAGATTATACTTCCTCCTTTAAAATGAGTAAATATAGAATTTCATGCATTTTGGGTTGGTAGATGTAATTTCTACTCCCTTGTGTTTTATTGAATATGTGTAGCTTGGAATTTAAGTTTTCTTACGTGGTTGTGGGGGAGATATTGTAATACCCCGAAAACTAGTAAGATAGACTAGAGATATCTAAAGCCTTACGAGAGATTTTAGAGTTTGATGTGAGGGATAGAATTGTAAACTACTTTCAAAAATTAGAGTGAAGGTTTTAGGGGTTAAACATAAATGTACGACTCCCCAAGGACCAACTAAAGGGGTCCTTGAGTAGGATCCTAAAAAAATCCCTAGATCTACCTACAATGTTGATCTGAATGTTGATCTGAAGACCTCCATCTATGGAGGTTCAAAACGGCCAGTAGACCCACCCAAGATCTGTGGGTGGGGGTCTCATAGATGAGGCATATTTTGTCCATTTATTTTTAATTTGGGGACTTAGGGGTTAATTGGTAATTAGTTAGCGGTTAATGGAGGTCGATTAGTTCGTTATTCAACCACCTATATAAGCCTAATAGACCCCTAAACTAAGTGAATCAATCCATTCTTCCAAGATCCTTTAGGTTAATCATGGAGGCGATTACCTATGATTCTTATGTGATGATGTGGAGGCGAATACCTACATCACACATTAAAATGAATTTTGATAAGAATACATATATTTCACTAACAATGAACATGGAAGCATATACCTATGATTCATTGATTTTTATGACTAGAGGTTAATACCCTTGTCTTTATGATTCCATGATATGTGTGGCTTGAGTTTACTCTATTGATGAACTAAACATTTATGCCTTGAGGTGACTCCCTCTTGCATTTATAAACATGAGCATAACTGGTTTGGATTGTAGCTTTAGAGTGCCCTCCAATACATTCATGGTAAAAGGTCCCCTTGACTTTATGATGTTAAGAGATGATAAAAATGGATGGTGAACCTGAAGTGTATAGCTTAGCATGTTTAGGATGATAGGGTCTCGTTCATTCATGGAACAAGCTTGCCATAAGGTGACTCATGAAGTGTTTCTCGTATATGATGTGTGCTTAGATAGGATTGTGATATAGTTGTTTTCTTTGTTCTGTTATGATTGAATAAAGGTGAAAGATCCACTTTGTTATGAAGTTAGCTAAGAAAGAGAACAATGAGTGGTATATGCATATGGTGACTTCAAGGTCATGCTTAGTATGAATGGTATAATGGGATGCCTTTCATGCATTTCAAAAGTGTGCTTTGAGGTTACTTAGAAGTATTGTGATCTTAGTACATGAAAAGCCTAGGTCTTGACTATGGATATAAACTATGATTAAGATTACCAAAATGGACACTTAGCTTGGATGGTACTATGGAATACTATTCATGCATTGCACAGGTATTTTTTCGAGGTTGCTTTAGAATAGTCCTATTATGGTACAAACGACCAAGATTTGAATAATGCTTATGTTGGAGACTTGGCTTATTATTATGGTATTGTCTCTTATGCTTAGCGTTGATATCATATGAAGTATTTCATATGGTTGTAGAATATGTCTTACATTGACTAACCCTTATCTTATTCTCTTATGGTATTATGATAGATTACGTATTTTGAACATTTTGTACTAATGCATACTTCGCCTACATTCTAATCAGATGTAGGATTTCAGAGATTGAGTTCCATTCTTGAAGCTAGGTTTCTAAGGAGCAAATGAGTTGAAGATTTGGTGAGTCCTTCATAACTACAGAACAAGCCTATCATTTCATTTATGTCTTTTATTTAATGTCATGAGACTATTGTATGGACTGTGTGCCAAAGTTTTTAATCCAAGTTGAATTTAGATGGTTTGAGACAAAAGTTTAGTAATGAATTTCATTTGGTTTTATGAAAATGACTTCGATTGTAAGGATAAAAGTTTTAAATTTTCCGTACTTTTATATTATTTTATGTTATGATATGCTAAGGTCTTGTATGAGACCCCTTTAGGTCAAGTACGTCATGTTACATGTAGGGTGTACCCTGGGTTGAACATTAGGTGAGGTTCAAAAGCTATTTGGAGGAAAATGGTTCTTGGGTTAACTTCAAATGGTCATATGTTTTAACAAAAAATAATTAGGTGGCCCATGACCTATCAAATTAAATACAATTGAATTATGTTTCCCATGACTCTAATTTTTCTCAAATCAAAGCACATAGTAAAAAATTATGCTCATTTTAGTGAAGCTCTGTTAGATAGGCCATCAACCACAACCCAGTTTACGGGCATTGGTTCAACGACGACAAATCAGTTCACTTGTGAATGACACTTTGTCACCTTTAAGTTAGGGTCATTTTTGTCTTTTCACTATGCGTTGGGGGCACTTAAAATATTTCTTATGACGCCTAACTACATTCTTTACCATGTGTAAGACTAATAAATTAGTCAAAATCTACCCAAAGCCCCCGTTCTCCTAAAAGCAACCAAATTAGAGCAAAAAGAAGAGAAAAAGTCGACCAACCCTCCCAAGAACAAGCAACTGAGTTCTTCAAAGTTTACAGCAAAATCCAAAGGTAATCTCCACAGATTTTGTCACCAGGTATATGGTATTTCACTAGTGGATTTTTCTCTTCCACTAGGTCGCTAGAATTCAATTAGTTGCTTGATTACACTTAACTTGTTTAGACCCACAGTTTGTAAAATCTTGGGAATTATGGTGATTTCAGTTGCTATGGTATGCATAATCTAAATCCCATATTTTTTTTTTGGAAATTTTGCTTAATTACTTATATAAATCTCCGAACCCTAGTTTTTCTGAATTCTCTTAGTTCATAAATTATACTTACTAGGTCAGTTAAACAGAAAATCATGCTCATAAATCAAATGTTATATTCTCAATACATAAATGCTGCATTATCAATTAGCGTGTCAATATTTTTACCTACTAAGTATTTAGGGAATTTTAGCTTTGTATGTATTTAGTTGGGAGTAGACTTAGCACTTAGTTGGATTATAAGTCCCCTCTGTTAGGCATCACCATTAGTAATTAAGACAGAATCATGCCTTTATACCCCTTGAAAGGTATATTGGGTCCTCTAGATATGGCGTATACATGAGACTCCACATTTAGCTCACTTGATATATTTCGTTAATAGTAGCTCCCATAGTCATACTCTTATTTTATTGACCATGCTTTTAACATTTATATGAATATACATTTCAGCATGTTATGTTAATGATTAATACTTTACTGTTGAATTCAACTTAGATTCTTAGTTATGTTTCCATATTTATAATGTTGATCATATTATGTCCTATCCCAATTATGCTTTGTTCAGCTGATATATTTTTTTAGCTTAGTATATCTATATCCTGCATGCTCAACACATTGTAAGTACTGATGCACACTCGATTAAAATTATCTCCAATAGAGAGACTCTTATTGCATTGACTAAGTTGTCAACATTTCTATCAGTATACAGTTCAACATGTTATCTTCATGATAAGTATTTGGTCATTGCATTAAATTTAACTTCTTTGTTAAGTTTTAGTGTTTATGTTCTTGCTCAGATTATTTCATAGATTAGTTATGCTTTGTTGAGCTCATATATATTTGTTCAACTTAGTATATCTATATCTTAAATTCTTAGTACATTCCAAGTATTGATACATACTGTGCGCTACATCGTTTCATGATGTAGGTTCAGACACTCATCATCCATGTCTTAGATAAATTCATGATTCGACTTCAATAAACTTCAATGATGAGTCCTCACACTTCCAGGATAATAGACATGCTTTCCATTTCAGTCTTTGATTTTAGTTTTTAGTTTTGTCAGAGTTAGCTGAGGCATGTTCCAACTTCTCAACTCAGTTTAAGGATTTTCAGACATAGTAGTAGATGCATCTGGAGTTGTAAGTGTTGTTTCAGTCTCACTTAACTCATATAATGTTTTACATATTTAGAGTAGTTGGTTTTTTCCCATTTGATATACTCTAGTGTTTTTAGCTTCCGCATAGTACATGTTTTACTTAGTCATTTTCAATATGCATGATATATTATAAACTTAGGGTTAGATTGGGGTCACTCTTGACCTTAGGTTTCGTGTTACATTTAAGGGGTATCCTTGGGGTGTGGCACTAGGATTGCAACATGCTTAAGGTTTCACGTATCACACCTCATGTATGAATTAACTACTATTATCAAAATACTGATTCACAAGGTTGATTTATGATCATGATGTCCCGACCTCTAATTGCCAACTTGAATTGACTATCTAACTTTATCATTAACCAAACTCGTTGTTCGTTTAGGTGACAATCCTAAGCATGAATTTGAACAAGTGATATACAAGAACAATCGAGCTCTTTGTATTCCTTTGGTCTATCTATATCTTTGTCTCCCAATTCAAAGAATCGACAATATATTTATTTCTATGGTTATCAAGCATGAAATACTAAAACAATAATACAAAAGTAATTTAAATGATAATCACTCATTAATTACGAACAAGCGATGTTGAACAATTATCTCTAGCCATATCCCCAGAACAAGGGTCTTTATCACCTACTCTCTAAGAAAAGAAGAAGCATAAAATAACACTAAAAATTATTGACAACTTTTCCTTACAAAATATGATCGATTATATTCTGTCTAATAATTATTATCATGGGCTATTTATAGAGATGGAAAATGCTAAATAAAATTATTGAGTCCAAACCAATTGGGAGACCAAAACCAAAAGGAATTTGATTTACTTATACTCCTATCGCCTGAACATAATTGCACATGACAGATTGCATCTTTTTCTCTTTTCCATTCAAAATTCGAAATATGCAATATACAGTTCTTATATGTAATTATTACAATATTCAATTCATTAATTCTGTGCCTTCTTGATTTTCTTCTATCTTTAATTCGTTTTAGCTCCAAACTACTTCAGCTTTAAACCAATTTACTCCTACAATTAAATTACACTATCAAGCACAATTCATAATATTCATGCTCAAAAAAGTCAGATTCGAGTAATAAATGTGAGGCAAATAATGATTAAAAAATATATTTTTTTTTATCTCACATAAGTATGTATAATTTTGTCTCTCAATCAAATTTTTTGCCCATTTTGTATATATTGTGTCATTTCATACAAATCTATACTATGTGTTCTTCTCCTTCTTGTTCTTATTGCTTCAGCTAGTTATGTATGGTGCGTTTATGTCTTTCTTCCTTGGGTTTTTGGCATGCTTACTGGTGTTTATGGATGGCTCCATCATGGCCTATTTTTAGATCGTGATAGCATGGTATCAAGCTTAAGATTCACCAATCTTACCAATACAAAAGCAAGTGCTTAGTAGAGTCTCACAGATTGATATATTGATCTCTCTATCCTATGTTTTAGAGGCTATAGGGAATTCTTAAGAATACTTCTCTTTACTTGTTTTGACTTTACAAACTTCTGAATTTCATTTGTTTCATTCTTTCTTATATGGCTAGGATGAGATTATCTACGAGTGGTCAAGAGAAATCTCTACCTAGAAATGGAGAGGATGAGATTGTGGTAGAGCATGGGATACAACACAAACTCCATATCAGGAGCGAAACCATCACCAACCTAATATAGAGTAAGGGCAAGTACAACTCTAGTAAGATGTTATGGGGAAACCCAATCTCCACAAAGATTCATTGCCATGTTGGTTATTAAGGACACTTCGGCTAGGATCTCCAGCTTCATGGAGGGTATGTATCACACCCCAAACTCAGGGGGTACAAATCGCACCTTATGCCAATACATAAGTCAAACACGACCGTGCCTAACTAATTGCAAATGTCTCATTATAGCCACACACAATAAACAAAACAAAAAAGTATATCTCAACTTAAAAACCGAGACTCTCCTAACAACTCTATAAAAAAAACAACTACTCCAAATAGCTCATATAAAGCAATAAGCAGGTAGCACATAATCCTGTTTAGGTGTTCCCTCTATAATATCTACAAAAACATAGATCATATGTGGCCATCGAGGCCACCACGATCTCAATACAAAAACTGAAAACATGTATATATAATGTAAACTAGGCCATTGAGTTGTTAAACTACCATCAAAGAAAAATAAGTCCTAGCAGGCTAACAAGCCACAACTAAAAAACATACAAGGACAAAATGACCACCATGATAGCTATTCAACACATATGACTTATCTTCAAGCCTATATGAATTCAATTCTAGATTGTACTGGCCCCAAGCTACCCTAAAATAATAAATAGCAAAAACGCAAGCCGTTAAGACTCTAGCAGCCCTTGAAAGAAAAAGAAGTCTACCAACCCACTAATGCTCAGTTATGCTACTCAATAGGTGTGTTAGGTCGTCGTTCACAGCCTACAGGAATGAATATATACGCTTTAGGCAATGAGAATCAATATAAAATAATGTATCAATAATGTAAAATAAATTGAAAGCTAAAACGGAAGTGTAAGAATTAAACAAAAAGGTTAGGAGTAAAACATAAGTACTATAACTTACATTCCTGCAATAAGATACCATCTATAGGACATACCAAACAATAACCTTTCATGGACCCCATAACATCAATAGGTACAAAAACATATAATATCCATAAGTCTGTAACATCTAAGGTTTGAGAAAGAAGGAAAATATCAGTTTTGAGTAGGAGTCTATGACTATGAGTCCTATTTACGACCCTAGTAGTTCCTACGGGCCATTGATTGAAACAGTAGGAAGTGGGAAAATAAATTTCAGAATCTTTTATCACATATTACTATTGACCAGTATGGTCCATAGAAGGAACTACGGATCGTGGGTACAACCGTTGATGGTGTCCGGTAGTTGTTTTAAAGGGCTTTGTGGCATTTTCCCTTATTGATTTGTTCCTCAACTATGTCATTTGAATCCTAGTACTAGATTCTATATACATCTTCAAAGACAGAAATCAACGCTAAATCTTTCTTTAATTTTCGGTGAATCTCTCCAAGTTCATCCCTAAAATTTCTTTTTATAAAGATTGAAGACAAAGTCTAGGGTTTCATGATCAAGTCTCCAAATTCACCATTTATTGTGGGATTTTGACATCAATGTATGATAGTATTAACCTATGACGTCCTTTCCTCCTTAGGGATCCTAAATTCTCCAATATTGAAAAGTTAAAATCTCCAATTGAAATTAGGGTTTCATTCAATTTCATGGGTTCTTTTCAGTTATGATCCACTTTTTTATGTCTTTTTATTCATGAATTGATATAGTTATATGATTTTTAGTTTATTTCAAATGAACCCATGCATGATCCATGATTAAATTTTGATCATATGATGAAAGTTTTTAATTATAAAACATGAATTTATGACCATCTGCATGTCTTGTTCTGAAAATGATATGAATGATTTAAGAGTTTTGTCACGACCCAAATCGGGGCCGCGACTGGCACCCACATTTACCCTTCTATGTGAGCGAACCAACCAATCTAACCTTTAACATTTTAATACAATATCAACAAAAGAAATGCGGAAGACTTAAACTCATTAATAAAAACAATTCAAAACTATTATTATTATCCCCAAAATCTAGAAGTCATCATCACAAGAACACCTATCTCAAATTACTAAACTAAGAATGTCTAAGAACAAAAATAACTAAAGAACTAGTCCATGCCGGAAGTTCAAGGCATCAAGACTTGAAGAAGAAGATCCAGTCCAAGCTAGACGCGTTAGCTCACCCTGAATTTTCCGAAGGTAGTGAAGACTGGCTCGAATTACTGTTGTGTTGAAGTTGGCGGAACGTTTGCTGCATTACACAAATACAAAGAAGAAAACATAAAAGTAGGGGTCAGTACAACCACAAGTACTAAGTAGATATCATCGGCCAACTCAAAATAGAAGATAATATATATCAAGTAATATTATAAATCAACTATAAGCTCAACATGTAACAACAACAAGTATTATAATCGTCAATAAATACCATCAAGTTCATCCATGAGGACTCAAGCCTCAATACCATACTCATTTGGGAAATAAGTTCATTATGTTGAGTATATTATCATCTTTCCAGATTCATTATCTTTCTTCCTCTTGTGTCGGTACGTGACACTCCGATCCCCTACCACTATGTGTCGGTACGTGACACTCCGATCCCCTAATCCTATGTGTCGGTTCGTGACACCCGATCCCCTACATGTGTCGGTACGTGACACTCCGATCCCCTATATGTGTCAGAACGTGACACTCCGATCCCCTATATGTGTCGGAACGTGACACTCCGATCCCCTATATCTATGTGTCCGTTCGTGACACCCATCCCACTAATACTATGTGTCGGAACGTGACACTCCGATCCACTAATACTATGTGTCGGAACGTGACACTCCGATCCACTACCTCATTCTATCCGTTCATCAAGCCTTCTCTATACCAAGGCATCATCAATCCCATTACTTTAACTCATCAAGCCTTCTTTTATACCAAGGCATCATCATTATTAACGTAGATTAAAGTTTCTTTCAAGATTTGGGATTCAAGGGTTTTCATCATGCTTAATTTATCAAAATCACCTTATCATATTCATAATCATGCAAGCATACAATTTAAGCACATAGTAGGGTTTACAATACTATCAACACATATCATTCACTATTGAGAGTTTACTACGAGTAGCATGAAAACCATAACCTACCTCCACCGAAGAATTGATCAATCAAGCTAATCCTCAAGCTTTGTTATTCCTCTTCGTTTCTCCTCTCTCGTTCGATCTCCCTTTCTTTCTCTCTTGTTCTTTCTATTTGTTTTATTCAAACCCTCTTTCTCTTACCCTTATTATCATATAATTAAGTGTAAAAGAGGACAATAAAACCCCACTAATTAACCCAAAGTTACCTCTTTTATCCCTCAAGGATTTGAGTTATTAATATAAACCCTCAATCTTTATAATTAAGGAAAGAATAGTCCAAAACGTCCCTTAAAACGTGTGAAGAAATCCCATTCTGCCTGGGATTTGCGCAACCTGTGACGGCCCGTCGTGCCTGCGACAGTCCGTCACGCAGGTCGTCGCAGCCTCCCAAAATCCAGGTGAGCTGTGACGGCCCGTCACACCAGTGACGGTCCGTCCTGCACCTCCGTCCTGACGGTCAGAAACTCGTTTCTTATACCAAATTCTCAAAAGTTGAAGTGTTTTGCAACGGAAACTCACGACGGTTCATCGTGGATGTGACGGCACGTCCTGCAGGTCCGTCACAATTTACAGAGAGTCGATTTTCAGTATCCAATTTCAGAATTCTAAGTGTCATGGAACGAAACCTCCACGACGGGCCGTCCTGACCACGACGGTCCTTCGTTACATCTGTCGTCCCAGCCAGTTTTTCCAGAATTAAAATCTGTTGCTCAAAACGACTAAACAGGTCGTTACAATAGATACCAATTTACCCATCGTTCGTCCCCGAACGATCAAAAGAAGAAAAACAATGGCGAAAAGGAGTACCTGAATCTGTAAACAGATGTGGGTATTTTTCTTGCATATCTGCCTCCTTCTCCCAAGTAGCCTCTTCAACCGGTCGATTCTTCCATTGAACTTTGATGGATGCAATCTCTCTCGACCTCAACTTGCGAACCTCTCTATCTAATATAGCAACCGGTTCCTCTTCATAAGCCAAGTTCTCATCCAACAAAACTGAATCCCAACGGATGATGTAGTTTCCATCTCCGTGGTATCTCTTCAACATGGACACATGAAACACCAGATGCACTCCGGACAGCCCTGGGGGCAAGGCTAATTCATAAGCCACCTCCCCTATTCGCTTAAGCACTTCAAATGGTCCAATATACCTTGGACTTAACTTACCTCTTTTACCAAACCGCATCACCCCTTTCATGGGTGAAACCTTCAACAAGACTTGTTCACCTTCCATGAACTCCAAATCTCTAACCTTTCGGTCTGCATACTCCTTTTGTCAACTTTGCGCCGCTAGAAGCTTTTCTTGAATAGCTTTCACCTTATCTAACGAATCCCTCAAGAGGTCAGTACCCCAAGGTCTATCCTCAAATGCATCGAACCACCCAATGGGAGATCTACACCTCCTCCCATACAATGCTTCAAATGGAGCCATATCAATACTGGAGTGATAGCTATTATTGTAAGAAAACTCTGCCAAAGGTAAGAAGCTATCCCAATGGCCACCAAACTCTATCACACATGCACGAAGCATATCCTCCAACACTTGAATCGTTCGCTCAGACTGACCATCGGTCTGAGGATGAAATGCAGTACTAAGGTCCAACCTAGTACCTAATTCAGCATGTAATGTCCTCCAAAACTTAGAAGTAAACTGCGTACCCCTATCTGATATGATGGAGAGTGGGACTCCATGCAACCGAACAATTTCTGAGATGTAGATTTTGGCTAACTTCTCTGCGTTGTAAGTCACCTTGACCGGAATGAAATGAGCGGACTGAGTTAACCTATCAACAATCACCCAGATGGAGTCATACTTACCCAAGGTCTTTGGAAGACCAACCACAAAGTCCATTGCGATTCTCTCCCACTTCCATTCAGGAATGGGCATTCTCTGAAGTGTTCCTCTGGGCCTCTGGTGTTCATACTTTACTTGTTGACAATTTGGACATTTGGCAACAAACTCAACAATATCTCGCTTCATTCTACTCCACCAGAAGTGTTGCTTTAGGTCACGGTACATCTTGGTTGCACCAGGATGTATAGAATATCCGGAACTATGAGCCTCTGTCAGAATAGTGGTGATCAAATCATTGATGCGGGGTACACATACCCTTCCCTTAATCCTCAAAACACCTTCCCCATCGATCATTGCTTCCCTAGCCTCTCCTTGCAACACTTTATCTCGAATTCGCCTTAGTTTCTCATCATCAAACTGTTTTCCTTTGATCTGGTCAAGGAAAGAAGATCTTGCCTCCACACAAGCTAACAATCCTCCCTTCTCATTTACTTCTAATCTCATGAGGTCACTAGCCAAAATCTGCACTTCTCTAGCCAATGGGCGTCTAGAAGCTTGCAAATGAGCTAGACTTCCCATGCTTCCCGCCTTTCTACTCAAGGCATCTGCCACAACATTTGCATTCCCCGGATGATACAAAATAGTGATGTCGTAGTCCTTCAGTAGTTCCATCCATCTCCTTTGTCTCAAGTTCAAATCTTTCTGAGTAAAGACATACTGTAGACTACGATGATCCGTATAGACCTCACACTTAACCCCATACAAATAGTGTCTCCATTGCTTTAGTGCAAATACTACCGCGGCCAACTCCAAATCATGGGTCGGATAGTTACGTTCATGCACCTTTAATTGCCTCGAAGCATAAGCAATCACATTCTTCTCTTGCATTAGCACTGCACCCAAACCCGAATAGGATGCATCACAATAAACAATGAAGTTCTTACCCTCTACCGGCAAGGTGAGGATAGGTGCGGTAGTCAACAAAGTCTTGAGCTTCTGAAAGCTTTCCTCACACTCATCCGACCATACAAATGGAACATTCTGCTTAGTCAAGTTCGTCAATTGGGAAGCAATAGAAGAGAATCCCTTGACGAATCGGCGGTAGTAGCTAGCTAACCCCACAAAACTCCTTATTTCTGACACATTAGTAGGCCTTATCCAGTTTTTCACCGTCTCAATCTTAGAAGGATCCACCATTACTCCTTCCTTAGAGACTACATGCCCCAAGAAGGACACCGCATCTAGCCAAAACTCGCACTTAGAGAACTTGGCATAAAGCTTTTTCTCCCTCAACATTTCTAATACAATTCTCAAATGCTCCTCGTGTTCCTTCTTACTTTTAGAGTATACCAATATATCATCTATAAATACGATCACAAAGAGGTCCAAATATGGCTTAAAAATCCCATTCATGTAACGACCTGTTTAGTCGTTTTGAGCAGCAGAACGAAATTCTGGAAAAACTGGCCAAACTACGGACACCCCGACGGACCGTCATAGTCCCGACGGTCCGTCACAGAGGTCCGTTCCATGACACTTAGAAGTTTGAAAATCGGGTACTGAAAATCGACTCTCTGTAAATTGTGACGGACCTGCAGGACGTGCCGTCACATCCACGACGAACCGTCGTGAGGTTCCGTTGCAAAACACTTCAACGTTTGAGAATTTGGTTCGAGAAACGAGTTTCTGACCGCCATGACGGACGTGCAGGACGGACCGTCACAGGCGTGACGGACCGTCACAGCGTCCGTGGTAACGACGGAAAACTGGGGAGGCACGACGGCCTGTGCGACGGACCGTCGCACCCACGACGGCCCGTCACAGGTTGTGCAGTCCCAGGCAGTTTAGGATTTCTTTCCTCGTTTTAAGGGTCGTTTTTGATTATTCTTTCCTTAATTATAAGGATTGAGGGGTAACATTAACAAGTCTAATTACTTAGGGGTTAAAAGGGGTAACCTTAAGTGAATTAGTGGGGTTTTATTGTCCTTTTTCACACTTAATTATATGATTAATTAGGGTAAAGGAAAGAGGGTTTGAATAAAACAAAAGGGAAAGAACAGAAAGAGAGAGAGCAGATCGATCGAGTTGGTTGAGGAGAATAGCAAGCTTGGGAAATTTCTTGTGGATTCCAATTCTTCGGTGGAGGTAGGTTATGGTTTTGTATTACGATATTCGTAGTGAACTCTTGATAGTGAATAATATGTGTTGATGATATTGTAAACCTGTCTATATGCTTATTGTATGCTTGTATGAATATGATTATGTGATGTTGATAAAACAAGCATGATGAAAACCATTGAATCCCAAATCTTGAAAGAAACTTTAATCTATGATATTAATGATAACGCCTTGGTATAAAAGAAGGCTTGATGAATTAAAGTGATTGGATTGATGATGCCTTGGTTTAGAGAAGGCTTGATGAACGGATATAATGAGATTAGTGGATCGGAGTGTCACGTTCCGACACATAGAATTAGTGGATCGGAGTGTCACGTTCCGACACATAGAATTAGTGGATCGGAGTGTCACGTTCCGACACATAGTATTAGTGGGACGGGTGTCACGAACCGACACGTAGATATAGGGGATCGGAGTGTCACGTACCGACACATATAGGGGATCGGAGTGTCACGTTCCGACACATATAGGGGATCGGAGTGTCACGTTCCGACACATATAGGGGATCGGAGTGTCACGTTCCGACACATATAGGGGATCGTAGTGTCACGTTCCGACACATAGTGGTAGGGGATCGGAGTGTCACGTACCGACACAAGAGGAAGAAAGATAATGAATCTCGAAAGATGATAATATATTCAACATAATGAACTTAATTCCCAAATGAGTATGGTAATGAGGCTTGAGCCCTCATGAATGAACTTGATGGTATTTATTGACGATTATGATACTTGTTGTTGCTACATGTTGAGTTTATAGTTGATTTATAATATTACTTGATATATATTGTTCCCTATTTTGAGTTAACCGATGATATCTACTCAGTACGTGTGGTTGTACTGACCCCCTACTTTTATGTTGTCCTCTTGTTATTTGTGTTATGCAGCAAACGTTCCGTCAACCTCGACTCAGTAGTAGATCAAGCCAGTCTTCACTCCATCGGAAATTCAGGGTGAGCTAATGCGTCTAGCTTGGAATGGGTCTCCTTCTTCAAGTCTTGATGCCTTGAACTTCCGGCATGAACTAGCTTTTATGTATTTTAGTTCTTAGACATTCTTAGTTTAGTAATTTGAGATAGATGTTCTTGTGATGATGACTTCCAAATTTTGGGAATATTAATAATAGTTTTGAGTTGCCTTTATTAATGAGTTTAAGTCTTCCGCATTATTTTCTGTTGAAATATCTTGAAATATTAAGGTTTAGATGGGTTGGTTCGCTCACATCGGAGGGTAAATGTGGGTGCCAGTCGCGTCCCCGATTTGGGTCGTGACAGACTTGGTATCAGAGCATTAGGTTCATTGGTCTCATCACACAAGAACAGGTCTAGTAGAGTCTTAAAGAACGGTAGGGGGACGCCTTTACTTTTCTTTGAGAGGCTATAAGACTTTAGGAAAATTCCATTCTTTCATTCTTCTTTCGTGCTATTACTTGAGTCCAATTGGTATCTAGGTGATACAAATTGGTATCTGACCATCTTCATTCTATCTCGCAGATGGTTAGAACTAGAGCAACGACCGCACCAGCAGCGACAACGGAAAGACATGAAACTACTGAGCCAGCCACTGGGGCTGTGGCTCGAGGAGGAACAGCGGCAAAAGGCCGTGGAAGAGGTCGTGGGAGGACGTCCTCTAGAGGAAGAGGACGAGTCCCTAGCCCATCTGATACTAGGGCGGTGACTCCTCCACCGACTGAGGATGTAGTAAGAGAGGGTGAGGAAGGGGAAACCGAACAAGGGCAGAATGAGGAAATGCCACCCCAACCTACCCCAGAGATGATCAACCAAGTACTTGCTTATCTTAGTGGGTTGTCTGATCAGGGTCAAGCACCTCCAATGGTTTCTGCACCAACACCTCCGGTTTCAGAGATACGACATGCGGCTACTATGGCTCCCCGCATGGATGCAACATTGGGAATAGGCACATTTCCACGTCTGACTACTGGGCCTATTATGACAAACGATCAACACGAACTTTTTAGTAAGTTCTTGAAATTGAAACCTCCAGTCTTCAAGGGTGCAGAATCTGAGGATGCTTATGATTTTCTGGTTGATTGTCATGAGCTACTACACAAGATGGGATAGTAGAGAGGTTTGGTGTCGAGTTCGTGAGCTATCAGTTCCAAGGGAACGCCAAGATGTGGTGGCGTTCACATGTTGAGTGTCAACCAACAGAGGCACCACCTATGACTTGGGAATCATTCTCTACCCTTTTTATGGAGAAATATATCCCAAATACTTTGAGAGATAGAAAGAGGGATGAGTTCTTGAGTCTTGAACAGGGAAGGATGACAGTAAACGCGTATGAGGCTAAATTTCGCGCGCTATCCAGATATGCCACGCAACTTTGTTTCAGTCCACAAGAACGGATCCGCCGTTTTGTGAAGGGGTTGAGGTCAGAATTGCGAATTTCAGCCTTACAGATAGCGGCAACAGCAACATCTTTCCAAGAGGTGGTAGACTTTGTGATAGAGGTGGAAGGAGTGAAACCGGATGACTTTACCTCAACGTCTACATCAAAAAGGTTTCGAAGGGGAGGTGAGTATAATGGTTCTTATTCTAGAGGATAGAACTCCGGAGGTCACTCAAATCGACCAATACAGTCTTCACTACAGACTGTAGTTGGGGGTCCACCTCAGAACGGTCAACACTACTCCGAGAGACCTATGCCCGATTCCAGAGAGTGCTATGGATGTGGGGAGATTGGACATATTAGGAGGAATTGTCCAAAACAGAGTTACAGGGCCCCACTAGCTAGAGGTAGAGGTGGTCATGGTAGAGGCCATTTTTCTGGAGAACGTGGTGGTCGAGGTAATGGCGGTCACCAAAACGGCAGAGGTGAAGGGCAAAACGGAGCCACTACTACACAACATGGTAGGGGCAATAATGGGGCTCATTGCTACACTTTCCCTGGGAGATCTGAAGCGGAGGCGTCTGATGCTGTTATCACAGGTAATCTCTTGGTTTGTGATTGCATGGCATCTGTATTATTTGACCCTGGCTCCACGTTTTCATATGTATCTTCCTCATTTGCTAATGGTCTAAATTTACATTGTGAATTACTTGACATGCCTATTCGTGTTTCTACTCCGGTGGGTGAGTCTGTGATAGTCGAAAAAGTGTATAGGTCTTGCTTGGTGAATTTTGTGGGGAGCAACACTTATGTAGATTTGGTTATTTTAGAAATGGGTGACTTTGATGTAATTCTGGGTATGACTTGGCTTTCTCCGAATTTTGCAATTTTGGATTGTAATGCTAAAACGGTGACGCTAGCCAAGCCTGGGGCAGATCAGTTAGTATGGGAGGGTGACTACACTCCCAATCTGGTGCGTATCATCTCCTTTATTCGTGCTCAGAAGATGGTTAGTAAGGGCTGTCTAGCTTTCTTGGCACATCTTAAGGATGACACTACTCAAGTACCATCGATTGAGTCAGTTTCGGTAGTCTGTGAGTTTTTGGATGTGTTCCCTGCAGATCTTCCCGGTATGCCACCAGATAGGGATATAGACTTCTGCATTGATTTGGAACCCGGTACTCGCCCCATTTCTATACCCCCGTATAGAATGGCTCCCGCGGAGTTAAGAGAATTAAAGGCTCAACTTCAAGAGTTGTTGAGCAAAGGCTTCATTAGACCAAGTGCATCTCCTTGGGGTGCTCCGGTTTTGTTTGTGAAGAAGAAAGATGGGAGTTTCCGAATGTGCATAGATTACCGACAGTTGAACAAGGTAACTATTAAGAACAAGTACCCCATTCCTCGCATTGATGACTTGTTCGATCAGTTACAAGGTGCTTGTGTCTTCTCGAAGATCGACTTGAGATCCGGTTATCACCAACTGAAAATACGAGCAACGGATGTGCCAAAGACTGCTTTTCGAACTAGGTATGGGCATTATGAGTTTGTGGTAATGTCGTTTGGTCTTACTAATGCCCCTGCTGCCTTCATGAGCTTGATGAACGGGATTTTCAAGCCATATTTGGATCTCTTTGTGATTGTGTTTATTGATGATATACTGATATACTCCAAAAGTAAGAAAGAACATGAGGAGCATTTGAAATTGGTGTTAGAGTTGTTGAGAAAGAAAAAGCTTTATGCGAAATTCTCCAAGTGTGAATTTTGGCTAGATTCAGTGTCCTTCTTGGGGCACGTAGTTTCTAAGGATGGAGTGATGGTGGATCCATCTAAGATTGAGACAGTGAAGAATTGGGTAAGACCTACAAACGTGTCAGAAATAAGGAGTTTTGTGGGGTTAGCTAGCTACTACCGCCGATTCGTCAAGGGATTCTCTTCCATTGCTTCCCAATTGACGAACTTGACTAAGCAGAATGTTCCATTTGTATGGTCAGATGAATGTGAGGAAAGCTTTCAGAAGCTTAAGACTTTGTTGACTACCGCGCCTATCCTCACCTTGCCGGTAGAGGGTAAAAACTTCATTGTTTATTGTGATGCATCCTATTCTGGGTTGGGTGCAGTGCTAATGCAAGAGAAGAATGTGATTGCTTATGCTTCGAGGCAATTAAAGGTGCATGAACGCAACTATCCAACCCATGACTTGGAGTTGGCCGCGGTAGTATTTGCACTAAAGCAATGGAGACACTATTTGTATGGGGTTAAGTGTGAAGTCTATACGGACCATCGTAGCCTACAGTATGTCTTCACTCAGAAAGACTTGAACTTGAGACAGAGGAGATGGATGGAACTACTGAAGGACTACGACATCACTATTTTGTATCATCCGGGGAAGGCTAATGTTGTGGCAGATGCCTTGAGTAGAAAGGCCGGAAGCATGGGAAGTCTAGCTCATTTGCAAGCTTCTAGACGCCCATTGGCTAGAGAAGTGCAGATTTTGGCTAATGACCTTATGAGGTTAGAAATAAACGAGAAGGGAGGCTTGTTAGCTTGTGTAGAGGCAAAATCCTCTTTTCTTGATCAGATTAAGGGGAAACAGTTTGATGATGAGAAACTAAGGCGAATTCGAGATAAAGTGTTGCAAGGAGAGGCTAAGGAAGCAATAATCGATGGGGAAGGTGTTTTGAGGATCAAGGGAAGAGTATGTGTACCCCGCATCGATGATTTGATCACCACTATTCTTACAGAAGCTCATAGTTCCGGATATTCTATACATCCTGGTGCAACCAAGATGTATCGCGACCTAAAGCAACACTTCTGGTGGAGTAGAATGAAGCGAGATATTGTTGAGTTTGTTGCCAAGTGTCCAAATTGTCAACAGTAAAGTATGAACACCAAAGGCCCGGAGGAACACTTCAGAGAATGCCCATTCCTGAATGGAAGTGGGAGAGAATCGCAATGGACTTTGTGGTTGGTCTTCCAAAGACATTGGGTAAGTATGACTCTATTTGGTGATTGTTGATAGGTTAACTAAGTCTGCTCACTTCATTCCTGTCAAGGTGACCTACAATGCAGAGAAGTTAGCCAAGATCTACATCTCAGAAATCGTTCGGTTACATGGGGTTCCACTTTCCATCATATCTGATAGAGGTACGCAGTTTACTTCTAAGTTTTGGAGAACCTTACATGCTGAGTTAGGTACTAGGTTGGACCTTAGTACTGCATTTCACCTCAGACTGATGGTCAGTCTGAGCGAACGATTCAAGTGTTGGAGGATATGCTTCGTGCGTGTGTGATAGAGTTTGGTGGTCATTGGGATAGTTTCTTACCCTTGGCAGAATTTTCATACAATAATAGCTATCACTCCAGTATTGACATGGCTCCATTTGAAGCATTGTATGGGAGGAGGTGTAGATCTCCCATTGGTTGGTTTGATGCCTTTGAAGTCAGACCTTGGGGGACTGATCTGTTGAGAGATTCTATGGAGAAGGTGAAAGCTATTCAAGAAAAGCTTTTGGCGGCTCAAAGTAGACAAAAGGAGTATGCAGACCGGAAGGTTAGAGACTTGGAGTTCATGGAAGGTGAACAAGTCTTGTTGAAGGTTTCGCCCATGAAAGGGGTGATGCGGTTTGGAAAAAGAGGTAAGTTAAGTCCAAGGTATATTGGACCATTCGAAGTGCTTAAGAGAATAGGGGAAGTGGCTTATGAATTAGCCTTACCCCCAGGGCTGTCCGGAGTACATGCGGTGTTCCATGTATCCATGTTGAAGAGATACCACGGAGATGGAAACTACATTATCCGTTGGGATTCAGTTTTGTTGGATGAGAACTTGACTTATGAAGAGGAACCGGTTGCTATATTAGATAGAGAAGTTCGCAAACTGAGGTCGAGAGAGATTGCATCCATCAAGGTTTAATGGAAGAATCGACCGGTTGAAGAAGCTACTTGGGAGAAGGAGACAGATATGCAAGAAAAATATCCACATCTGTTTACAGATTCAGGTACTCCTTTTCGCCACTGTTTCTCTTCTTTTGATCGTTCGGGGACGAACGATGGGTAAATTGGTATCTATTGTAACGACCTGTTTAGTCGTTTTGAGCAGCAGAACGAAATTCTGGAAAAACTGGCCAAACTATACGGACACCCCGACGGACCGTCATAGTCCCGACGGTCCGTCACAGAGGTCCGTTCCATGACACTTAGAAGTTTGAAAATCGGGTACTGAAAATCGACTCTCTGTAAATTGTGACGGACCTGCAGGACGTGCCGTCACATCCACGACGAACCGTCGTGAGGTTCCGTTGCAAAACACTTCAACGTTTGAGAATTTGGTTCGAGAAACGAGTTTCTGACCGCCATGACGGACGTGCAGAACGGACCGTCACAGGCGTGACGGACCGTCACAGCGTCCGTGGTAACGACGGAAAACTGGGGAGGCACGACGGCCTGTGCGACGGACCGTCGCACCCACGACGGCCCGTCACAGGTTGTGCAGTCCCAGGCAGTTTAGGATTTCTTTCCTCGTTTTAAGGGTCGTTTTTGATTATTCTTTCCTTAATTATAAGGATTGAGGGGTAACATTAACAAGTCTAATTACTTAGGGGTTAAAAGGGGTAACCTTAAGTGAATTAGTGGGGTTTTATTGTCCTTTTCACACTTAATTATATGATTAATTAGGGTAAAGGAAAGAGGGTTTGAATAAAACAAAAGGGAAAGAACAGAAAGAGAGAGAGCAGATCGATCGAGTTGGTTGAGGAGAATAGCAAGCTTGGGAAATTTCTTGTGGATTCCAATTCTTCGGTGGAGGTAGGTTATGGTTTTATATTACGATATTCGTAGTGAACTCTTGATAGTGAATAATATGTGTTGATGATATTGTAAACCTTTCTATATGCTTATTGTATGCTTGTATGAATATGATTATGTGATGTTGATAAAACAAGCATGATGAAAACCATTGAATCCCAAATCTTGAAAGAAACTTTAATCTATGATATTAATGATAACGCCTTGGTATAAAAGAAGGCTTGATGAATTAAAGTGATTGGGATTGATGATGCCTTGGTTTAGAGAAGGCTTGATGAACGGATATAATGAGATTAGTGGATCGGAGTGTCACGTTCCGACACATAGAATTAGTGGATCGGAGTGTCACGTTCCGACACATAGAATTAGTGGATCGGAGTGTCACGTTCCGACACATAGTATTAGTGGGACGGGTGTCACGAACCGACACGTAGATATAGGGGATCGGAGTGTCACGTACCGACACATATAGGGGATCGGAGTGTCACGTTCCGACACATATAGGGGATCGGAGTGTCACGTTCCGACACATATAGGGGATCGGAGTGTCACGTTCCGACACATATAGGGGATCGGAGTGTCACGTTCCGACACATATAGGGGATCGGAGTGTCACGTTCCGACACATAGTGGTAGGGGATCGGAGTGTCACGTACCGACACAAGAGGAAGAAAGATAATGAATCTCGAAAGATGATAATATATTCAACATAATGAACTTAATTCCCAAATGAGTATGGTAATGAGGCTTGAGCCCTCATGAATGAACTTGATGGTATTTATTGACGATTATGATACTTGTTGTTGCTACATGTTGAGTTTATAGTTGATTTATAATATTACTTGATATATATTGTTCCCTATTTTGAGTTAACCGATGATATCTACTCAGTACGTGTGGTTGTACTGACCCCCTACTTTTATGTTGTCCTCTTGTTATTTGTGTTATGCAGCAAACGTTCCGTCAACCTCGACTCAGTAGTAGATCAAGCCAGTCTTCACTCCATCGGAAATTCAGGGTGAGCTAATGCGTCTAGCTTGGAATGGGTCTCCTTCTTCAAGTCTTGATGCCTTGAACTTCCGGCATGGACTAGCTTTTATGTATTTTAGTTCTTAGACATTCTTAGTTTAGTAATTTGAGATAGATGTTCTTGTGATGATGACTTCCAGATTTTGGGAATATTAATAATAGTTTTGAGTTGCCTTTATTAATGAGTTTAAGTCTTCCGCATTATTTTCTGTTGAAATATCTTGAAATGTTAAGGTTTAGATGGGTTGGTTCGCTCACATCGGAGGGTAAATGTGGGTGCCAGTCGCGTCCCCGATTTGGGTCGTGACAATTCATCAAGCTCATGAAAGCAGCAGGGGCATTCGTAAGACCAAAGGACATCACTACAAATTCATAATGCCCATACCTAGTCCGAAAAGCAGTCTTTGGCACATCCGTTGCGCGTATTTTCAATTGGTGATAACCGGACCTCAAGTCTATTTTTGAGAAGACACAAGCACCTTGTAACTGATCGAACAAGTCATCAATGCGAGGAATGGGGTACTTGTTCTTAATAGTTACTTTGTTCAACTGTCGGTAATCTATGCACATTCGAAAGCTCCCATCCTTCTTCTTTACAAACAAAACCGGAGCACCCCAAGGAGATGCACTTGGTCTAATGAAGCCTTTGCTCAACAACTCTTGAAGTTGTGCCTTTAACTCTCTTAACTCCGTGGGAGCCATTCTATAAGGGAGTATAGAAATGGGGCGAGTACCCGGTTCAAGATCGATACAGAAGTCAATATCCCTATCTGGTGGCATACCAGGAAGATCTGCAGGGAACACATCCAAAAACTCACAGACTACCGAAACCGACTCAATCGAAGGTACTTGAGTAGTGTCATCCTTGAGATGTGCCAAGAAAGCTAAACACCCTTTACTCACCATTTTCTTAGCACGAAGAAAGGAGATGATACGCACCAGATTGGAAGTGTAGTCACCCTCCCACACTAACGGATCTGCCCCAGGCTTGGCTAACGTCACAGTTTTAGCATTGCAATCCAGAATCGCAAAATTCGGAGAAAGCCAAGTCATACCCAGAATTACATCAAAGTCACCCATTTCTAAAATAACCAAATCTACATAAGTGTTGCTCCCCACAAAATTCACCAAGCAAGACCTATATACCTTTTCAACTACCACAGACTCACCCACCGGAGTAGAAACACGAATAGGCATGTCAAGTAATTCACAATGCAAATTTAGACCATTAGCAAATGAGGAAGATACATAAGAAAATGTGGATCCAGGATCAAACAATACGGAAGCCATGCAATCACAAATCAAAAGGTTACCTGTGATAACAGCATCAGACGCCTCCGCTTCAGATCTCCCAGGGAAAGCGTAGCAATGGGCCCCATTATTTGTCTGTCCGTTGCCCCTACCATGTTGCGTAGTAGTGGCTCCGTTTTGCCCATCACCTCTGCCATTTTGGTGGCCACCATTACCTCGACCACCACGTCCTCCAGAAAAGCGGCCTCTACTATGACCACCTCTACCTCTAGCTATTGGGGGTCTGTAACTCTGTTTTGGACAATTCCTCCTAATATGTCCAATCTCCCCACATCCATAGCACTCTCTGGAGTCCGGGATAGGTCTCTCGGAGTAGTGTTGACCGTTCTGAGGTGGACCCCCAACTACAGTCTGTAGTGAAGACTGAATTGGTCGAACTGAGTGACCTCCGGAGTTCTGTCCTCTAGAGTAAGAACCATTAAACTCACCTCCCCTTCGAAACCTTTTTGATGTCGATGTCGTGGTGAAGTCATCTGGTTTCACTCCTTCCACCTCTATCACAAAGTCTACCACCTCTTGGAAGGATGTTGCCGTTGCCGCTACCTGTAATGCTGAAATCCGCAATTCTGACCTCAACCCCTTCACAAAACGGCGGATCCGTTCTTGTGGACTGAAACAAAGTTGGGTGGCATACCTGGATAATTCACGGAATTTGGCCTCATATGCGTTAACCGTCATCCTACCTTGCTCGAGACTCAAGAACTCATCCCTTTTTCTATCTCTCAAGGTCCTTGGGATATACTTCTCCATAAACAGGGTAGAGAATGATTCCCAAGTCATAGGTGGTACCTCTGTTGGTTGACACTCAACATGTGAACGCCACCACATTTTGGCGTTCCCTTGAAACTGATAGCTCACGAACTCGACACCAAACCTCTCTACTATACCCATCTTGTGTAGTAGCTCATGACAGTCAACCAGAAAATCGTAGGCATCCTCTGATTCTGCACCCTTAAAGACTGGAGGTTTCAATTTCAAGAACTTACTGAAAAGTTCATGTTGATCGTTTGTCATTATAGGCCCAGTAGTCAGACGTGGAAATGTGCCTATCTCATATGTTGCATCCATGTGGGGAGCCATAGTAGCCGCATGTCGTATCTCTGAAACCGGAGGTGTTGGTGCAGAAACCACTGGAGGTGCCTGACCCTGATCGGATAACCCGCTAAGATAAGCAAGTACTTGGTTGATCATCTCTGGGGTAGGTTGGGGGGGCAATTCCTCATGTTGCACTTGTTCAGTCTCCCCTTCCTCACCCTCTCTTACCACATCCTCAGTCGGTGGAGGAGTCACCGCCCTAGTATCAGATGGGCTAGGTGCTCGTCCTCTTCCTCTAGAGGACGTCCTCCCACGACCTCTTCCACGACCTCTGGCCGCTGTTCTTCCTCGAGCCACAGCCCCAGTGGCTGGCTCAGTCATTTCCTGTCTTTTTGTTGTTGCTGCTGGTGCGTTCGTTGCTCTAGTTCTAACCATCTGCGAAATAGAGTGAAGATGGTCAGATACCAATTTGTATCACCTAGATACCAATTGGACTCAAGTAGTAGCACGAAAGAAAGAATGAAAGAATGGAATTTTCCTAAAGTCTTATAGCCTCTCAAAGAAAAGTAAAGGCGTCCCCCTACCGTTCCTTAAGACTCTACTAGACTCGTTCTTGTGTGATGAGACCAACGAACCTAATGCTCTGATACCAAGTTTGTCACGACCCAAATCGGGGCCGCGACAGGCACCCACATTTACCCTTCTATGTGAGCAAACCAACCAATCTAACCTTTAACATTTTAATACAATATCAACAAAAGAAATGCGGAAGACTTAAACTCATTAATAAAAACAATTCAAAACTATTATTATTATCCCCAAAATCTGGAAGTCATCATCACAAGAACATCTATCTCAAATTACTAAACTAAGAATGTCTAAGAAAAAAATAACTAAAGAACTAGTCCATGCCGGAAGTTCAAGGCATCAAGACTTGAAGAAGAAGATCCAGTCCAAGCTAGACGCATTAGCTCACCCTGAATTTTCCGAAGGTAGTGAAGACTGGCTCGAATTACTGTTGTGTTGAAGTTGACGGAACGTTTGCTGCATTACACAAATACAAAGAAGAAACATAAAAGTAGGGGGTCAGTACAACCACAAGTACTGAGTAGATATCATCGGCCAACTCAAAATAGAAGATAATATATATCAAGTAATATTATAAATCAACTATAAGCTCAACATGTAACAACAACAAGTATTATAATCGTCAATAAATACCATCAAGTTCATCCATGAGGACTCAAGCCTCAATACCATACTCATTTGGGAAATAAGTTCATTATGTTGAGTATATTATCATCTTTCCAGATTCATTATCTTTCTTCCTCTTGTGTCGGTACGTGACACTCCGATCCCCTACCACTATGTGTCGGTACGTGACACTCCAATCCCCTAATCCTATGTGTCGGTTCGTGACACCCGATCCCCTACATGTGTCGGTACGTGACACTCCGATCCCCTATATGTGTCGGAACGTGACACTCCGATCCCCTATATGTGTCGGAACGTGACACTCCGATCCCCTATATCTATGTGTCCGTTCGTGACACCCGTCCCACTAATACTATGTGTCGGAACGTGACACTCCGATCCTTTAATACTATGTGTCGGAACGTGACACTCCGATCCACTACCTCATTCTATCCGTTCATCAAGCCTTCTCTATACCCAGGCATCATCAATCCCATTACTTTAACTCATCAAGCCTTCTTTTATACCAAGGCATCATCATTATTAACGTAGATTAAAGTTTCTTTCAAGATTTGGGATTCAAGGGTTTTCATCATGCTTAATTTATCAAAATCACCTTATCATATTCATAATCATGCAAGCATACAATTTAAGCACATAGTAGGGTTTACAATACTATCAACACATATCATTCACTATTGAGAGTTTACTACGAGTAGCATGAAAACCATAACCTACCTCCACCGAAGAATTGATCAATCAAGCTAATCCTCAAGCTTTGTTATTCCTCTTCGTTTCTCCTCTCTCGTTCGATCTCCCTTTCTTTCTCTCTTGTTCTTTCTATTTGTTTTATTCAAACCCTGTTTCTCTTACCCTAATTATCATATAATTAAGTGTAAAAGAGGACAATAAAACCCCACTAATTAACCCAAAGTTACCTCTTTTATCCCTCAAGGATTTGAGTTATTAATATAAACCCTCAATCTTTATAATTAAGGAAAGAATAGTCCAACACGTCCCTTAAAACGTGTGAAGAAATCCCATTCTGCCTGGGATTTGCGCAACCTGTGACGGCCCGTCGTGCCTGCGACGGTCCGTCACGCAGGTCGTCGCAGCCTCCCAAAATCCAGGTGAGCTGTGACGGTCCGTCCTGCATTTCCGTCCTGACGGTCAGAAACTCGTTTCTTATACCAAATTCTCAAAAGTTGAAGTGTTTTGCAACGGAAACTCACGACGGTTCGTCGTGGATGTGACGGCACGTCCTGCAGGTCCGTCAAAATTTACAGAGAGTCGATTTTCAGTATCCAATTTCATAATTCTAAGTGTCATGGAACGAAACCTCCACGACGGGCCGTCGTGACCACGACGGTCCGTCGTTACATCCGTCGTCCCAGCCAGTTTTTCCAGAATTAAAATCTGTTGCTCAAAACGACTAAACAGGTCGTTACAAGTTTCTTTAAGAATAAAACATTGATGTATTTATAAAATGATTTATCACATAATACTTAAAACATGGTTTGCAGAAGTTTTCTCACATAAATGATTCCTAATGTTGAAAGCTTTTCTTACCTGAATGGAATCGAGATTAAGGAGCTATTCTAATAAACACTTGCTTGGATTGACTAATTGATGTGCCTTTCATGGATAATATCACAATTTATGATTAATGACTATTCCTTGAGATTTATGCTTAGACCAAGTGTACAAATTCTGATTACGTATGTCCCATAACTATGAACCACCATAGGTTGTCTTAGATATACATTACCTAGTAGATCCACCTAAGTTAGAAGACTATGGTTCTTACTTTGTAAAGTAAGTTTCATATCTTTTTGGTGTGTAATAGATACTGAATCCCATGTTTTAATTCACATGGTCTATATTAGTTAATGATAAATCTCCTTTAATAGTAAACTAAGGTTACTTTCTAAAAGTATCTCAAATGTGTTTTAAAGATTTCTTGCTAACATTAACCATTCTTTTCCATTATTTCATAACTCTTATGTATTGCTATCATACTTGGTAAATTCTATGTACTAACACTTACTTGTGCCTTCATTGTTTTAATGATGTACGATTTGATGCTCATACCTCCTATGCTCGTGCCTAGTGATCCCATATAGACATTGAAGATTGGCGAGCGCTGAAATTTTGAAGACCGAGACTCTTTTATTGGTTTCTTGTCTTTCTATTTCAAACTCTATGTGTTACTTACCAATCACTTCCTTATGATGTAATAGTTGTATTTGAAACTTATGTTAGACTTCCACTACTTTTTCAAACTCTTTTATATGAGATAATACTTTAAAACTCTTTTGATTTTCTGTTATCTTGTATGATGTAGGATAAGAAGATTCTGTAGAAATTCTTGAGGCATTATAAACCATGTATATCTATGGTTTACTTTTGGTCGTGACAAAAATAGTGTTAAGATCACAAGGCTTAGATAGGTCCTACAATGTCTCATAAGACACGTCGAGTACAATCTTTTTTGTGAGTGTGAAGCTCTCTAAATTTATGAATGAGAGGTTATAAAATGTTAAGGAACTCCACTTCTTTCATTATTCTCAAGTAGTTCTATAAAGTTTAATTCTATATGTCTATCTCTTAAACACTATCAAATTCATTTCAGATGGCCACTCAAAGTGCATATACTAGAAGGAAATCGTGAGAAAATATGGAATGAGAAGCTCCTGATGTTCTGGTCATCCCTTTGGAAGTACAATGTGGGTATTGTGACAACTAGAGTAAGAGACTTTAGAAGAGTTAATATCTATGAGTTTCATGGTTCCAAGGTTGTGGAAGATCCTTAAGATTTCATTAATGAGGTGTATAAGGTGTTGATGATCGTGGGAGTGAAGTTGATGGAAAAGGCAAAATTAGACGCTTATCAACTTAAGAATGTTGCACTAGTTTGGTTCTACCAATGGAAAGAATAGAGGGCGGTTGATCTGGTTCCTCTTGAATTAGATAAACTTATGATTGCTTTCCTTGAAAGGTTCTTTCCCCTTGATATGAGGAAGATAAAGGTACTTGAATTCATCAATATTTTTCAAGGAAATATGAGTCTAAAGAAGTATGTCTCTAAGTTCACGCAGTAGTCCAGATGTTCTCCTACTATGGTTTCCAATAATAGGGCAAAGATGAGTAAGTTTATTTTGGAATTGTCCGAGATGGAGGTTAAAAAATGTCATAATGACATTATCATTAAAGCGATGAAACTTTCTCGCCTAATGGTTGATGCTCCACAAATTGAAGAGGAGAAACTTACGAAAAGTCTAGGGAGGCATGGAGGTCCAAGACCGGTGGTGGTGACTTATCACATTCAAGTACCGATGGACATGGTCTATAACGACCCAAAGTACACCCTAGTCGTTACCGACATTGTCGTCCTCGAAGAGGATTAAGACAAACCTCTTAGCGTTCGTCATCACATATCATAGGTCAAAATGTGCGAAAAATTAAGATGTTTTCTTATATAGTAATGAGGTTACATAGACCTCTACATAGTAAGTATCCATTTGCTTCTTACTTAGACAACATGATAATGCATAAGAATTCAGTCTAAGTCTTTGTCTCACATTAAACCATTTAAAGAATGAAACACAATAGTTTGAGCGTAGCACTTAGTCTACTACAATATGCCCATATAGGCTACAATGAAGTTTCAACACGAGAATGGAATAATTATCTCAAAACATGGACAAAACCAATAAGGCTTAATAAGTCATTCTATTCTTAGAACTCATGAGGACTCACCAATTTACTTAGTAAAGAGCCAAGTCATCTTCCTCAATGACCACAAATAACCTCAATGGCCCGAACCTAAAATGTTTGGGGAAAAAGGGAGAAATATGGATTAGTACAAAACACATGTACTAAGTATGACTCCTATGCACAAAAATCATTAATGCATGAGAAAAGGACAATTTAGTCAAAACCCTGCTTTCTATCAATTTAACTCAACATGCATATATAAGAAGCATAATAAGTCAATTCAACATAATAGCAACCCAACATGTAAATCACCCAATCAATACTTGTGTAATGCCAAAGATAGAACCCCATAATCCCATCCAAGGCTAAGTATTACATTAAGCAACCCACTTCGTACTTACAACATTTTCATAACATGCTTATACATCAATACTTACTCATATCTTATTAACATAATAATAATCATAAAAGTACACTACTAGAACGATCCCTTAGGATCACACATGTGCAATGTGTAAGGAAGTCCCATACTCTCTCTCGCACTATGTAGTAGCCTTTAAGAAGACCTTAATAGTAGTTGACATGCATAGTTGTTCATTACTTTTATACTAAGTAAAGAAGTGCAATAACCGACATGAGATCATGTGAGCTACATGGAATCCGGTGTTCTACTCCCACACCAAAAAGAGAGGGTTAACACTTGCCTAAGGTGTAACCATTTGTACGTAGCTATCTAGGTGGATCCATTAAGCTAGAGTCCTATGTGGGCACATAATTAAGGTTAAAGGAGATTATTTCTATAAACCTTGACTTACTAACGTGGAGGTATCCATCTCATGAGATAACACATAACTTGAGAATTCGGACTTCTAACGTGAGGAAACCCATGTGCAAAGCCGGACTTACTAAAGTGAGACCTCCATCTCATTTACATTCCCTTTCGGTGATAAGCAATTATTCCCTTTAGCAATAATATTATTTAATATTACAAGTTCACATTAGTCTCTTCTAGACCCCTATGTAAACATCTTATCATATCTACCTCATAAGTCATCACAAGTGAGAACAATCCTTTCACTTTAGACACAACCTCATAAGTGAGTAAACCTTTCACTTAGCACTTTATTATAATCATGAAAAACAACTTCCAATTCTATAATAATCATACCATAACATAGTTGCATAATTCATAACCAATTAAATAGTCTAGCGTAAAGGATGAGGAATACTTAGCATCAACATCGCAACCACACCTTAGACCTAGAAGCATTACTTCTAAGTAAATCATAATTCATAATCGAATACAATAGGAACCAATCAACATACATCTTTGTCCCATCTAAGGACCATCATACTTCCATTACCAAGAATACATAATTAATTACATAAATAAGGTAAATTCAAGAAATAATTACATAATTAACAACAATGTAGTCAGTCTACTTATTCATAATCTTCACAATTCACCATATCAATTCAAGGTTTTCATGAAATTAGGGTAAGGACATGGGTCTAGGAAATCTACTTATTCATAATCTTCACAATTCACCATATCAATTCAAGGTTTTCATGAGATTAGGGGAAGGACATGGGTCTAGGAAAATCTCATAGGAAATAATCAATTAACCATCAATATATACTTCAAAAACCTAAATTCATCACAATTAACCACAATTGATTCATAAGTTTTTTTTCAAAGAAGACCCATGTGTAGAAGAAAAACCTAGATTTGGGGGATTTAGAAATCATCTTCTGGAGGGACCTCATTGGGAAAGGAATCCCAGAGTGAAAGAAACCATACCTTAGAGATGACAAATATAGGTAATTGGGTTGAAAACTTGAAGGCTTAATCTTCTTCTTGGAGCTCTATTGGTCTTCAATGGAGTTTTGGAGGAAGAAATAATTTGGGAGAGATGAGAGTGATTTCAGATTTCAACTTTTGAGACTTAATTTGGGTATTAAAATTGAACTAAAACTGAACCTAAGACCTTATATAGTAAACCATTAAATTATCCAAAAGACCCCTCACTTAAATGAGTCTTTTCGTGAAGTCAAAATGCTGAAAATATGACTTTTACGAATCTGGGAAGTGGCTGCGCGTTGCGGGGTTGATTTCACGATTTATTATTGAAATATGGATTGAGGCAGTGAGCCTTGTTTAGGCTTCACATCGCGAGTCCAAGTTCAAATCTCCTCGTGATGGCTGCGCGTCATGTAGCAGCCACCAAAATTATGCTGGACGCAGGCTGCTTTGGCAGCCTGCTCGCCTAAGTTTGGGTCCTCCCCAAGAACCCTTACGGTGGTCCTTGGGGTGTCGTTACTGTACATTTGACCCTCTGTACTACATTTACCTATTAAAAGTATTTTTACAAGTTTTTAACTTCATATGAACCTCTAAAACCTTCACAAAACATAGGGACATCAACTAGTTCAATTTAGCTAGTTTTCGGACGTGAAGGCCTTTCTTTTATACTATGACTTCAATACTTCTCAAACAAGTTATTTACACTATTTTAGGTCTAAAATCATCATTATACAAAATATGAGGATCTAGTACAGATCATTGAAATTACGGGGTGTTACATGGTCGCTCTATGTTTCGACGAAGGTTTTCCAGTAGAGGTTCCTCTAAAGCTATGGCTCGTAAATTAAACAAATATAAGGAATCTAACACTAAATATCAAGGAGGAAATGTTGGTGGGTATTCATTGTCTACATCTGCTAGGTGTGGAATGAAGCACTTGAGTAAATGCCTACCTTCTTTAATGCATATTTTTGTTCTGGAAAGACGTATTATAATATAAGGGATTGTCCCTTAGTTGCTAAGAATGAAGGAGATAAACATTGATGGGCTCAACCTTACTCTTCGTCCGGTTCTAGTTCAATTAAAAACAATTAATAAAATCTATGCACTTCACATTTGTCATGAGCAAAAGGGTTATTCCGATGTGGCAAATGGTATGTTGAAAGTCTTTCATCTTGATATTTATGATTTGATGTATCTTGATGCTACCTTGTCTTTCCTGACACCATATATGGCTATGAGGTTTGATATACTTTTGAATATGTTGTTAGACCCTTATTTCATCTCTACTCTTATTGATGAATCTATTGTGGCTAAGAGAGTCGATAAAAAGTGTCCCATCTCCTTATCTCGTAGAGTCCCTCATGTTGTTCTTGTAGAGCTTTATATGTTAGATTTTGATGTTATTCTTGGTAGGTATCGAGTGCATTCATATTATGCTTTGATTGACTATAGAACATGAGTAGTGAAGTTTCATTTTCCAAATGTACCCATCCTAGACTAGAAAGAGGGAAATTCTATGCATAAGGGTCACTTTGTCTCTTGTTTTAAAGCAAGGAAAATGATTTTTGAGAGTTGCATATATCACCTTGTTTGGTTTAGGGATAGAAATTCCAGAACCCCTACTCTTGAGTACATTCCCCTTGTTAATGAGATTCCAGAAGTTTTTCCTTAGTGATTTACCCAATTTTCCTCCCGAAAGGAAAATAAACTTCTGTACCGACCTTATCTTAAATACAAACCCCATCTCTATCCCTCCATATCATATGGATCTAGCAAAACTTAGGGAGTTAAAAGAGCAATTGAAAAGTTTGTTGGATAAGGGTTTCATCTGACCGAGTATCTCTTTGTGGGGTGCTCCAATTTTGTTTATTTCAAATAAATATTGTTTACTTCATATATGTGTTAACTACCGTTAATTGAACAAGTTTACCATTAAGAAAAAATATCTACTCCCAAAGATAGATGATTTGTTTGATTAACTGCAAGGAGAAAGTTACTTTTCTAAGATCAACATTTGATTGCTTTAACACTAAATGAAGGTGAAGGAAGATGACATTCTAAAGACGAATTTTTGAACTCATTATGGTCACTATGAGTTTTTTCAAATGTCTTTTGGTTTGACTAATGCTGCTGCTGCATTTATGGATTTGATAAATACGGTTTTTAGGTAATAACTTTATAAGTGTATGATTTTTTTTATCAATGACATCTTGAGTACTCTAGGAATGAAAATGAACGTATAGATCATATGAATATTGCGTTGCAAATTCTCAAGGACCAAAAACTCTTTGAAAAATTTAGTAAATGTGAGTTCTGGTTAAGATCTATGGATTTTTTTATCACATTGTTTTTGATAAAGGTATCGAGGTAGATCATAAGAAAATAGACGCGGTCAAGGGTTGACCTTGACCTCTATCTCTTTTGGATATTCAAATTTTCTCGGGTTTGGCTTGTTAACATAGAAGGTTTTTTGAAGGGTTTTCCTTGATTACCTCTCAATTGATGACATTGATCTTAGTGAAGGTTAAGTTCACACTGTCTAAATCGTGTGAGAAGAGTTTTTAAAAATTGTAGGAGAAACTTACCTATGCTTTGATATTGACTTTTTCGAAAGGATACAATGGATTTGTGGTTTATTTTGACGCTTCGAGAGTTGAATTAGGGTATGTTCTTATGCAAAATGGGAAAATTATTGCTTATGCTTCACGACAACTTAAGATTCATGAAAATAACTATCCTACCCACAATTTTTAATTCTCTTTGGTTGTTTTTGCCTTAAAAATTTGGAGGTATTACTTATACGGTGTTCCTGTTGCGGCATTTACCGACCACAGAAGTTCACAATATATTTCTAAGTACAACGATCTAAATTTTCACCAAAGAAGTTGACTTGAATTACGAAATATTTATGACATGAGTGTCCTGTATTACCCTTGCAAGGAGAAAGTGGTGGTGTATGTTCTTAGTCGGTTATAAATGGGTAGTGTTGCTCATACTGAGGATCAAAAAATGAATAAGTTTGATATGTTCATAGATTAGCCTAATTGGGGGTTCGGTTGGTTGATTCCATGAATAGTAATGCCATGGTCCTTAGTTATTCAGAGTCATCTTTTGTGTGAAATCTGAAAGCCATGCAAGTTCTTGATACAAATTTAGTTTAATTAGATAGAAGAGGTGCTTAAAAAGTTTTTTTAGGTTTTCTCGAAGGGGGAAATGGTGTAATTAGGTATCAAGGTCCCTTTTTTATTCCAAATATTGATGGTTTAAAGGAACAAAGTTTATAAGAAGCCCATAGTTCTAGATATTCAATACACCCTGGAGCTACTAAGATGTATTGCGACTTGCCCAAGGTCCGTTGGTGGAATGGGATGAAGAAGGATATTGTGAAATTTGTGGCTAAGTGTCCTATTGTCAAAAACTGAAACTTGAGCATTAAAAGCTTGGAGATTTATCCAAAGATATTTGCATTCCCACACAGAAGATGGAATTTTAATATGGACTTTATTATTGGGTTACCTCGCACCCGGTAGCAACATGACTCAATGTTTGTTATTGGGTCTCGTATGAAAAAATCGTCTTATTATATTTCTATCAAGGTTTATTGATCGGTGGAGGAGGAAACTAAGTTGTACTTGAGGAAAATGGTTAGGTTAGATGGAGTGACCTTAGCAATGATCTACAATCGTGGTACCCAATTTACCTCTTAGTTTCAGAAATATTTTCTAAAGGGTCTTGGTACTCGTATTATGATAACTATGACCTTTCATCTACGAACTGATGGACAAGAGAAGCATAGTAACCCAATTTTAGAAATATGCTAGAGCTGGTGTGATTGACATTAAGGGTAATTGGGACGATCATTTTCATTGGATTTAGTTTTCTTACAATAATAGGGATCATTCCAAAATTAATATAAATCCATTTGAGACTCTTTATGGTAGGAGGTATATGTCTCCTATAGGTTTGTTTGAAGTTTGTGAAGTCACCTTTATAGGTCCCGAGTTGATTCATGAGGCTATGTAGAAAGTTTGGCCTATTAGAGAAAGGTTGAAAATAGCTCAAAGTTGACAAAAGTCCTGTGTCAATGTTAAAAGGAGAGACTTTGAGTTCTATGTTCATGACTGGGTATACTTAAAAATCTTACCCATGAAGGCTGTGATGAGAATTGGAAAGAAAGGAAAGCTTAGTCCCCGATATATGGGCCCATATAAGATTTTGAAGTGTTTTAATGAATTTCTTATGAACTTTACTTGCCTAATTATTTGACATCGATACATCTTGTATTCATGTCTCATTGTTGAAGAAATGTGTTGGAGATGCAATATTTATAGTTCCCTTGGAAGGTTTTGGAGTTAAGGAAAGTTTTTCTTATAATGAAGTTCCGCTTGAGAATTTGGATACGCAAGTTAAGAAGTTAAGAAATAAGGAAGTTTCTTCCATGAAGGTTCTTTAAGGGAATAAGTTAGTTGAGGGTGCAACTTGGGAAACCGAGGCTGATATGAAGTCCCATTACCCTCATCCCTTTTCCTCCGACCCCACTGTAGCTTGAGGTATTTAGTTCATTATGGTCCATCCTAATTTCTTAGTCATTCTCAAATTTTCTCATGCATGCATGATCATGAAAAATTGGTTTTTGAGAGAAAGTTAATTTGATTTATTTGCCCATATATATGTGCATTTGAGTATGATTTGCGTATATGCCTTAACAAAGGATGTTTTGAATATGCTTTAGCTTGAAGCCAATTTTCCTCCTCGAATATGTGGATTAATGTTATTGCATTCATGTTCTGTTGTTAGATATTCTTTCTATGATCCTTATGAAGTTTTGAGTTCCATTTGAGGATAAATGTCCCAAGGGGAAAATAATGTAACACCTCATATTTGAGAAAGAAGTTTGGGTCTATGGGTCCCAATTATCGACTATTGTAGCTCCTACAGGCCATAGGTAACAATCGTAGGTAGTGGGATTTTTTTTTCAAAACAAGTCCAATACCCTTTCACGGTTCAATAAAATGGTCCTTCATTTCTCTTACGAGTAGTAGATAAGTCTCTTAGGTCACCCCATACTTAGTGAAATATTAATGCTTAATGTTGGTTTTTACGGTTGTAATGTACGGGCTATAAGAAGACATATGAGTCATACATGGGATCTATTGAAATTTAACAAAATTTGGAGTCTCTCATCACTTTTGATGATTGACTGATCACCATAAGTCAAACCATTTCTGGTGGTCGACAATTATGTTTAAATGGATTTTGGTCTTTTCCATAATTATTTAGTACCTTATATATGTTATTTTAATCCTAATCTTAGACCTTATTTACGTCTTTTAAGCGAAAACCTAACTAGTCTAAATCATTCTTCAAATTTTCCCAAATCCCCTCAAGTTCTTCTCCCAAAATTTCTATATCTAAAGGTTTTAATAAAAGTCTAGGGTTTCAAGATTAAGTCTGCAAATTCACCATTGATTTGGTCTTTGACATGAAGTTATAATAATATTCACCTAAGGAGTCCTTTCCTCGACAGGTTCCTAAATTCTCCTATTTTCAAAGGTAGAATCTCCAATAGAAGTTAGGGTTTTATTCTATATCATGAGTTCGTTTTTCAATTGACTCTTTTATGTCTTCTTGTGCATGTATTGAGATACTTATATGATTTCCAGTTTAATTCACATAAACCAATGCATGATCCATGATTTCTAGATTTTTATCATATGATGAATCTTTTTAGTTATAAAGATGAATTAATAAAGATATGAATATCTTTACCAAATTGATGTAAATGATTTAAGGTTGCTTTGAGAGTAAGAAATCAATGTTGTTTTCATTATTATTGTAAAAAGATTTCTTACATACTACACAAATATATGATTGTGAAGGGGTTTTTTTACATAGAGGATTTCATAAGACTGAATGGTTTTCTCACCTAGTTGAATCGAGATTAAGGAGATCTTCTATGAACTCTAGCTTGAGTTAACCACTTGATGTGCCCTTCCATGGATAGTATGAAAAGTTAAGATTAAGGAATGTGTGGGATTTATGCTTAGCACCAAGTAGACAAGCGGCGATTACCCATGTCCCAGAACTATGTGCCACATCGGTTGTCTTAGATAATCATTAGCTAAGGGATCCACCTAAGCTAGAAATTATGTTTCTTAGCTAATTGAAAAGTAAAAGCATATCTTTTCGTTCTGTGGTAGACACCAGCTTCCATGATTTAGCTCACATGATCAATGTCATTTAAAGATAAAAAAACACAATACTGAACTAAGCTTACTTTCTAAAATTATCTCAAATGTGTTTTAAAATGTTTTGCTTGCATCGACCATGGTTTTGACTTACACTTTCTTACATGTTTTTTTATGATATAGCTTGGTCATTTCATATCATATGAAATCATTTTTGCATGATGCCATAACTCTTATGCGTTACTAATTGGTACATTCCATGTACTAACACATACTTGTACTTACATTGTTTCACTAATGTAGGGTCCGACACTCCTTCCTCAATACTTGTGGCTAATTATTCCATATAGACATTTACGATTGGTGACTCTTAATGTTCCAAGGGTACAAAATCTTTTATTGGTTTTATGTGTATCCTTTTCAGACATTGTCTATGATGTATGAGTTACGTCCCTATCACTCCCTTAGGATGTAACAGAAGGCTTTGAGACTCGTGTTAGAATTCTGCTACTTTATCAAACATTTTTATATGGAATTCTACTTTCAAACTATTTTGGTTTTCTATTATATTGTATGAAGTATCCTAAGTTGATTTGTGTTGGGACTCTCACGGTCTTATACACCATGTCACATCTAGGGTGTATTTTGGGTTGTGTCAAAGTCCTAGTAGGTGTAAGAAGTCGTTAAGTACACATATTGACCTTCTTATTTAGACCCCATTAATGATCTGATCTGAATTGTCTAAATGTACATGTGTCATGAATTAATACAACTCCAAAAGCTCTGTGGTACAATATTAGTGTTGCCCCATAGCTAAACCTGCCTGTCCTGTAGGTATGGTTTACTCACTCTGTAGGCCCGGCCGGCTAAGACTATATGCACGATCTACTCAGCTTGAAGATATGGTAATGTAATGTAACTGTACCTCATATGTAAATCCTGCAGTTCTCGTAGGTATAAGACCCAAATACACGATAATATAATGTAACAGTTTCCTCGTAGGTACATCTATCCCATCCTGTAGGTATGTTTTGCTAAGCCTGAATGCACGGTAATAGTAACCATAATATATTCTCTAAAACCCTGTTATCTCAGTTTTTGTCGAGGCCTAAACAATCTCATAGGTGGCTAGAAGACTACAAAATAAACACAATAATAGCATTTAATCACAGGTGACCTCAATACAAACTTAACATGCTCTTTTGGGTAGCTTTATACAGAATAGAGTGCTACTAAAAATTGTTGTATGATGTTGTTGGGCAAAACTCAATACTATTAGACCATTAGTAGAATAACAATGTAATATCTACTATTCAAGCTTTGGCTGAAATTTCATGCTAGAAAATGAAAAAAAACCTTTTGCATACCTTTGAACTTAAGCCTTAAAGTTGTTTGTATGAAACTCGACCAACCTATCTTAACACAATAATTACTAGATACAAAAGGCTGTTAGAACAATACATAGACTATTAATAAGATTTCAACATCATACTCGTTTCTACCTAACTCCCAAGAATACAATGAGGGAATTAACAGTAATAAATGACAGCTAAATCAAACACCTAACCTCATCTCAAAGGAGCTATGAGCTCTTGAGGCTCTTTTTTGTAGCCATACTTAACGTCATTCGATCCAATAACCTCCTTACACGACTCTGATAAGAATGAATCTAACCCCCACTCCCTCCAACACCTAAAATCCATCAATATACTACAATTATAACCCAACTCAATGCAAAAAAGGGGTTTCCCGCAGCAATAATATCCAATCACCACTTTGTTGCTAAAAAAATTATAACAATGATAGTAGAACATATGATTTAAAGGACGGACACATGATAATGATTTTTAAACTTTCCATCTTGTAGGAAATATGGTAGAAAAATAGTATCTTTAGAGAATGCTCAAGTTTGTTATAGGCTACTTTATACCACTTGAGATAATTAAAATTATCAACTACATCTTTATTTATACTAGTAGTAATGTAAATCAAAGGTCTTGTACAAATAACTAAATACATGTACCATAGTTAACTAGATAAATGTATTACGAAATTCTAAAAAGACTTCTTGAAAAACTAAGAGACAACTTTTGGAAGACTAAACATAGATGCATTAATTTCAACACTCACCCTAATGATTTGCTTGATAACTCCAATGTTTTCTCGAAGATAGCAAAATTTTTCTCTAGGAAGTGCTTTGGTAAAGATGTCAGCAAGTTGTTCTTCTATCTGACAATAATGCAACTGAATTTTTCCTTTCTCTTGTGCTTCTCGGATAAAATGATACTTTATGGAAATATGCTTTGATCTTTCATGGCTGACTGGATTCTTGGCAATTGCAATTGCTGATTTATTATCACAATACAAAACAATCCCTCTTTTTTTGTTTTTCATCAATGTCTTCAAATATTATGCGAAGCCAAATAGCTTGAGAAGTAGCCTTAATTGTTGAAACATATTCTTCTTTCACTGTGGATTGAGCAACAACACTTTGCTTTTTTGATAACCAAAAACAAATACTTGATCCAAATAAGAAAGCATAACCAGAAGTGCTCTTCATGTCATCGATACTTACAGCCGAATCAGTATCATAATAATCAATTAATTTCAAATCTCCACCAAATTTGTACATTATCCCATAAATCCATTGTTCCTTGCAAGTAGCATAGAAAAAGTTTTGCAGCTCCAAAATGTACTTGACTTGGTTCTTGCATGAATCTGGATAATAACCTAGCGACAAATATAATATTTGGACTTGTTGAAGTAAGATATAGAAAACTTCCAATCAAGCTCCTACAAAGTTAACTATTAATTTTTTTTTCTCCATCATCTTTTCTAAACTTCCCATTTGCTGCTGATGGTATGACCACAAACCTACAATCCACCATTTTGAATTTTTGAAGAATACTCAAAGTATACTTCTTTTGAGAAATGAAATTCCTTTTTCACTTTAGAAACATGTATTCCCAAGAAAGAATTTAGCAACCCAAGATCACTCATTTCATAGGATTGCATCATATCTTGCTTGAATTTTTGCATCATTTTTACATCAGTTCCTTTAAAGAGCAGATCATCCACATAGAGACAAACAATGATAATGTTGTCATGTTCTTTTTTAACATACAAAGTGATTTCACTTTTACTTCTCTGAAAATAATTTTTCAGAAAGTATGTATCAATTTCATTGTACCAGGCTCTTGGAGCTTGCTTCACCCCATACAGAGCTTTTTTTTAGCCTGTACACCTTCTCTGCTCTCCCTTATACAAAAAATCCTTGAGGTTGCTTAACATAAATCTCTTCATCAAGCTTTCCATTCAGAAATGAAGATTTAACATCAAGTTGAAATATCTTCCATTTATTTTGTGCAACAACAACAATTACAGTTCTAATCGCCTCAAGACGAGCAACTGGAGAGAAAGTTTGATAAAAATCAATACCTGGTTTTTGCGTGGAGCCTCTAGCAACAAACCTTATATTGTGAGTTTGTATATATCCTTCCTAATTGAGTTTGATTTTGTAAATCCATTTTAGACTTACAACCTCTTTCTTTGGGTGGGTATAGACACAAGCTCCCAAGTATTATTTTCTTCATTCATCCGAATTTCTTCTTCGATGGCTTTCTTCAAAACATCTTGTTTTATTGTGTGTTCATAATTTTCTGGCTCAACACGACAAAGTCACATCTCTGATAAATGTAACTGCCATTTTTTCCTCTTGGAGGTGGTTCTTCATCATCTAAATCTTGGATTTGTCCCCCTTGAGGGACATCTTCTTCTTTCTCATCCTCTTATTGGTTTAATGATATGACAAACAATATTTTGTATCTTTTTACCCTTCCAATTCCATGTTTTTTCATCAAAATGACATCTCTACTAACAACAAGTTTGTTAGTTTTGACATCGAGAGACCTATATCCTTTTTTTCACATCACTATAACCAAGAATTATAATTTTTTTTCTTTTTTCATCCAATTTTGTCTTTTCTCAGAAAGTACATGAGCATAAAAAGTACACCCGAAAATTTTAAAATTACTTACATAAGGTTTCATTGCACTCCAAGCTTTAGCAGGTGTCTTGTCATTTAGTTCCTTTTTCGAGCACCTATTAAGGATGTACACTGCTGTATGCACTGCTTCTGCCCAAAATATTTGGCAGCCGTTTCTCATTCATCATAGTTCTGGCCATTTCAACAATTGTTCTATTTCGTCTTTAAGATACAACATTTTGTTGAGGAGTATACCCTGCTGTAAGTTGCTTCTTAATGCCTTCATTTTTGAAATATTCTTCAAATTCTCAACTTGTGTATTCACCTCCTCTATCATTGCGAATGATTTTGATGCTGCAACCTTTTTGGTTCTAAACAATGGCTTTAAATTTCTGGAATTAACCAAATGCTTCTGACTTTTTTTTCAAGAAATAAACCCAAGTCATTTTTGAAAATCATCAATAACGATTAGAAATACCTTTGACTTCTAAGAGATGGAGTCTTCATCGGTCTGCAAATGTCGATATGGATTAGTTCCAAAAGTTCACTTGCTCTCCAAGACTCCTTTTTTGGAAAAGACATCCTATGTTGCTTTTCCATTATACAACTTCACATGGATCCACCTTAGTATGTATCTAAGGAAGGCCTTGAACCATGTCTTTTGCTTGAGAATTTTCAAACAATGAAAATTCAAGTGACAAAATCTTTTGTACCAAAGCCATGAATCATCTACAATTTCATTTTGTATGCATTGTAGTGAAATTGCAAAGGGAAGTTTCTTTTTATCATTTTTACTTCAACAATGACTTGATTTAGCTCAATTTCATCATAATTCCTGCAATAATTATCTCTAAACATAAGAAATAACCATATTCCATGAGTTGACCAACACTAAACAAATTTTCTTCCAAGTCAGGAACATAAATAACATGATGAATTTTCTTATTGCGTTCTTTCATGTTGACCGAAATGGTACCTTTACCTTTTGCAAAGACTAAGGCTCCATTCCCCATTCTCACTTTAGTAGTGATGCTATTATTAATTGAGAGAAAAGCCTTTTCATCTCTATTCATGTGATTACTACAACAATTATCAATATACCATTCATTCCTTTTTGTTGAAAGATCAGATTTAGAAGCAAATAAAAGGTTTTTTTCCCTTTCTTACTCTTATTTTTTTCACAAAAACATGCTTGCTCTTGTTTCTTTTGCCAGCAATCCTTTTCAATGTGACCAAACTTCTTACAAAATTTACATTGGGGCTTGCTTTTGTGCCAACATTTTTTTGCAGTGTGATTAATCTTTTTGCAAACTTTACAAAAAAAATACTAGAGTTTTTCTCACCTTTTTCTTCAACCTTCTTGGAAGAAACATCATAATCCTGCTTCTTTTTTGGCTTATAATTCTTCTTCTATTTATTTTTTGAGAAATTTTGAGAATTATCATTTGTTTTAGACAGGAAAGTCGTCTCTTAGGGTTGATCTTCACGAAAAAAATCTTCACTTCTCTTGTGCACGAAATGATCCAACTAGATCTTTGGTGCAAAGCTAGAAAGATCTTTCTTCTCCTTAATGATAGCAACAATGTTCTCATACTTTTCTATGACACTGATACGCTTAAACTATAATTCCCTAAAGAAGTATAAACGGTCGTATCAAGTAAAGAACCCAAATGGTAGGTCGGGGTTGATCCCACGAGGAAAATGGTTTACACTTAACTTTAATCTACAATTACTTCTATTTAGTCAAATCCTTTCCGGATACAAACAATTAAAAGGGGGATTTTGTGTAACAAAAGTAATTAATTAAGTCTAAGTAAACAAGTAGCTAGTTAAATATTTTATTCTTATTAAATGATGAGAGAAACTAGGGTTTAAGTGTTCCCGTTAGGTTCATAACACAGTAACCCTAGCTATAACAACTCTTTCCTAGTATCTTGCATGTAAAGTGGTAAGTTATGTATCCCTAATTTCTTGGTCTGATAACTAGTGAGTTTCACTCCGCACCTTGGTGCGGCTACGTGTGTGTACTTTACTAACCCTTACCTTTAACCTCATATTAAGCATCATAATCGATGTATGACTTAGTTATTACTTCGCACCAATCAACACTAGCCTATTATATAGTATATACTAAATGTACATTGATAATACTTTTCTTAATATCTACCTCCTTGGTCAGACAGATAGTAACAAGGCGAGTTCTAACGCGTGTACTCATTAAAAAGACTTCTAAATGAAAGAATTATAAATACATACAAGAAACTATTTGAGATTCTTTTTTAGCTAGTTTTACTTTGTTAATTACCCATGGTTCCCACGACTCTAGTTATGGATTTAGTTACCCATTTTCATAATTACACAATTCATATTAATTATAACAAGAATTCATGTACTTAGTTTGATGAGATTCAAGAAAATCTAGAAAATCACTTGAATTCGAGAAAATAATGCAATAAACGATTCTGGAAAAATGAAGTATTTACTAAAACCCAATATACAACAACCAGTATTACAATTAAAAAAAATAACAAAGATTCTAACCCAAAAAACGAGGTTTTTGGTCCTATTAATTATAAAAGAATCCTAAACATAAAGGGAAACATAAATAAGGAAAATCTTTCCAAAAACGTGTACCGCGTTGACGACCTGACCGATGGACAGTCGAGGTAACGGCGGATCGTCGACACCTTCGTTGGTCCTTACTTTAACTCTATTTTCAACTGCTTTCTTCTCCAACTCTCTGTTACCATCAACGGACCAAGACGACGGTCCTTTGCTAGGACGACAGTGCATCGATAGACTTCATTGCTCCACACTTAGAATCTTTTCAAATCGTGTACTAGGACTATATTCTGTTAAGACCAGTGGATCACCAGGACGGTCCGTCGATGAGACGATGGACCTTCATCCCTTCCGTAGCCTCACACTTAGTCAGAATTCCCCGATCTTTCCTTGGCAGCATAACATCTTCATGGCGACGATTGCCACCTATGGACCGTCGATGGGTAGACGGACCGTCAATTGCTCCATACCTCATCTTTTCTGCAATTTTCAACACATCTTCTGTGTTTTCATTCTGGACAGTTTTTCCTGCAAACACAAAGAAAAATACATTAAAACTACTTTAAAGAGGCCTTAGACACACATTGAACTTATGGAAAAAGCATTGAAAGTATCGTGAAACCACGATACGTCAACACCCTCAACTTAAATTCGTTGTTTGTCCTCAAGCGACGCACTATGACTCACCACAAAAACCTTTGTACAAAAGTATCCTTATTTTATCTTTCTAAATCATCTGGCTATCAATCCCGATTATATTCATTATATTCATGGATGATATCACTATTAGGCTCGCTCATGTGGATCAGACCATGACAGAGACTCACCACGCACAAATACCTCTCCTCTTTTACTTCTCACCAAGGTGCCAAGTTTCCAGTATTGCAACTAGTGCCCTTTATTTAAAAACAATATCCTCCTCTTTCACAAGTGATTTCAGTTTGAGTATAAAGATTATTTTTTCAGCACTCACTCTCAGAATAACTTCTCACCTCATTGGTACTTATCACCATAGGCTTGCCCTTATTTTCATTGCTTTTAGTTCAACGTATAGACTCTTAGGATCACGATAGGACTTTCTTAGCTTGTAACGTAGGCTCAGGGTCAGGTAAGGTACATTTTGATGTATTTTAGTGACTTGTTTTCCATCTCGACATAACAACTAAGAATCCTACCTTTACATTATTTATTCCGCTCTATTTCTTAATTTTCTTATATTCTTTTGCCTTGTTTTTCTCCTTTCTTTCTCCTTTTGTGTAAGTGAATCTTGTTTTTGTTTTTAATTTTTTTAATTTTAAATTTTGCAATTCTTTCACTTGATTTAAACATTGCTTGTTCTTTCTCTCTCATTATTCTTTCAGACCTACTTTCAAGAGCATCCTCATAATAGCCACCCTCATGGCTTTGCCATGAGTCAAGGTACATAATACCCAAAGTTGGGTCAGGGCCACGAAAAGGTTGTTTTCTACATTAGCCATCATCAACTTATGCTTTTGGCATAAGTTGAGGTGCACATGTCCAAGGAGGGACCAGGGCCAACACATTGCTCCCAGAAGATAATTTGGGGTAAAAAAGAAAGGTTCATTTTTAGCTCAAATCATTTGGATCAAGAAGTGATGGATTTCATTCGGTTTTATTTTAGCTAGGCTAAAGGTTGACTATCTTGAACAAGGGTTTATGATCTTTTACTAATTGTCTATTACAGATTACTTTTAGCAAGACTAACCGAGAAAGTTCTAGCTCAGTACCGACGGTGGTCTATTGAACTTTCTGACACTCACTCAACACCTCATTACCCTACCAGATTATCAGACACTTAGTTTGAGCTTAAGACTGAGGGTCCTGCAGGGGTATATCTCTATGTCATGCTTAGAGACACACATTCATCATTCACTATGCCTAATCATGCAAGCATTTTCTTTAAATCAAGATATCATTTTATTTAGCCATCATGCTTTAGATTTCATACAAATACTATGTAAAAGATATTAACGTGCCAGCTCAATAGTAAAGTAAACAGTCTCTTTGGCAAAAAGAATACAGACAAGTAAACCATAAGAGAGGAGAGTGAGTTGGGCTATTCAAACTTCGCCCTACCATTCACTTTCCATTCACCCCACCCCCAACAAAAGATCATCCAATTTGTCCCCAATGCATAAAAAATATAAAACTGAGTGGTAGGTGAAGCAAATCTGAGGCGCATAGAGCCGATGATCAATAAGATGGCGGGTCCGCTGTCTCGAAACCTGATCCCTCTATAGTAGGGACACCATCAGTAGTGTCTGCAACAATAACATCACCCTCCATAGTGCTCCTCTCAACATTAGCAATCTTGGAGCTAGTCGCCCCATCAACCACCTCCTGAGCCCTCATCTGCCGGGCGTCCTTATCAATCAGCGAGGCTCTCTTCGCAGTCTTCAACTCAAGATGCTCTCTCTTCCTAGATCGAGTCTCATCATCCTCTCTAGACTGGTGCCTATTTGTATGATCATGTGGCCGAGGTGATGGCACAGCAGTGGTGGAGAATAGTGCAGCCATCACCGTATCCTCAACAGGCTCTGCAGATGGGGCCTCAGAATTGCGGGCCCGGGCCTCTAGTATGGCATCCATATCTGCTCTCAAACTCTCCCCAACTTCCTGGAGAATCATAAATCTACTGTAGGGTCTAGCCGGGCGAGAACCGTCAACTCAAATGCACGAAGGCGCTGGTGGACCTCCATAATCTGCCTCTCCGTCCGCTGGGCCATCTTTTTATCGAGTCACTCTTGCGCTTCAGAAATGGACTTCTATATCCAGTGTTGGATATGATGCAGAAGTTTAGCCATTTGGGCCTCTAACTCTGGACCCTAGCGATCGGGACCAATGCTGCAGATGGGGTGTAGCGGGAGGAGCTCAGAGTAGTGCTAGTACACGGGATAGATTCAACCAGGGTTGTATCGGTAGGCTGTGATGTATCCTTATTTGCCCCTTGGTATTGATCTACCGTGGCTGCCAAGCTCTCACCTTGCGGCTGCCCCTCTACTCGGGGCCCTCTATTGGGAGCCAGCTCATTGGCCTCATCCCGGATGAGACCGATATCCACTATTCAAGTTGGGGTCTTGAGCACATAAATGTTCCACACGGGCACTCCAGCAGACCTGCACAACTCAAAAATCAATTAAGGGAAGGGTTAAGTAGTGGTGGCCTTAAAGTCCCTCTCATGACTGACCGCTTGTCACAGCCACCCAAAATACACCTCGAACCTAGCTACCATGGCAGCTATCAGCACTGCGCTATCCCATGTAACAATATTGTTAGCAGCAGCAGGGGAGAGGCAATGACGGATCAAGAGACATAAGAATTTGGATGTGAATATGAGGTTGGACTTCTTTATGTCTCCTTTAGGCTCCAACACCCAATCAACACCCTCTCCATCCACGAAGATGTTCTAGGCTATCCACCTCTTGGTGGTCTCTTTCAGCACTATCTCACCCTGGAAATGCCCGACCTTTACCAACTTCCACCGATAGTTAAACTTTGGAGTGAGGGGGATCCTGGTGGCATCAGTGTCAGCACCATATAAAAATCTACGAATGGCAGGCAAAGAGATATCCACCAGCTTGCCATGGACACGAATATTCTCAATTGGTGCGTGTTTGGAGGGGTTAGTACGCCAGTCCAAACTATTCCTGAGACTCGCCACATAAGCGGCATAAAAGTCTCGCACCATTTCCTCCTTGTAACGCCCCAAACTTCTAGCCGATGGAGGGTGAAAAGGTCATGTATAGCTGGCACCGTGGGAAGAATCTCGGTAAGAACTCGCCGCTCGACTGTCAGAGTCCGAGTCATGACCCCCTTTTCATTTAGCAGCTTCACATCCCTGTATATATGATATTGGCCCTTGACACACCACCAGTTGGGCTGATCAGTAACCGGTGCGGGGACGTCGGTTAGGGGTGCTGGAGTAGAATCCACACTGTCAGCCTCCTCACACGAGGCAGAGTGGAACAATTTAGCTGGAGTAGTGGCCCCCTGTGAAGATGAAGCTTCCTCAGACCAGGAATCCAACATAGAGCCAGACTCTCCCTCATAAACTGCAGCAGACCCAGACGGTGTGTTGGTTAGTTTGCGCTCCTCATTAGACTAGGAGGCAGTGACTACACCGGACGCCACCCTATTAGGCGTGCTCCGAGAGGTCCTAGAAGCATGTGACGGTGTCACGGTGCCTGGAGGCAGGTATTTGGAGTTGCGTTCATCATCAGACGACCCAATCACCAACTGGTGAGAATGGGTGACAGACTTGTAACGTTCTCGAGAGTAGACTAAGTCTTGCTTGGGTGCCATGTGTATTTGCAAGGAGGGGATATTAGTACCAATGTAAGCATGAAACACACTCAAAAGAATAAAACACAGAGGAGGAAACACAGACAGAGTTGTGATGCAGAACTACAAAACTGACTGACGAACCACATCGAGGGTCCGTCAGTGAGGGTCCGTCGATGGACACTTAGAAAATTTATTTAGACATTGCAGAAACAAAGGTTCTGTTAGAGACATCGGAATTGCAGGACGGACCATCGATGGAACGCTCGTCCGTCTGTGGTGGTTAGTCGATGGACCCTTAGAAACTTTTTTGGATTTTTAAGAAACATAGTTTCTGTTTAGGACGACGGAAGTGCAGTACAGACCGTCGACTGAATGACTATCCGTCGGTTGGGGTCCATAGATGCACCCTTAGAAAAGTTTTGAAGTAGACACTTAGACAAATTAGGAGAGGTGTTGTTGACGCACCCCAACGACGGTCCGTCGAACGATCGAAGGTCCGTCGATGGGGTCTCGTTCTGTCTTTCAGGGACAAAATTTTAGCAGGCATTGTTATCCCCGAAGAACAATTTTAGAGCAATCTAAGAAACATTAAGCTCCTCTAGCAGTTAACAAATCATTTCATCATTACTAGGGAATGAATTGTCGTAGTTTTAAACATAGAGTCTCACAAACTATAAGATCCTAAGTCGGAAACAACAACTTTTATTGTTCTAAAGGACTAGGATTACAGTTTGAAGATTTTAAGCATTCAACAACTTCCCAAATTCAAGACCCGCTATTTTATTCCAACAATTTAGCATGTAAAGTAACGAGAACAAATAGAGAAGATCAGAAAGACATGGATGTGTACTGTAGTATATGGAATGAGGAGATGAATTCTTGCAAGTACAAAACACCAAAGATCGAACTTGAACACCAAACAGGTAGAACACAGATGAAGATGGAAAATGTGGGAAGAGAAGGGATTTGGGAAACTGATGGATATTTGGGGGAGAGAATAGAATCTGAATAATAGAAATGAGAGCTAATGGGTGAGGAAGTGGGGAAATTGAAGGGAAATGAGGAGGAAAATGGTTTTGGGGAAGGTTTTGAAAGGGAGGGTAACTGAAAAGTTTTAAAATTAAATACATAGTCGGTCGGGTTGGGTTATTGGGTCGGAGGGGCCGACGATTCCCCATCGACGGACATTAAGTCAGTCAATGGTTCATCGAATACCCCGTCAATGTGCCCTAACTTAGGAAACAATTAAAGAAACAAACCTGGGATCTATGGACCCTACCGATGGTTCGTCTATAGGATGACAGTTCGTCGATTAGTGCAGCAGACCAATTTTGTGCATATTTCAGGTGATTTATTCCCTGCACATTAAACACCCAATAAGCTAATCTTTTTGTATTTTTTTTTGACACTTTATAGACACGGACCCTAGCTTACTCTCTAGCCAACACTTCTAAAAGAAAATTAATACGTGACATTAAGTGAGAAAAAATAGAAACAATGCAACTACACCTATAAAATAACAAAAAAACAAAACTATTTTTGGCTAGAGGGTACATATTGGGTTGCCTCCCAATCAGCGCTTGATTTAACATCGCGGCATAACACATGACTCTTGATTACTCAGACTTCTTCAAAATGGTATGCCTCAATCACTTCATTCTCCTTTTCAACATGCCTAAGGTAGATTATGATTCGTTGCCCGTTAACCTTGAACCTTACACCCTCTTTATTCTCCAACTCAACCGCTCCATGAGGTAAAACTTGGGTGATCAAGAATGGACCAGTCCATTTGGACTTGAGTTTGTCCGGAAACAAGCGCAACCTAGAGGTGCTCGCCAACAACAAAATCAAGCTTCTCAATCTTTTGGTCATGGTACTTCTTCATCTTTTCTTTGTAAAGCACTGAACTTTCACATGCCTTTAAGAGAAATTCATCAAGCTCATTTAACCCATTTAACTTCTGTTCCACAGCCTCATTCCAATACATTTTTAGTTTCTTCATTGCCCACATGGCCTTATGATCTAACTCAACCGACAAGTGACAAGCTTCCCCATATACTAGTTGGTATGAGGACATACCTATGGGAGTCTTGTATGCTGTCCGGTAGGCCCAAAGAGCATCGTCAAGCCTCCATGACCAATCTGTGCTATTTGCAGTCAGCGTTTTTGTCAGAATCTGCTTGATTTCTCAGTTTGACACCTCAACCATCTCACTAGTCTGAGGATGGTATGGCGTAGCCACATTGTGGTGAACCCTATATTTATCCAACAATCCTCTGAACAACTAGTTGCAAAAGTGGGATCACCCATCACTAATAATGGCCCTTGGGGTGCCAAATCTTGGAAATATGTTCTTTTTTCAAGAATGCAGTGACACTCTTCCCTTCATTATTCGCAAGTGCTATGGCTTCCACCCATTTTGAAACATAATCAACCGCCACAAGAATATAGTTGATCCCATGAGAACTCACAAAAGGGACAATAATGTCAATACCCCACACATCAAACAACTCAATTACAAGAATGGGATTTTAAGGGAGTTCTTGCCGTCTAGAAACACCACCATCTCTTTGGCACCTGTCACATGCCTTGGCAAACTCATGCGCATCTTGGTGGATGCTAGTCCAATAGTAGCCACATTGCAAGATTCTATGGGCTGTCCGGATACCACTATGATTCCCACCCACAAGCGAGGAGTGACATGCCTCTAAAGCACTCAACATCTTAACTTCCGGTACACAACGCCGAATAAGCCAATAGGAACAATTCCTATATAAAAATGGATTATCCTAAAAGAACTTTTTCACGTATGCATGAACTTTTTCCTTTGATGAAAAGACAAGTTCTATGGGACGATATTACTAGCCAAGTAATTTGCAAAATAAACAAACCATGGAATCAACTCTTAAGAAGTGGCCAATACATGCTTATCAGGGAAACTATCATCAATTTCACCCTTTTCACCCAATTCTTGCATAGCTCCATCCTCTAGTCAGGACAAGTGATCAGCAACTTGATTTTTGGTCCTTTTTTATCTTTCACTTGAAAGTCAAATTCTTGCAACATTAACACCCAACGAATAAACCTTGGTTTCGCATCCTTCTTTGCCATTAGTTATGTCAAGGCATAATGATTAGTTGCACGATAACTCTTAGGCCAAGAAAATAGGAGCGTAATTTCTCGAAAGGAAAGACTAATGCAAGGAGCTCTTTTTCAGTCACAGTGTAGTTCTTTTGGGCTTCATTAATGGCTCTACTCGCATAGTAAATGGGGTGAAGGATTATATCCCTTATTTGACCCAAAACTACACCAAGCGCAACCCCACTAGCATCACACATCACCTCAAATGACTTACTCCAATCCGGGGAAATAATATTGGGCGCAGACACCAATTTCTCCTTCAACTCACCAACGCCTTAAGACAAGATTCATCAAAATAAAATTTACATTATTTCTCATGTAACTTGCACAGAGGTTGTGCAATTTTTGAAAAATCTTTGATGAACCTCCGCTAGAAACTTGCATGCCAAAGGACACTCCTCACACCTTTTACTAAGATGGGTGGAGGAAGTCTCGATATCACCTCGACTTTAGCTCGATCAACTTCTATACACTTCTCTGAGATGCGATGGCCCAATATAATACCCTTTTAAACCATAAATTGACATTTTTTCCAATTTAGCAAAAGGGTGCAATGTTCACAACTTTTGAGAACTTCAGAACAACAACAGAAAAATCATCCATTTATACCTCCATGGTGGCCTTCACTATATCGGAGAATATGGACATCATACATCTCTTAAAAGTAGCCGGTGCATTACATTACCTGAAGGGCATCCTCTTGAGCGCGGAAGTTTCATAAGGACAAGTAAAAGTGGTTTTCTCTTGATCTTTTGGTTCAATAGATATTTGGTTGTAACCCGAATAACCATCAAGAATACAATACAACCCCTTTCATTCAAGCCTATCTAACATCTGATCCATAAAGGGCATAGGAAATTGGTCCTTTTCATACATGCATTCAATTTTAGGTAATCCACACACTCTCCATTCGGTCACTATACGAATTAGAACAAGATCATTTTTCTCATTAGGGACCACATTCATTTCCCCTTTCTTGGGCAGAACATGGCATACCCAACTACTATTAGTTATTAGTGATCAGTTATATAACTCCGACATCCAACAACATAATAATTTCCTTCTTCACTACCTATTGTATAGGTGGATTAAAACGTCTCTGGTGCTCAATACTGATATTATGATCGGAGTAAGATTTTATGTGAACAAATACCAGGAGGGATCCCAACAATATCCGCAATAGTCCACCCAATAGATCTCTTAAACCTCTTCAACACTTCAACCAAACATTCTACTTGTTGCACATTGAAATTTGATGCAATAATTACCGGTGAAGTGTCAGCTTTTCCCAAGAATACATACCTCAGATGAGGTGGTAGAGCCTTAAGCTCCAATTTTGGAGCCTTCTCAATAAATTGTTTCGTGGGTGGAGACTCGTGATTTTTCATATCTAAATCTAAATTTTATGGTTGGAACCGAACATCACCTCGATCAAGTGCCGTTACCAATGACCCAAACTCTTCGATACATTCACTCTCCAAATTCATGATCACTGCTGCTAGTGCCTCAACAGCAAGACACTCTTCTATTTGTACCTCAGAAGAACTCTCAAGCTTGTAGGATATCGGAGATACGGATTGGAGCTCACTATTATGCCTCATGGACCTACAAATTTTGAAAGTCTCTTTTTCATTGTTCAACCGGAACATCATCTGCCCTTTCTCCATATCATCTAAGGTACGACCGGTAACAAGGAAAGGCCTCCCTAGAATAATAGGCACCTTAAAGTCCACCTCACAATTAAGAATCACAAAATTGGCAAGAAAAATAAATAACTCCACTTTTACTAGCACATCATGGACTATCCCAATAGGCCTCTTCACCATTCAATCGGCCATTAGTAGCCGCATCGCAGTGGGCTTTGGGTCACCCAAACCCAACTTCTTGTAAATAGAGATAGTCATGAGATTTAAGCTTGTCCCAAGATCACATAATGCTTTAGCAAAGTGTAATAGCCCAATTGTACTTGGAATAGTGAATGCATGCAGATCTTCTTTCTTCTGCACAAGAGACCTTGTATCAATAACACTATAGTGTTGCATCCGATCATCATCATGGAAACTAACGATCTCTTCTTAGTGACCATATCTTTCATGAACTGGCGTAACCGGGCATTTGTTCAAGAGCTTCTATCAAAGGGACATTGATGGAAAGCTATTTTAACATAGTAATAAAATGCCGGTATTTACCATCCTTGGTATTTTTCACCAATCTTTGCGGAAATGGAGGTGGTGGTCTAGGAATGGGGATCATTTTTTGGGGTGTCTCAGCTTCTTTCTCCGATTTATCTACCAACTCACCACAAACTTGCTATACCTCATCATCTCCTTTCCTCTTTTTTTTTTGACACCATACAACATAGGTGTATCCATGGTCTGCTAACTCACTCGAGTAGTGACTGCCATACAATGTCCATCAACATATTCTGGACATTATTGCTAGGAAGAGTACCCGGTTGGCGTGGATTCATAGTCAAAGACAATTGGGACATTTGCAACTCAAGATGCTTGATTGAGATTGCATGTGCATCCTGCTTCTTCCCAATATTTGCTAAATCACCTCTCAAATCTTTGGCGTGCTCATCACTAGCATCAAACCCCCTCCTCATGTTCTGCAGCATATCCTCAACTCGCGTTATACTACCTCCATCATCCCTAGGAGCAACTTTCCAATTTTGAGGTGGAACATAAGGTCCACTCTGATTGTTTCTGTTACCATAGTTACCCTGGTTGAAGTTGTTGTCGCGGTTGTAATTGCCATCTTGAACATAGTGAACCTCTTTGTTGTAATTCCCATAGTTCCGACCTTGATTTCCTTGACCTTGGAGCCAATTTTCTTGATTGTAGCCTTGGGCGTTCGGCCAGAAACCCCCCGTCTTCTCATTAACTACATAAGAATCTTCTTCACAGTAGTAGTCATCAACCGCTGGCGGTGGTTTAGCCAAATAGTTTACCGCATTTACCTTTTCTTCACCCTAGTGACATGTTTTAACACCAACCAAATATTAGTTCTTATTTGATCCATCTTTTCATGAATCTCATCTAAAACTGGGTTATGTTAGTCTTGCACTACAAAAGTATTTCTCCCAGTATCCGACTTCCTAGTAATCCAAGCTTTATTATTTCGAGAGATTTTCTGTAACTTCTCAATGATCTCTACATAAGTACACTCCCCATTAGAACCACCCACAATCGTATTAAGCATTTCTTTATTATTATAATATTTCACCCGATAGAAATACTCTTTCAGTGTTTGATCATCAATGCGGTGGTTTGAGACACTTCTCAAGAATGAGATGAACCTATCCCAAGAACTGCTTACTGGCTCCCCTGGTAATGCCACGAAGTTGTTCACCCTATCTTTGTGGTTTATCTTTTTAGAAACCGGGTAATAAATTCCTAGGAACACATTCCTCAATTGCTGCCAAGTATATATTGAATTGTAGGGCAACTTAGTAAACCAAATTGTGGCCTCCCCCGTCAGTGAGAGAGGTAACACCCTTAATCCAACTATATCCATGTCTATGTCTAGTCTCCCTACATAACTCTTACACACGTACCTTAGTTTGGCGATGTGAGAATGTGGATCCCCAGATGGTGGCCCTGAAAGCAAACATGTAGTGGTTAGCATCTGCATTAAGCTACTACTTACTACAAAAGTATGAGCATGTGTAAGAAGAGGTAGGACAAGTGGCCCATTAGATTCAGTGATGTTAACATTTCCCCTATAGTACTCTTTAGCGTGTGAGGCGGGAGGTTTCCTTCTAGGATTACCTTCACCAGGGTTATCAACAACCACACGATTATAAGCATCAACCGGTAGGGGAAATTGAAGGTTGATCTGATCATCTATATAAGCAGGATTGTTTTGAATATTCATTGTGCGAAGTGTTCGGTTTAGTTCTAGATCAAGTGGGAGTATTGGTTCTTCTCGACTCTGTGTACTTGGCATACACTAAAGCTAAACCTACGAGAGAAAAAAACAGAAAAAGTAAAATTAGGAAATTGTTGACTAAAATTCGGTAATGTGCTTAAAGTTAATCTAAAAGCCACTTTCCCCAGCAGTGGCGCCAAAATGTGATACGCTCAAACTACACTTCCATAAAGAAGTATAAGCGGTCGTATCAAGTAAAGAACCCAAATGTTAGGTTGGGGTCGATTCCACGAGGAAAACGATTAAGATTTAAGTTTGATCTATGATACTAGTATTTAGTCAAATCCTTTACGGAAACAAACAATTAAAAGGGGAATTTTCTGTAACAAAATTAATTAATTGAGGTTAAGTAAACAAGTAACTAGTTCAAATATTTGATGTTTATCAAATGATGAGAGAAACAAGGGTTTAAGTGTTCCACTTAGGTTCATAAAGCAGTAACCCTAGCTATAACAATTCTTTCCTAGTATCTTGCATCCAAAGTGGTAAGTTATGTATCCCTAATTCCTTGGTTCGACAACTAGTGAATTTCACTTCGCACCTTGGTCTGGCTACGTGTGTGTACTTTACTAAGCCTTACCTTTTACCTCATATTAAGCATCAGAATCGATGTTTGTCTTAGTTATTACTTTGCGCTAATCGACACTAGCCTATTAGATAGTATATACTAAATCTACGTTTATAATTCTTTTTCTATTATATACCTCCTTGGTCCACCAAGTAGAAGCAAGGTGAGTTTTAACGCGTGCACTCGTTAAAAAGACTTCTGAAGGAAAGAATTATCAATATATGCAAGAAACTATTCGAGAATTGTTATTTTAGCTAGTTTTACTTTGTTAATTATCCATGGTTCCCATAACCCTAGTTATGGATTTAGTTACCCATGTTCATAATTACTCAATTTATATTAATTAGAAAAGAATTCATGTACTTACTTTGATGAGATAGAAGAAAATCCAGAAAATCACTTCAATTTTAGAAAATAATGCAATAAACGATTTTAAAAAAATGAAATATTTTCCAAAAGCCAATATTCAACAACCAATATTACAAATAAGAATAATAACCAAGAGTTTAACCCCAAAAATGAGGTCTTGGGTCCTATTTATAATCAAAGAATCATAAACATAAAGGATCTGTCCAAAAACACATCTCGCGTCAACGACCTGACTGACAGACCGTCGAGGTAAAGACAGATCGTCGACACTTTCATTGATCCATACTTCAACTCTATTTTTAGCTACTTTATTCTCCAACTCTGTTTTACCATTGACGTAACAAGATGACGGTCCATTGAAAGGACGACGGTTCTTCGATGGCCTTCGTTGCTCCACACTTAGAATCTTTTCAAATCGGGTACTGGGGCTAAATTCTATTAACACGAACAAATCACTACGATGGTCAGTCAATCAGACGACGGATTGCATACCTTCCATAGACTCACACTTTGTCGGAATTCCCCGATCTTTCCTTGGCATCATAACATCTTCATGGTGACGGTTGCTAACTATGGACTATCGATGGGTTGACGCACCGTCAATGGCTCTTCGGTCATATTTTCTGCAATTTTCAGCACATCTTTAGCGTTTTCATTCTGGACAATTTTCCCTGTAAAAACAAAGAAAAATACATTAAAACTATTTCAAAGAGGTCTTAGACACACACTAAACTTAAGGAAAAAACATTGAAAGTACGTGAAACCACGGTACATCAGACACTAATTAGAATCTTTTCCACAACTTGTTGGTCAGAAATTGTATCACCATGATTTCTCATTTCATAAAAAAATATTCGTGATTCTTGTGCAATATTCATCAAATTTTTCATATTCTATCTTCATCAAATTTTGAAACTCTCTTCTAATAGTTTGAAGAATTATATTGCTTACCTTTTCGTCACCATACACCTCAGTTTTAGAGCATCCCAATCTTCCTTTGTAGTCTCACAAGTAGAAATTTTTTCAAAATATGCTCTTGAGACTACCATTTGGATTTTACTCAAGGCTTTTGCATCGTGAGGAGACATAGCCTTAAGATTTTCATCTCTACTGCTGTAAGATCACCATCGTGGTAAGGCTATTCAAAGCCATTTGCAACAATACTCCATAAACCTTTAGCTTTCAAGTTTGTTCTTATTCTTATCTTCCAGTATTAAGAACAATTGAAGAATCAACACTTCATTTGTTTTGGATGCCATATTTTTTTCTTCATCTAACCCCAGATTAAGAATGAAAACCAATTTGTAGGAAATACGGAAGGAAAAAAGTATCTTTAGAGAATGCCCAAGTTTATTGTAGGATACTTAAGTCCACTGGAGATGATTACAATAATCAACTACATCTCTATTTATACTAGTAGTAATGCAAATCAAAGGTCTTGCACAAATAACTAAATACATGTATCACAATTAACTAGATACATGCATTAAGAAATGCTAAAGAGACTTCTTGAAAAATTAAGAGACAATTTCAAAAGACTAAACATAGATGCATTAATTACAACATGTCTCTTTTAAGACGACAAACTCATTAAACTAAAGACATACACATCAACAATTATATTTTTTTGCCTTACATTGTTTGTTGATTGAGTTTTTGGGAGAAAAAAAGGTTGAAATGGTTGATGATATTGATTGTTAGTTAGAGTGCATAAAAATAAATATCATACCAATGTTGGAGTCCAAAGGAAGCCTTCTAGCAATAGTATAAATTGAAGGTTACTTTATGAAAGATTGTTCCATATAATCTCATAAATGGTCCGACTTGGGATGGGAATATCCACCAATATATGATAAGTTAGAGTGATACTAAGATATCAAATGAAATATATCGATGTCTAGTTTGCAATGAACAAAATCTCTTTGGATTGAAGTTATAGACTTTCTCCATGGTTAATATAAGCTTAAGGGACGGTATCTTCTTTAAGTAAGTTATGACCATGTTACCTTCTCACATGTATGTGATTTTCTTCATGTTCAAGCAATATTCTATGGGTAAGATACAAGGGAAGGAGATAGGAAGCCATGAGTTCAAGTTTCACACATGTTAATTGATGGTTTTTGGTGGAGGGAGTGTGTGGAGTGGTCTGGTAGCTCATGTTAATGTGTTAGATTCATTTAAGTTTACTTTATTGTTGTTGGTAATATGAAGGGTTGAATAGTATTAACAGGCGATTTATTTGAATGTTTCTTGAGTTTCACACCCATCACGTGTTTGTTAAATTGATGACATGACTTGAATGTGTGGTGTAACAGCTTAACATTGAATTTTTGTTGGCTGTTGTTTATATTCAAGGAGAAAGAGATAATCCAGTCATTCTAGTACGTTAAAAGACTTAAATAAAGGTATGTAAAGGCGCCCCTTTCCTCTGTTTTCATAACAAAAAGTTGGGAAGGCATGGTGATGGTTAATAGTTGTTAAAATATTAAAATATATGATTATGATGTGAATAGGAATATATATACAATTATCGTCGTATTTTTAAATTGAGTTCGGAGAGCCCTTATCATGTGTACTGTTAGCTAGTCCTTACGTGTTTCCTTATGAAGTAGTTGATTATATGATTTCCATGTCTCCATGTCATCAATGCCAAAGAATTAAGAACTATGGGTGGTCATTGACACAATACTTTAATAACGGAGTCCAATTGTATAATTGTTGTCAGGAGAATGCACTAAGTATGATATCTATGAATAAAAACTTTTAAAACATGATGAAATGGGGAAATTTTAGTTGAAACCATGTTATATGCAAATTTTGAACATCATCTTTGAAATAGTAAGAAGACGTAACTCATAAAAAAACTCATTTATAGTTCATCATAGCATAAAAGATAACAACATAATCAAAAGAATAGCCTCCAACATATACATAATGCAAACATCAACTATCATGAGGTATGCATATACATAGTCAAATATTAAGATCATCTCATCATAATAGAACAATCACCTAGGTAACCCTAAGTTATACTTGTGAAATGCATATGTAGAATCCCATTATACCATCTACACTAAGTATCACCTTTAGAGCACCCTAATCATTCTTATCATTTTTTTATCTCACATACTCATATGTAAGGAAACATTCGTCTTTAATAACACATGTAAGGGAAAGCAGCTCATAGCACCAAGTCACATTAAAGCATTCATCATTTCATAGACACTCGTAGCATAAAAATAACAAACCGTAACTACACTCAAAGGCTACTTGTGAAATGCATGGATGAAGTCACATACCCCCACCCTCACTAATTAAGTAATGTCGCTTCAGGAGCCATAGTTCATAATCATTCAATGGGGGTAAGCCTTAACCAAATGCCCTCCCCTTGTTTTGAGGTGTAACAATTTCCTTGATCAAAAGCCTTTGAAATACAAAGGTACAATATCTACATCTTTGAAGTAACAATAGCTGAAACAAAAATCAACAAGAAATTGTTATAAGTCGTTCACTACTACAACTTTTTATAACAAGAAGCTTAGAATTTGATTCAACAAATAGATAAGTGTACATGATCTTTACCTTGTCAATATATATCCATAGATACTGCCAAATTCTCAATAACTGCCACAACACCCCTAAAGATATTGATATACCGTGGTTTCACGGTATTATTAATACTTTTTCCTTATGTTTAGTATGTCCAAAAGCCTTTTTGTGCTAATTCATCTGTCCAAAGATGAATGCGGAGGTTTTTGAGCGAAGAAATGCAGAAGAGACCACCGACGGAGCTTATGACGGTCCGTAGGTGGCAGCGTAGTGCAGCTGCTGAAGGAAGATGGGGAAGTCTGACCAAGTGTGGGGTTACGGAAAGCGTGACAGACCGTCGTGTCCATGACGGTCCGTTCTGCAGGTTCGTCATGAAGTTCAGAGAAGTAGTCCCAGTACCCATATTCCAAGAGTTCAAGAGTTTTGGAATGGAGACCCCCGACGAACCATTGTGCCTCTGATGATCCGTCATACCTGCCGTCGAAGGTAATGAAGAGAGCAGAAGAAGAAATTGCATCAAGTATGGGACGACGGAGTCCATGACGGTCCGTCGTGACCACGACGATCTGTCTCGATGTCCGTTGATCCAGCCGCGTTTTGACAGATTTCTTGCAAATAGAGTCCTTGTTTAATTAGGTTTTTATTTTCTATAAATAGTTCGAAAACCATGTTTTTGAGGTTAGACTCTGGATCATTGTTAGACCTTTGAATATTGTGACACGCTTGATTATTTTGTAGACTTTTTAAGAGATTATTGATTATCTTGACTTTTATCATCGATTGTTGGTGACTTTTGCTGATTAATCAAGTGAACTTTTGGATATTACTCTTTCTCATCGAAGTAAGTGCATGAATTCTTTTATCACATATTTGAATATTGTAATTATGACTATGGGCAACTAAACTCCATAACTAGGGTTGTGGGAACCATAGGCTAATAATAAGGTAAAACCTAACAAAAATAACAATTCTAGAATAGTGTCTTGCATGTATTGATAATTCTTTCATTTAGAAGTATGTTTAACGGACGGCCAACGTTAGAACTCGCCTTAATGTAACTTGCTGGACCAAGGAGGTAGATAATAGGAAAAGAATTATCAACATAGATTTAGTGTATACTATCTAATAGGCTAGTATTGATTGGTACGAGATAATAACTTAGTCAAATATCGAATACGATGCTGAATATGGGGTAAAGATAAGGATTAGGATAGCAACACACGTAGCCGGACTAAGGTGCGGAGCAAAATTTTCTAGATGCCGGACCAAGGATTTAGAAATACATAACTTATCACTTTGCATCCAAGATACTAGGAAAGAATCGTTATAGTTAGACTTATCAAGTTATGAACCTGAGGGGAACACGTAAACCCTAGTTACTTTGATTAATTGATTAAACTCCAACATTCGAAGCTGTTAGTTATCTCCTTTTATTTCGCTAGTTATTTTCATTTATTTAGGAATAGAAACCCCCTTTTTTATCATTTTTGCTTTCCAAGGAAGTAATTGACTGAACAATAGTAATAATAGATTGAAGTTAAGTCTAAAATATTTTCCTCGTGGGAACGATCCCAGCCTCACTAGTTGGGTTATTAACTTGACACGACCGCTTTACTTCTCATTTGAGAAGTAAGTTTAAGCGTATCAAATTTTGGCGCGGCTGCCGGGGAAAGTAGCTTTTAGATTAACTTAAACTTATTACTATAATTTAGTTGATATTTTCTTGATTTTACTTTGTTTTATTGTTTTTGATTCGTGAAGAACCACCCTCCTTGTATGCCAAATACACGGAGATGAAGAGAACCCCTGTTTCCTTATGATCACGAATTAGAGCATACACTACGCAACATGAATAGAAACTTGGGAATTAATGATGATGATCCAAAATGCTCCGGGTGAACACCAACAGAGGGGACAAAATCTCGCTCCACGGCCCCAAGCATACTACAAAGATTATGACAACATAGAAGACTATGATGGGCCACTTGCCTTGCCTCCTTTACCACCAGGCCATAATTTTGTGGTAACTAGTATTTGATGCAAATGCTCACTACCAGAGGTTTATTTTTCAGAGCTACCTTCTGAGGACCACTTGACCATATAGCTAAGGTAAGGGCAGTGTGTAAAAGCTGTGTAGGGAGGCCTGACTTGGACTTGGATGTAATAGGGCTTAGAGTGTTTCCTCTATCACTGACGGGAGAGGCTGCTATATTGTTCACTAAGCTCCCTTACAACTCAATTTTAACTTGGAACCAACTAAGGGATGTTTTCTTAGCATGCTTCTATCGGGTCTCAAAGAAACTATACCACAAAGACAGAGTGAACAACTTTGTGGCACTACCAGGAGAGTCAGTTAGTAGTTCTTGGGATAGATTCACCTCGTTCTTGAGAAGTGTCCCAAATCACCGCATAGATGATGAGTCACTGAAGGAATACTTCTATTGGGGACAGGATGATAATTATAAAGTGGTGTTGGACACTATAGAAATTGGATCTTATGGGGAGTGTCCTTATGCTGAGATTGCTGAAAAATTAGAGAAAATCTCCAAGAATAATAATGCTTGGAGTATTAGGAAGTCAGATACCAGGAGAAATACCTTCGCAGTGCAGTCCACTCACAACCCAGCCACAGATGAGATTCGTGAAGAAATGGCTCAGATGATAAATGAGCTTTGGTTGGTACTAAAACATATCAATGTTGGTGCAGAAAAGATAAATGCAGTTAAGTACTTGCCTAAACCACCACCTCCTAATGATGAATGCTATTATGCGGAGGACTCCTATGCAGTAAATGAGCAGACGTCGTTAATTCAGGCGCTTGTTGGGAGGCAACCCAATACTTATAGTTTTTCTTTCTAGTAGTGGTAATATTTTCTACTAATGGGTTTTAAATTTGCAGGTACATCAAAAGAAAATTCTGCAAAAAATTACTCTGCAGCAGTCACTGATGGATACATCGACGGACCGTTTCAATTATGACACACCGTCGCATGAATGCATCGTGCCAGGTACGTCTTTCTGTTATTTTTAAACTAGGGCACACACGACGGAACCAACGACGGATCGTCACAAATGAGACGGACCGTCGTAGTGGAATCGTCGCGTCATTAATGGGGCGTACACGACCCGACCCGGATGAGGGTTTTAAAAAAAATTCAACATTTAAAACCCCCAACCCTTCATTTCACCCCATTCCTTCACTCCTCATGCTATTTCCCTCCATTTTCAACTTCCAAAATCATCTCCCTCTTCAACCGATCATTTTCCCCAAATTCTCCAAAGTACTAAAAAGTCTCATCTACTAGTCGGAGCTGCTGCAGTGGGTGTCTTCTTGATCACCTAGTACCTTTTCCTCTTGTTTTTCTCAAATTGTTAGGTATGTGTCTCGAATTTGTACTCATTTATATTGCATTTTTGTTTATCAATTAGTAGTAGCCTAGTTCTTCTTGATACGTTCATTCTTTATCAAATTTTGTCTGACCTAGGTTAGAAAAATCCTTGAAATCGTTGTGTATAAACCCTAGAAATAGGTGCCGTAGCATTGCTAGTTTACTAGGTATTTTGGTTAGACAAATGTAGGTTAAAACACTAACAATTCGATTTGGGTCATAGGGGATGAATGGGGCACCCCTCATTTCTGTCAGAGTTACAGAACGAGACCATTTTTGGGTCCGTTCCAACAACCCTAACACCCCACTGTCCAATTTTCTCCAAGTGTCCACCAACGGCCACATGCGATGGATCATCATTCCCACGACGGTCCGTCCTGCATAACCGTTTTGGTTGTCAGAGAACGTATTCCTAAGGGTCTCTCACTTTTTCCAAGTGTCCTTCAACAGACACATGCGACGGACCGTCATCCCCAAGATGGTCGGTCCTGCACAACCGTTCTTGTTGTCAGAGACCCTTTTCCTAAGGGTCTCTCTCACTTTTTCTAAGTGTCCTCCAACGTACACATGCCGACGGACTGTCATCCCTACGATGGTCCTTCCTGCACAACCGTTCTGGTTGTCAGAGACCCTGTTCCTTAAGGGTCTCTCTCTATTTTTCTAAGTGTCCTCAAACGGACAACTACGACGGATGGTCATACTCTCGACGGTCCATCCTGCATGACTGTCATGATGGTCAGAGACCCCTCTCCTAAGGGTCTCCATATTTCTTTAAAGTGTCCTCTGACAGACACTTACGACAGACTGTCGTACCAGTTACGGTCCTTCCTGCATATACCGTCATACTTGTCAGAGACTCTCCTTCAGGGTTCTCTATATAAACATAGTCTAAGTAAGACACGACGGACCCCATGAAGGATCGTCGTACCCACGACGGACCATTGTTGGGTCCGTTCCAACAACCCTAACACCCCACTGTCCAAGTTTCTCCAAGTGTCCACCGACGGCCACATGCGATGGATGATCGTTCCCACGACGGTTCGTCCTGTATAACCATTTTGGTTGTCAGAGACCCTATTCCTAAGGGTCTCTCACTTTTTCCAAGTGTCCTTCAACAGACATATGCGACGGACTGTCATCCCCTAGATCGTTCGTCCTGCACAACCGTTCTGGTTGTGAAAGACCCTTTTCCTAAGGGTCTCTCTCACTTTTTATAATTGTCCTCCAACGTACACATGCCGACGGACCGTAATCCCTACGATGGTCCGTCCTGCACAACCGTTCTGGTTGTTAGAGACCCTGTTCCTAAGGGTCTCTCTCAATTTTTCTAAGTGTCCTCAAACGGACAACTACGACGGATGGTCATACTCTCGACGGTCCATCCTGCATGACCGTCATGACGGTCAGAGACCCCTCTCCTAAGGGTCTCCATATTTCTTTTAAGTTTCCTCTGACAGACACTTATGACAGACCGTCGTACCAGTGACGGTCCTTCCTGCATATACCATCATACTTGTCAGAGACTCTCCTTCAGGGTTCTCCATATAAACATAGTCTAAGTAAGACATGATGGACCCCATGAAGGTCTGTCGTTCTCACTACGAGCCGTCACCTGGTCAGTTGTGTTTCACTATTACTATAGCAATGTAATTTTGTTTTAATTTTTTGTGGTTTTTCTTGTCTTGTTTGCTCGTTCTAGTACTGATATTCATCCATTACAGGTACTATCTATTATGGAACCAAAACAAGATCGAGTCTATGCACGCGGGCGATCGAAGTCTGTCACCCTGTCTGCCCGCCTGGTCATTGGCTCTGATGATGAGCGTGACCCTTAGTACGTGCCCCGAGGCACTTCCACCCTATCCCATGCTGCACGTGTTGCCAGAGCCACACCCAAAAAGGTGGCATCTGGCGTAGTCACTGCCTCCCAGTCTGGTGAGGAACACACATTGACCGGCACACCTTCTGGGTCAGCCACTAATGAAGAAGGAGCGTCTGGCTCCTTAGGAGTTTCGTGGACGGAGGAAGCCTCCGGATCTGCAGAGGTTCCCGCACCCGCCACCGCTGTAGCGTCGTCCTCGTTTGATGAGGCTGACAGTTCAGAATCCACACCCCGTTCATCAGCTTGTGCTCTCACCCCGGTTACCGACCAGCCCAACCGGTGGTGTGTCGACGGGCAGTTTCAAGTCTATTCAGATGCAAAGTTCCTAAATGACAAAGGAGTTATGACTCGGGCACTTACATTGGAGAGGCGGGTCCTTACGGGAAGTCTCCCGATGATGCTTGAGATCCACAATCTCTTCACCAGACATCAACTGGAGTAGACAGCACGTCCGTTGGGACGTTATAGTGAAGAGCGGGTCCGAGAGTTCTATGAATCCTACGTAGCGACTCTCCGATCACAAATTGATAGGCAGGCTGCCCCCGCCAAACAGGCCCCACCGGAGGAGGTCCGAGTACGTGGTATTCTGGTTGATATCTCCCTGCCTGCCATCCGCCAATTTCTATACGGCGAGAATGTTGATGCTAATTGGACCCCTCTCACTGCCGAGTTTTACTACCGATGGCAGATTGTCAAAGATGGCCAATTTCTGCGTGAGCCATCGCTGAGAGAGACCACCAAGAGGTGGATGGCCCTGCACTTGTCCGTTGATGGAGATGGTGCCGACTTGGTGAACACCAACAGATGGTCAGTAGTTACCCGATGCTCCGGGTGAACACCAAAAGAGGGGACAAAATCCCGCTCCACGGCCCCAAGCATACTACAAAGGCTATGACAACATACCAGACTCCGATGGGCCACTTTTGTTGCCTCCTTTACCACCAGGCCATACTTTTGTGGTAACTAGTATTTGATGCAAATGCTCAGTGCTAGAGGTTTGTTTTCAGGGATACCTTCTGAGGATCCACATGCCGATATAGCTAAGGTAAGGGCAGTGTGTAAAAGCTGTGTAGGGAGTCCTGACTTGGACTTGGATGTAATAGGTCTTAGAGTGTTTCCTTTATCACTAACGGGAGAGGCTGCTATATTGTCACTAAGCTCCCTTACAACTCAATTTTCACTTGGAACCAACTAAGAGATTTTTTCTTAGCACGCTACAATTCGGACTCCAAGAAACTAAACCACAAAGACAGAGTGAACAACTTTGTGACACTACCAGGTGAGTCAGTTAGTAGTTATTCAGATAGATTCACCTCGTTCTTGAGAAGTGTCCCAAATCACCGTATAGATGATGAGTCACTGAAGGAATACTTCTATCTGGGACAGGATGATAATAATAAAGCGGTGTTTGACACTATAGCAGGTGGATCTTGTGGGGAGTGTCCTTATGCTGAGATTGCTGAAAATTTAGAGAAAATCTCCCGGAATAATAAACCTTGGAGTACTTGGAAGTCAGATACCGGGAGAAATACCTTCGCAGTGCAGTCCACTCACAATCCAGCCACACATGAGATTCGTGAAGAAATGGCTCAGATGAGAAATGAGCTTTGGTTGGTACTAAAACATATCACTGGGGGGTGCAGAAAAGATAAATGCAGTTAAGTACTTGCCTAAACCACCACCTCCTAATGATGAATGCTATTATGCAGAGGACTCCTATGCAGTAAATGAGCAGACAGGGGGTCTCCGACCGAGCTCCCAACGCTCAAATCAGGATAATTGGCGCCAAGTTCGGATCTACGGTAAATGGAAACTACAACCGCGACAACAACTTCAACAGGGGTAACTACAGTAACACAAATGATAGGAATGGGCCCTATGTCCCTTCTCAAAATCGTGATGTTACTCCTAGGGATGGTTGAGATAGTATGGCGCGAGTTAAGGATATGCTGCACAAAATGATGAGGAGGTTCGATGCTAGTGATGAGAACATTAAAGAGTTAAGGTGTGATTTAGTAGGTATTGGGCAAAAACTCGATACACATGCAATATCGATTAAGCAGATTGAGTTGCAAATGGCCCAATTATCTGCGACAATGAACACACGGCAACCGGGCACTCTTCCTAGCAACACTGTCCAACATCCAAAAAATAATGCGCACTGTATGGCAATCACTACTTAGGGTTTAAGCAAACCATTGACCCACCTATGCCGTCTAATGAGAAAAAGGTGAAAAAGGATGAGTGGTGAAGCAGAAGAGAGCACTAGAAAAGATGCAGAAGTCCCTATGGAGGTAATTCCCATGCTTAGACAACAACCACCCTTTCCTAAGAGATTAGTGATAAAGACCGAGGATTGTAAATATCGGCATTTTATAACAATGCTGAAGCAGCTTTCTATCAATGTCCCGTTGGTAGAAGCTCTAGAACAAATGCCCGGTTATGTTAAGTTTATGAAAGATCTTGTTACAAAGAAAAGATCGGTCACTTTCGAGGATTATGATAGACTGCAGTATTGTAGTGCTATTGCAACAAGATCTCTCGTACAAAAGAAAGAAGATCCGGGTGCATTCACTATTCCTTGTACAGTCGGGTCAATTCATTTTTCAAATGCATTATGTGATCTGGGGCAAGCATAAATCTCATGCCCCTCTCTATTTAGAAGAAGTGGGTTTGGGTGACCCAAAACCCACTGCGATGCGGCTACTGATGGCTGATCAAATAGTTAAAAGGCCTATAAGAATACTCCATGGTGTGCTAGTAAAAGTGGAGTCATTCATATTTCCGGTAGATTTTGTTATTCTTGATTGTGAAGTCGATTTTGAAGTGCCTATTATTCTTGGGAGGCCATTCCTTGCTACAGGTAGAGCATTAGTTGATACGGAAAAGGGACGGATGAAATATTGGTTGAACAATGAAGAAGCTACCTTCAACATTTGTAGGACCATGAGGCAAAGTGGTGAGCTCCAATCGGTAGCCTCCATATCCCACAAAGAAAGGATGAAGAAGGAGAATGAAAAAAAAGTGTACAACAAGAGTTTATGGTTGGGGATTCGGTGCTTTTAGACAGTTCTGGGTTTCCTTGTCTTCCGAGCAAGCTCAAGTTCAAACGGACTGGCCCTTACTTGATTACCCAAGTATTCCCTAATGGAGCAGTTGAGTTAAAAACCAACGAGCGAGTGCGGTATAAGGTGAATAGAGAACAAATAAAACTCTATTTTGGGCATACTGCATTGGTGAATGAAGCGATAGAGGTATACCATCTTGATGAAGACTGAGTAATCAAGTGTCCTCAGTCGTGCCACGACGTTAAATCAGTCGCTGGTTGGGAGGAAACCCAATACCTATAGTTTTTCTTTCTAGTAATGGTAATATTTTATACTAATGGGTTTTAAATTTGTAGGCACATCAACAGAAAATTCTGCAGAAAATTACTCTGCAGCAGTCACTAACGGATACAGCGACAGACCGTTTCAACTATGACAGACCATCGCATGAATCCGTCGTGCCAGGTACGTCTTTCTTTTATTTTTAAACTAGGGCACACGCGGCGGAACCAACGACGGATCATCACAAATGAGATGGACCGTCGTAGTGGAATCGTCGCGTCATTAATGGGGCGTACACGACCCGACCCGGCTAGGGGTTTTAAAAAAATTCAACATTTAAAATCCCCAACCTTTTATTTCACTCAATTCCTTCACTCCTCCTCCTATTTCCCTCCCTTTTCAACTTCCAAAATCATCTCCCTCTTCAACCGATCATTTCCTCCAAATTCTCCAAAGTCCCAAAAATTCTCATTTACTAGTCAGAGCTGTTGCTGTGGGTGTCTTCTTGATCACCAAGTACCTTTTCCTCTTGTTTTTCTCAAATTCTCAGGTATATGCCTCGAATTTCTACTCATTTTATATTGCATTTTTGTTTATCAATTAGTAGTAGCCTAGTTCTTCTTGATACGTTCATTCTTTATAAAATTTTGTCTGACCTAGGTTAAAAAAATCCTCAAAATTGCCGTATTAAAACCCTAGAAATAGGTGCCTTAGCATTGCTAGTTTACTAGGTATTTTAGTTAGACAAATGTAGGTTAAAACACTAACAATTCGATTTGGTTCATAGGGGATGAATGAGGCATCCCACATTTCTGTCAGAGTTACAGAACGAGACCCTGACGATGGACCTTCGTACCCACGACGGACCGTTGTTGGGTCCGTTCCAACAACCCTAACACCCCACTGTCCAATTTTCTCCAAGTGTCCACCAACGGCCACATGCGATGGATCGTCGTTCCCACGACGGTTCGTCCTTCATAACCGTCTGGTTGTTAGAGACCCTATTCCAAAGGGTCTCTCACTTTTTCCAAGTGTCCTTCAACAGACACATGCGACGGACCGTCATCCCCAAGACGGTCCGTCCTGCACAACCGTTCTGGTTGTAAGAGACCCTTTTCCTAAGGGTCGCTCTCACTTTTTCTAAGTGTCCTCCAACGTACACATGCCGACGGACCGTCATCCCTACGACGGTCCGTCCTGCAAAACCGTTCTGGTTGTCAGAGACCCAGTTCCTAAGGGTCTCTCTCTATTTTTCTAAGTGTCCTCAAACGAACAACTACGACGGATCGTCATACTCTCGACGGTCCATCCTGCATGATTGTCATGACGGTCAGAGACCCCTCTCCTAAGGGTCTCCATATTTCTTTTAAGTGTCCTCTGACAGACACTTACGACGGAGTGTCATACCAGTGACAGTCCGTTCTGCATATACCGTCATACTTGTCAGAGATTCTCCTTCAGGGTTCTCCATATAAACATAGTCTAAGTAAGACACGACGTACCCGATGACGGTCCGTCGTACTCACGACGAGCCATCACCTGGTCAGTTGTGTTTCACTGTTACTATAGCAATGTCATTTTGTTTTAATTTTTTGTGGTTTTTCTTGTATTGTTTGCTCCTTCTAGTACTGATATTGATCTTTTACAGGTACTATCTATTATGGAACCAAAACAAGATCGAGTCTATGCACGCGGGCGATCGAAGTCTGTCACCCCGTCTACCCTCCTGGTCATTCGCTTTGTTGATGAGCGTGACCCTGAGTACGTGCCCCCAGGCACTTCCACCCCATCCCGTGCTGCACTTGCTGCCAAAGCCACACCCAAAAAGGTGGCGTTCGGCGTAGTCACGCCTCCAAGTCTGATGAGGAACAGATATTGACCGGTACACCTTCTGGGTCAGCTACTAATGAAGAAGGAGCGTCTGTCTCCTTAGGAGTTTCGTGGTCGGAGGAAGCCTCCGGATCTGCAGAGGTTCCCATACCCGCCACCGCTGTAGCGTCGTCTTCGTCTGATGAAGCTCACAGTTTGGAATCCACACCCCATTCACCAGCTCCTGCTCTCACCCCGGTTACTGACCAGACCAACCGATGGTGTGTCGATGGGCAGTTTCAAGTCTATTCCGATGCAAAAATCCTAAATGACAAAGGAGTTATGACTCAGACACTTACATTGGAGTGGCGGGTCCTTACAAGAAGTCTCTCGATAATGATTGAGATCCACAATCTGTTCACCAGACATCAACTGGAGTAGACAGCACGTCCATTGAGACGTTATAGTGAAGAGCGGGTCCGAGAGTTCTATGCATCCTACGTAGCGACTCTCCCGATCACAGATTGATAGGCGGGCTGCCCCCGCCAAACAGGCCCCACTGGAGCAGGTCTGAGTACGTGGCGTTCCTGTTGATATCTCTGTGCCTGCCATCCGCCGACTTCTGTACGGCGAGAATGTTGATGCTAATCAGACCCCTCTCACTGCCGAGTTTTACTACCGATGGCAAATTGTCAAAGATGGCCAATTTCTGCGTTCCATCGCTGAGAGAGACCACCAAGAGGTGGATGGCCCTGCACTGGTCCGTTGATGGAGAGGGTGCCGACTGGGTGACCGAGCTGAAGGGGGCAATCAATAAGGACAACCTAACTTTCACGGTGAAGTTTTTGTTGTTGATTGTCTGCCACTGCCTTTCCCTTACAGCCACTGATAATATCGTCACATGGGATCGAGCAGTACTGATGGCAGCAATGATAGACGGGTTCGAGGTGGATTTTGCGTGGCTTTTACAGGCGGTCATGCACGAGAGGGCTTTTAAGGTCACAACTACTTACCCTTTCCCGTGCATGATATTTTCTCTATGCAATTCCGCAGGTGTGCCTATATGGCACGTTGATCAACTCAAGACCCCTTTGGGCACTATTGATATCAGCCTCATCAGAGATGAGGCCAATGAGTTGGCTCCACGCAGAGGGCCCCGTCCAGAGCTGTCTCCACTTGGTGACAATCTGGCTTATACGGTAGCACAGGCCCGCAGGGCTACGCAGGCGGCTTCCACTGATACCACCTTGGTCGAGTCTATCCCGGGTAGTAGCACTGCCGCGAGCTCCTCACGCTTAGCCCCTTTACCCGCTCGGTCCCGCTTGCTAGGGGTCTAGAAATTAGAGGCGCAAATGGCTACACTTCTGAATCATATCGAGCCTTTGATGCAAAGGTCTATTACCGAGGCACAAGAGCGCTTGGAGCGGAGAATGGTCCAGCAAATAGAGCGGAAGATCGCTGAGGTTCATCAGCGCTTGGACGCTTTTGAGTTGCGAGTGCTAGCCCGTCCAGCCCCTCCGGTGGATATATCGACCCTTCAGGCTGTGGTCGACAATCTTCGCGTAGATATTGATATGATATTAGAGTCTAGGGTTCCTGAGTGTGAGGCCCCTTAAGTAGAGCCTGCTGAAGACACAGTAATGGCGACCCTATTCGCCACTTCAGTGATTCCACTACCTCCCTCTCGAGAGCATGCCAAGAGGCATAGCGGTCGAGAGGAGGATGAGGCGCGAGCACGGAAGAAGGAGCACCGTGAGATGAAGACTACGAGGAGAGCCTCGCTTGCTGAGGAGGAGGCGCGTCAGATTAGAGCCGAAGAGTTAGCTGCTGGAGCATCTAGCTCCAAAACTGTGGAGATAACGGGAGGCACTGCTGATAGTGATGTTGATGCTGAGGACACCACTGAGGGTGTCCAGATTACAGAGGTAGTGGGTTCCAGGGAACTGGACCCACCAGCTTGCTGATCGTCGGCGCTTTGAGCCCCAGGTTTGCTTCACCTACCGCTCTAGTATTTAAAAATTTTTATGCATTGGGGACAATTGCATGTCTTTTTGTTGGGGGTGGGGTAAATGGAAAGTGAGTGCTAGGGTGAAGTCTGAGTAGCCCAATTCACAATCCTCTTTTGGGGTTTTCTTGCCTGTGTTCTTTTTCTCCAAGAGACTGATTACTTTTTCTAGTTGAACCGGCATGTCTATATCTTGTGTACATAGTTTAATTCTGGAGCATGATGGCTAAAATGATATCCTGATAAAATTGAAAATGATGCATTACTAAGCATAGTAATTGATAAATTTGTGGCTCTAAGCATGACATAGAGGTACACCACTGCATGACCCTAAATCTAAAATTCAAACTAGGTGTCTGATAATCTGGTAGAGTGATGAGATGTCAAGTGAGTGTGAGGAAGATTTGAGTAGTCCACTATTTGTACTAAGCTAGAACTTGCATGGTTAGTCCTGCTAAAAATAAGCTGTAATAGACAATTAGGAAAGGATCATAGACCCTTATTCAATGTAGCCCATTTTTATCCTGAATAAAAGAAAACCAAATGAAATTTATCCTTCTTTGATACAAATGATTTGAGCTTAAATTAGACCTATCTTTTTCACCCCAACTGATCTTTTTTGGAAATAATGTGTTGGCCCTGGTCCCTCCTTGGAATGTGCACCTCAGCTTATACCAAAAGCATAAGTTAAGGGTGGCTAATGCAGTAAACAACCCTTTTTATGGCTCTGACCCATATTTGGGTATTTGTACTTTGACTCATGGCAAAGCAATGAGTTGAGGGTGGCTATTATGAGGAATGCTCTTAAAAGTGGGGTTGAAAGAACAAAGAGAGAGAAAGAACAAAAGTAAAGTGACTCAAGAATTATTTGAAAGAAAAGTAAAGAAAAAGAAAAATATACAAGAAATACAAGAAAGAAAAAAAGAGAGTCACTTACACAAATGAAGAAAGAAGGGAAAATAGCAAGGTGAAAGAATGTGGGAAACTGGGCAAAATAAAATGAAAGAAAATGGTATGTTTAGCCGATATGTCAAGGAGGGAAAAAAGTCACTAAAGTATACTTAAATATACCCTACCTGACCCTGAGCCTATGTTACAAGCTAAGAAAGTCCTATCGTGATCCTAAGGGTTGTATAGCGAACTTAAAGCAGTGAAAATAAGGGCAAGGTTATGGCAATAGGTATGAATGAGTGTGATTTTGTTCTGAGAGTGAGTGTTGAAAAGTAATCCTTATACTCAAACTGAAATCATTGTGTGAAAAATGAGGATTTTGTTTTGAAGTGAGGACACTAATTGCATTACCGGAATTATTAGCACCTCGGTGAGAAATTGAAAAGGATAGGTGTTAGTGCATGGTGAGTCTGTGTCATGGTCTGATTCCACATAACTCAAGCCTAATAGTGATAGCATGCATAAATATGATGAGATTAATCGGGATTGATAGCCAAATGATTGCAAAGGATAAAACATGGATACTATTGTACAAAGATTGTGTATTGAGTAATAGTGCGTCGCTTGAGGACAAACAACGAATTCAAGTTGAGGGTGTTGATATACCATAGTTTCACGGTATTATTAATACTTTTTCCTTAAGTTTAGTGTGTCCAAAAGCCTTTTTGTTCTAATTTTTATATAAGTTTCTCCTTATTTACAGGAAATTTGTCCAAAGATGAATGCGGAGGTTTTTGAGCGAAGAAATGCAGAAGAGACCACCTACGGAGCTTGTGACGGTCCTTCATGCTCGTGACGGTCCGTAGGTGGCAGTGTAGTGCAGCTGCTGAAGGAGGATGGGGAAGTCTGACAAAGTGTGGGGTTACGGAAAGCGTGACAGACCGTCGTGTCCATGACGGTCCGTCCTGCAGGTTTGTTATGAAGTTCAGAGAAGTAGTCCCAGTACCCATATTCCAAGAGTTCAAGTGTCTTGGAACGGAGACCCCCGACGAACCGTTGTGCCTGTGACGATCGGTTATACCTGCCGTCGAGGATAATGAAGAGAGCAGCAGAAGAAATTGCATCAAGTATGGGACGACAGAGTCCATGACGGTCCGTCGTTACCACGACAATACGTCGCGATGTTCGTCGATCCATCCGCGTTTTGACAGATTTCCAGCAAATAGAGTCCTTGTTTAATTAGGTTTTTATTTTCTATAAATAGTTTGAAAAACCTCGTTTTTGAGGTTAGACTCTGGATCATTGTTAGACCTTTGAATATTGTGAGATTCTTGATTATTTTGTAGACTCTTTGAGAGATTATTGATTATCTTGAGACTCTTATCATCGATTGTTGGTGACTTTTGCTGATTAATCAAGTGAACTTTCGGATTTTACTCTTTCTCATCGAAGTAAGTGCATGAATTCTTATATCACATATTTGAATATTGTAATTATGACTATGGGTAACTAAACTCCATAACTAGGGTTGTGGGAACCATAGGCTAATAATGAGGTAAAAACCTAACTAAAATAACAATTCTATAATAGTGTCTTGCATGTATTGATAATTATTTCGTTTAGAAGTCTTTTTAACGGATGAACAACGTTAGAACTCGCCTTAATGCTACTTGCCGGACCAAGGAGGTAGATCATAGGAAAAGAACTATCAACATAGATTTAGTGTATACTATCTAATAGGCTAGTATTGATTGGTACGAGGTAATAACTTAGTCAAATATCAAATACGATGCTTAATATGAGGTAAAGATAAGGGTTAGGATAGCAACACACGTAGCCAGATCAAGGTGCGGAGTGAAATTTTCTAGATGTCGGACCAAGGATTTAGAAATACATAACTTATCACTTTGCATGCAAGATACTACGAAAGAATTGTTATAGTTAGACTTATCAAGTTATGTACCTGTGGGGAACACGTAAAAAAATCCTAGTTACTTTGATTAATTGATTAAACTCCAACATTCGAAGCTGTTAGTTGTCTCCTTTTATTTTGCTAGTTATTTTCATTTATTTAGGAATAGAAACCCCCCCCCCTTTTATCAATTTGCTTTCCATGGAAGTAATTGACTGAACAGTAGTAATAATAGATTGAAGTTAAGTCTAAATTATTTTCCTCGTGGGAACGATCCCAACCTCACTAGTTGGGTTATTTACTTGGCACGACTGCTTTACTTCTTATTTGAGAAGTAAGTTTGAGTGCATCAGATATGCCACAAAATTGATTAGGAAAACTATACCAAAATGACGAGCTCCCTATGTGGAGCAACTTCAATCAAACTTTGGATTTGAACAAATCAATATCCAAGGAGAGTTTAGGGACTTTCCTTCTGATTTTAAATGTTATTTGGTTGATATTTTGGATTTAAAATGAATATAAAACCACTTATATAAAGTTAAACTAACATAGGGAATAAAGGACACCCTTGGGGTCTGGTTTGCACAATTCTTCAGAAAGATAAATATATATCTATTCTAAAGTCGTATAGACGAACAATTTATTTTGTTGCTCTCCTGACATTAAAACATACACTAAAATACCTCATAAAACATACTTCCTATCAGATTAATCTCATAGTCATATCCCAAAAGTACGAGTTAGTATGACATTTTAACGAGCAAGGCGTTACATCCTCACCCCTCAGGGTCACTCATTCTTTAATGATGATATTGTGCATTATATCATTGGGAAAAACACAAGAACTCATATAGTATATAAGTAATGTACCTCGCTTATTCAAATGTGGGTATACTATCTATCTACTCAAAACATTATATGAAGGAGTGAACAAGTGAGGATATCAAGACCTCATGTCCTCTTCATCTTCAACATCATCTCTTCGATATTATAATTCCTCCACAACACTTTCATTAAAGCTATATCCTTAGTACACAATCTTTGAATTAGGCTGCTTACTATTGCAATAGGGACTTCTGCAAAAAATAGTTTTTCTAAAATCTGTATATCTGTTGTCGGCACTAAATGTGTTGGATCTCTAGTACACGTCCAAACATAATACATGAAAGGTATGACGAAATGACTCTAATTATATTGCACAATATTGTAAGGTCCTATAAATCGAGGGCTCAACTTTCCCTCTTTTTATGATGCAACCTTCAAAAATTCCTAATCCTCAATGTTGCACTCATGTCCCTTTCAGTAACATCTAAATATTATTTTTGGAAGATCCAAGATGTAAACAATCATCTTTGATAACCTTAACCTTTTCAAGACCTGGTGCTCTATGTTAAGTCCAAAAAATAACCCTGCACCTCTAACCTTGAACTAATCTCTCTGTCTCCAAACTAATAAATAGGGGATCATCATTAATTTATACCCATATAAATCCTTGTATTACACCATAATTATTCCTTAAGGATAGTTGTTATTATTAGAAAAATCAATAATTGACAAGTGATTATCCTAGTTCCCTCTGAAATCTAGCACACATGCCCGTAATATAACTTTGAGCATCTAGATTGTGCATTTAATTTATTCATTATTCTGAGGATGAAAAGATGAACTAACCTTAAACCAAGTCATTAAACTTTTCTACAAAGAACATTAGAAATGTCCAATAAACTATGACACTCTATCCGAAATACCTGATACTAGAACACCATATATTTGACTAGTTCAATAATGTACAACCCAACATAACCCTAAGCTAAGAACATGGCCTTTGACTTGCACAAAGTGGGCCAATTGTCGTCAACCTATCAGTAATTGTCCAAATAGAATCAATTTTTTTTATCCCAAACAAGGCAAACAAGCAACAAAATCCATATTTATAGCCTCCCACTTCCACAATGGAATAACTATCTCCTGAGTTAGCTCACTAGGATTCTAATGCTCTACCTCCACATAGGGATGATTACGACTATACCATGAACTTAGATATGTTCCTCCTCCTCCAAGACACCAATTAATTCCTCAATATCATGATATATTTTCATAGATCTTAGGTTAATAGAGTAAAAACAACTGTGGTGTAACGACCAGGGAGCATCCCCTAGAAGTAACACGATGTACTCGATCTCTCGGAGGTCTTATAAAAGCCCTTAGACATGTTTCATTGCATGATCGCAAAAATAGCAGAAAATTTGAATCTTTTCATAGCACATCATATGCCAGAATCATCACTTCATATATATGAAATATTTTAAGTACTTAATTAGATTCTAATTATCTTTTGCAAACTTAAGACAACTAAATAGAATAGAATAGGGACACGACCCTTACAACATAAAATATAAGTCTAACTATTACATAAACTTAAAGAAACATCATGACATAGACAATCCTTGAATCATAAGGATCCCATTACTTGAACTTGGGAGATCTATCAAAGCTCTTCATTTAGGAGACATCCTCTAGCCATCAAAATATACAATTTATGTAAAAAGAAAAAGAATGGTATTAGTAAAAGAATGCACTAAGTATGACAACCATGCAAAAACATACATTTAAAGAGGACATTTCATTTGAAATCATGCAACATGTCTTTTTAGTCAACTTCTTGAACATTGACATATATAACCACAATATAGTTCACATACATCATATACACATCTACACCACTCACAATAACACATAAAGTCATTTATCATACATTGAAGCATATTCAATACATAAAATGCATTACTTCTCTTTTATCATACTTCTTTCCTTAAGAAACTCTCAAATGTACTTAGTACAATGTTTCACCTTGGGGTCACCTTACAATAGTCATTCATAGATATGCTTCATAAAAAAACAACATATATTCAGAAGTCTTAAGCACATCATAGACATAAATTTCACATAAGAACCATCACCTAAGACAACTCCTAAGTTATACTAGTGCAGTGTGCAAGTAGTATCCCATAATACTACTTGCACCAAGTGTACCCAAGAAGTCATCTCAGACTAGTTGTAACATATTCAACAAGTCATAACACCTTCATTTATATTTAGACATAAAGCACCTACTTCATAGCATCATATAAGAACTGATTACTTTACTACAACCTTAGTCATAACTCACTTAGATCATATCATAAGTAAGATACCCTCACAACCCCTTCACAAGATTACCAGTGCAATGTACACGTGGAGTCCCATAACCCCACATAAAGTAGATAACTCATTTAGAAGTCACGAGTGTAATTCACATGCATAAGCATAATTCATTCCTTGACATAGCAAAGTCACTTAACATGCATTGATTTATCATACATAACATAAGTCTTACTTTCATAAAAGTACTAATCTTATCCTTTCATGGAGTTCACTAGTGCGATGCATGGGTAGGGTCCATAGTCCTACCTATACTAAGTAACTTCCTCAAGGAGTTATGATTAGATTCCATGATATTATATTAGTTTATTTCTTACTTTGGGAAACATAAACGACATATATCATGTCAGCTACATGAAAAGAGGTATTCTCCTCCCACACCGAAAAGTGAGGCTTAACACTTGCCTAAGGCGTAACTAATGATACATAGCTATCTAAGTGGAATCCACATGCTATACCTACGGGGGCACGTAGTTATGTAACATCGAGATTGCTTCTAGAAACCTTGACTTACTAGCGTGGAGATTTCCACATCATGAGACAACATCTATGTTGGGAATCGAACTTGCTAAATGTGAAAGTTCTCTTGTGGGAAGCCGATCTTACTAAACGTGAATCCCCCGCTCTCATTTGTCATGTTCATTCGGTGCTAGACTCAAATTCCATTTTTAAATATATTTAAGCCTTTAATGCATTAGTTAATAAAAAAGGCTTCAGGATCTTGCTCCTTCATATATCATATATCTCAAAGGATTCTAAGATGAGAATGTCCTTTCATCATAGACCCTACTTTATGTGAGATTTTCCTTTCACGTATTTATACAATCATACATCATGTGTGTGTGCATACAATGTGAGATCTACCTTCACATAAAACTTCTAATGTCACATGTTCATAACTTCATAAATCGTATACTTACAGAAATAGGTAATGATGCATAGGAGAGCTACCCTTTCCTTAGGCATCATGGATCTACCCTACTTATAGATATGCATGAAGTGTGTGTGTACATTGGTTAACATGATCACATAATGACAATAATCTAAAATTGAGGAAGCCAACCTCGAAAGATCACAACACATGTACAACATTCCTCAAGTCTCAAATCATAAACACATATACAGTATTAAGGACTATAGAGTACACAAACTCACATTACATCATAGTAGACAAGAACATATTCATCATTATAATATAATACTCCTAGCATACTTTGATCACATACTCATATAGTGTTCATATAGGTAGTGGTGATGTAACAATGGTATTCAACATCATTAGCCACATAGACCACACTTAAACCTAACATGATGATCACATATACACAACATAATCCACACACCAAATTCATGCAACTAGTGTGGAAGACTATACACATAACTTCACATAACATCGACTCACTTAGACATAAAACTAGTTTCAAGGCTAAATCATTCAACTTTCAAAAGATTAAATAAGCATAACAATTCATCATGCATCTAATGCCTTCAAGGCCATGATCATAACACATAAACAAGTACAAGAATGTAAACACCACCACCATAAGTTGACCATACCAATCATCACAATTAAACGTACATTCTAAGCTAATTAAAAGAAATAATTCAACTTACCAAATCTCCAATCCAATTATCATCTTGATCAGTTCCCAACAATTCATAATTAATTGACATAAAATAATATAGAACTAAGCAATTAATTATAATCTAATCATCTATCATCAAGATCACAAGACCCACATTATAGGCCAATTTGAGAAATTAGGAAAATGATGGGTTCTTCATGAAATTTTATATTAATTCATATTAAAACACTAATTAAACATAAATCGATCATTAGAATGACTTTGAAATCAATTTGACAATGAACCCATGGCTAGATTGAAAATTGGGAATTTTGATCTTTGAATCACTTTTGGCAATCATTGATTCTACTCCTTAAAGGGAAGATTAACTAAGGATCACCGATTTCCATACCTTAATGATAAAAAAACCATGAATAATTTGAGAATAAAACATAATAATCAAGCCCCTAGCTTGAACTTTAGTTTTGGTCTCCAATGGAGGTTTGAGAGAATTTGGAAAAGAAGAGAGTTTTGGTGTTTTGATTTTCTTATTGGGTATTGGGGTTTTGACTTGGGATAGGGGTTAAATAGGTCTTTGAAACAGTTTATAAATGACATCCAAACTACCCAAAACACCCCAGTATTTATTTAGACTTTTAGACATGTCAAACTTAACTTTCATTTTTGGAACTTTTGTCGGGGAACAAGTTCGCGTCGCGTATATTTTCCCACATGAATTTTGGAATTAAATTTCAATATAGTAGAGTCCTTTACAGGTTCGCTACGCGTACCAAAAATTTAGACTGTGGAGAACCTAGTCCGCCATGCAGACATGTTTCTCCAATGAACAAAATGGTGATGCCTTTGGAAGCTTGTTGGCCCAAGGTTGGATCCTCTTCAAGGAACCCTAGGTCGGTCCTTGGGGAGTCGCAACCGGATGTTTTGACCCTAAAAATATTTCTTAATACACTAGGGTAATATCCAATGTTTTTATACTCCAAACAACATATAAAAAGAAGGAAACAATCCAAGGACACACTAGCACTTCGAAAGACTAACTTTCTAACGTCTTAGTCGTTGGAACTCCAAGACACTTCAAATCAATCATATATACTAAAAAGCACATAATTAACATGTTATTAACCTTATTAGGCACATGTGAGGCCTATACACCTTATTTCATTTTGAGGGTCTTTGTTGACACCCAATTTTGACCCTCCTTAATGATATTTAATTCTCGAGCCTCTTGATTTCCAAACGAGTTGAAATTATTGAAGTTTTAAAATTCCAAGATTTTCTTTTTGACATTTGTTAAAGTTGTGTTAGCCGTTTTATGATTGTAAAGTGATATGCTATATATATATATATATATATATATATATATATATATATATATACATATATATATATATATATGTATATATATATATATATATATATTATATGTAATTAGTTTATTTTAGGAATACTAGAAAATCGTTTCAAAAGGATTTTGAAATTTTACTTAACATCCCTATTAAATTAATTTTAGCTAAATGGCTAGTTTACTTTTTTGTCTTTGGTTATAACTCAGTTAACTATTTTATCTCGTTAAATTTTAAGTGGTTCGTCGATTAATTAAATTCCAGTCCAAGTTACTAAAAATAATTTTGGTTACACTTTAAGTTCATTTGGCTTCAATGAATGGGTCGAATTCAAAAGTTCTTGTCTTTCTCCTCCTAGATGAGTTGGGCCAAATTTCCCCCCTTTAACTTTTTCCAGCCCCACATTTTATGTACCCCACTCCCTATCACTCTTCTTCCAATTATAGATGACCCAAACCCAATGAAATAATCAAATATTCCAGCCCATTTTATTTGCCAAATCCCCTTGGACCAACCCTCCCACACTTAAGCTCCCTGCCCACTTTCCCCTTTCGACCAGCCTCGTTCCTTTCATCTTCATCACGCGCTGATATCCTCAAACCGGTAGCGGAAAATCAACAACAGACCAAGATGACTCCTGCGAATCTTCATCCTTTCACCAGCGAAAAGCAATCGCTAGTTCTCATAGCAGCGTGGCAAAGTCACGCGCCTCTCCTGCTTTCACGTCTCAATCCTTTTTCTTTGCTTGTACAACAGTTCCTTCCCCCCCCGCTATGAACCTCTTAAATATTCATTCTTGCTCGCGTGGATGGACGCCACATCGAGGGCAAGGACGAAGGACTACATCCCAACAGGCCGCGTCGCACTAAAAGTTGGATTTTGGGTGGAGTTTTTTTGTCAAAACGCAGCTTGCTCATTTTCATTGGAAATGATTTTGAATTTTGAAATTGAAGTGAGTGTTCGATTTTACCCCAAGCCATGCCGAGAATTCCACCGCCCTCCCAATCCAAAAAACCCTAATTCCCCTCTATGAATACCCCTTTTCTTCACCTTCTGAGGGGGTTGGTTTTTTCTTGAGGATTTTAAGAGAGAGAACCAGTTAAGAAAGAAGACTATTAACTTTTCCATTGAAAATTTCATATAGGATTCTGGTAATCTTTAGAGTTGAAAGATATTAACAGAAGTTGAAGGTTCGGTCGCGAAGTTTATCTAAGGTTCAATATTTTTTAAGTCTTCTACGTTGTTCCCTGTTGTCGTTGCTCGTGTGGTGAAGTCGTCTTCTTCTTCTCGTCTTGTCCCTGTTGCTGTCCTTAGGAAGGTACTATTATTTCATTATAAGATCCCGTTAGACTTTTTTTTAAAACATATATTCTTGATGTCCAAAAATTTCGAATCCATGGTTATTTTTATTTTAAGTACTGGTTAGCTGACGATGTTTTGAAATTATGTATATGTGTCCTATGACTGCCTGTTGATTAGGTTTAGGGACCTATTAGATTATATTATTATGTTTCCTTGTTTGATGTTGATTCATAAACATTGTCAAATCTGCATTGTGGATTAATTACTTGACGCCATGGGCATTACTCTTTCACCTCGTGTTAAAAGAGTGAGCCGTAGGTAAACAATAATGAATCCTTTGTAGTATTCATGATTGATTGGAACTTGTGTCGGTTCTCTCATATATATGCTTGGTTGTAGACTTTCATTGTCTTAAACTTGTTGTGGGAGGCTGTCAAAACACATCAATCGCCTAGGTTTCGATTCAAGTGTCTAGTATTCATTATTATCCTCGTTTTTTCTTTATGTCTCAGGTTTGTTTATGTTATATTCGCTTTGTGTCTTTTAGTGTGATTTAGAATGAAATGATTCATAGAATATATCTACTGTTTTAAGCTTCAAAAGGTTTCCGGTTTGTATTTTGAGGTTTTCATAATTAGAACTAAGGTCACTTACTTTGCTTGGAGATTAGCATGAATGAAATGTTACTTCTTTGTCATTCTTAGAGTAGAATTCATATTTCTTAGTTCCAAGATTAAATGTTTGTTAACCGTTTGATATCTTCAAGGCTTAGTATTTTTTTGGCATGTTGTTGTCGTGTAGGATAGTAGTAGCAATCTCATGCTTACATTTTAGTTTTTTTTATCGCTATCTATCATAGTTACTGTGTGGTGCCCTTGCTTAGTGAAATACCCATCGTGTTTTTTGTATATATTTATGTCTACGTGTGCTTGTGTTCGGTATGATTAATTTGAAGGAAATGTGTTGTTTTGGGTTTGTTTATTCACAATCGCCATTTTTTTTGTAAAAATGGCTCGTCAAGAAACTGAATTTGTTTTCTTTTTCTTCATATGAGAATTGTGTTTTATTCAGCCTGATTTCCAACCCTTTCTTCCAGTGTGTTAATTAATATTGTTAGATTCCATTGAATAGAGCTGGCGAGGCTAAAATAGATGATGCTTGTTTCCTTAATCATGGGGTTTGTTCCTTAATACTTTGAGGGTATAGTTAATAAATAATCATGTATTCCTTGGAGCCAACTAGGCACGTAGGTATGTGTATATACAAATATGGGCTAGTGATTAACTGTTTCATCTTGTCCACTAATTTTATCATTTGTTAATTTGCGTATCTGTTCCTTTTGGAGTTATCTTTTTCTGCTTAATTTGAGCTTTTCAAAGGTTTTCATTTTTACTGAATTTGATTCATGTAAAAATTAAACCTCCTTCGTCTCGTTATTTTGCATGCTAATCTCTTTCAAATTTTTTTTCATGTAAAAATCATCCCAAGTCCTCGTCGACTTCATTCATCCCCTGCATTTCAAGAAAGCCTCAAAGGCTTAATTTTTTTCCATTTCGAGTCAATCATCCCCTACACCGATGAACAAATCATGTAGCGAAATTCGAAGCAAACCAATGAGTTGAAGAAGTTGGGTCAATAAGCCCACACTATTTTATTCTTTACTTTGTAATTTCTAATTTTGGGCTTAAGCCCTTGTTGTATTTCTTTTATACATTTATTTTTTGTAATAGGCTTAGGACAATTGGAAATGTGTCAATGGCCAAAGTTAAATGGGTCAAACACCAAAGTAGGTGGGTTCAAATACCGGTCAAGGAAGACAAAGACCTAGATTTGGACCCAAATCTCTTACCCTCTATCTCTTTACTTGGTTTTAATTATTCATCTGTTTACTTGTCATTAGTTCTAAAGGTTACGAAAATCCGATTCCCCGCAAACCCCATTCTGGTTTTAACGACTCGATCAAATCAAGTAAATGATATAAGGGTTTTACAAATTAGAATTCACTTAGATAAATAATTTTTCACTATCAAAACAATCTTACATAATTTGGGTATCATTTTCTAACAAAGAAATATTTTTATCACACTTTTAATCTTAGCCAAATAAATTATTTGTTGGATAACATCAAGTTAGCGGACGTCTTATGTGCTTTTAAACTTTCCTAAGACGTTAATAGGAATCCCCGAAACCCCTTAAAATTATATTCAAGTAATTTTTCTGTTTAGTCTTTTAAAAGTAGAAGTTTTCTTTATTTTTCTCAAAAATTAAGTGGTGAGTCTAAAAGAGTCAAAAACTCACAAACAAATGTTTTTTCGATAAAACAGAAATGGCGACTCCGCTGGAGAATACATAGGATTCTAACCTTATAACTAACATTATTTGGCTATAATTGGTTATTTGTTTTCTTTATTATTGTTATTGTTGCATTTTCATGGATTTTTTTCCACCAAACGGAAAATAAATGCATTAGGAAAACAAAAGTTACGTGTCTTTCCATGACTTTCTTTGGAAATATTGAAAAATTCATTTGGAAGTATCAAACAAACAGTTGGAACACGGTCATCCGACGTTGTTTGGTAGCTTCACCCCGGTGTTTGTCCGACTCGGGTAACCATCAACTTGAAACTTATTATAGTAAGTCTAAGTTAGAGATAGAGTGAAACCAAAACCAAAATTAAGCATTAGCCTAAGACGACTTAGTATCTAAGGTGTATTAAGTCCATTTAGTAGAAAATCACCAAAATCGTGTCTAAGGTCTCCGACTCGCGACACATCATTTTATTTGACATTTGAATGATGTACGTGTGAAAACCAATTTGGGGTGGGTAAACCTAACTAGCTTCTGTTTTGTAGATACATATTGTTTTCCAAAGTTCATCATGATCATATCAGCGCCATCTCAACTCACGAAGTGGTAGAATAATATGGACGAGGATCATAGAAGAACCCTCCACAAATACGTGGGTGCTCTGACGGAATTAATCAACATGAACCGTTGACTAGAATTGGTTGAGGTTCTCATTGTATATTGGGATAGCCAACCAATGATTTTCTGATTGGGAATCGCCAAAATTACCCCAACTTTGGAGGAGATCAGAGACTGCATAGACACAATAGGGACTGGTATAGAAAGGAAGGCAAGAAAGCAAGAAGACATCTCCATCCCTAATAAGCCTTCCGTAGAAGAGACCGCGAACTAGTTCGGGTTGGGAATAAACTTTGCCTACTGGTGCCAAGAATCACATGTAGAATTCATAGATCATTACATCTGATTCGGACACACAAGATTCTACGCCATTTACAACCGAGAGTTCAAGATCTGCTATAGAGAATGGAATGAAATTTGTCCATTAGCATTTGTTGTAGGTTATTGGGAAATATGGTATTTCCACAAGGTCCAATTCTGAGTATTAATACTCGAATTATAACACTCGCGCATACTTTGTTAAAAGTGTATGAGAACCAAGGGACAAAAAAGTACTATATGTATCGAGACTTGGAAAAATGCAAAGAGGGCATCGATACTTCCAAGAATGCAACTTACTCCTTCAGTAGTGGATCCTCAACCATTTAGCGAAGGGTGCTAGGACTCGGGAGTTGCATACTCTTAAAAAAAGAACACCCATAAATATTTGAATGACATGTTGTATCGGGCGAATATGGACAATCGAAGAACATGGGGGAGATGGTCTCAAATTTTCTTCGAATTAAGAGAAGAAGATCTCCAATGGATGCTTGACCGTTCATCTCTAAAGAAGCCATCGTGGAGAGCCACAGACAGATTGTGCTTCTTCTACTATGTATTCGAAGAATTCTCCCATATGCACCCTTTCGAGGGTTGCGACAGTTTGGGAGGATACAAACTGTACCCAAAGAGGCGTACTATGGTGCTTATGTAAACGATATTGGAGAGATAAAGTGAACATGGCGTTTGAAATGTTCAGTGAATGGAAAAGTGCAAAACGTATAGATAAAGACAACATCGCCCCTAACCGATTCAATGCTAGATATGACAAGGTTTACAAAGAATGGCTAAAGAAGGACATACAAAACGTCTCCTCCCAAACCCTGCACAACTTTCACAGCGTAACGGACGAAGAAGCCAAAGAAGTTGCCGAGCTACAAGAGGTATAGATAGAGTCCCAAGAGGTATACCATAACTTTGTCGAGAACGAAGATACTCTTGAGAGGGTGACTCAAGAGGTTGAAAGGATGAGACGTGGTTATGATGATTTCGATACCTAGGTCAAGGAGAAAATCGAGAAGATGTGATACGAAAGCTAAGAAGACAAAGGAAGCCCGGGTGAAGGATTCTTGCTAATGCTAAGATATATGTTTATGCAATATAAGATTCAGGGGAACGACAATGGAGCAGGACCATCTGGAGCGACATAGTGGATTTCGCCCCTGCGCGGGTTTTTCTATATGTATTTGTCATTTTAGCCCCTGTGTGGGCCTGCCTTTATTGCACTTTCAAATGGCCCCTGTGTGGGTTTGTTTTTAATTTTTTATACGTTATTTCCCCTATTTTAACATTATTATTAACTTGTAGATTTTTTTTCAGGGGAATTGTTTATATGGTTGAAATTCACGCGAACATCGTTGAAATGCGTTAGGCCTACCCTTGGCATAAAAGAGTCCCCCTGTATGTGTTAGGACACGATATATGTGTGTTTAACTGATTATGTGTTATGTTGCTATGAATGAGGATATCGTAAACCCACTCCTATCCAGGAATTTCTGAAATAATACACTGAAGTCACTATTACAAATGTCCGACCAAAATTTCTATGTCTTAAATTTCTCACTTAAAAGACCTCCTCCTATACCAAATATCCTAAAAAACTATTCTATCGTCTCAGGAAAGGCAAAAAAAAAATCACTTCTATGGACAGGGGTAAGAACATCCAGATGGAAATTACTGGAGAAGAACTACAAAGAAAGATTGGACATATCACTCAGGAAATTCAATAAGCCTATGAGGAAGAGCTCAGAGTCAACATGGCCACCGCAATCTACAAAGCTTGCGATAGAAGTTGGACATGCTTCGGTTGAAAGTGCAAGAAAGAGAAGCGAGGATAGAATCGGAGACCGCCACTCTGTTAGCTAAGAGCATGTCATTTGATGAAGGTGATAGTTGAAATGGAGGAATTATCCCTCCATGAGGGAAAGAATGGCCGAACTGAGGAAGAAGAAATAACCCATCCATAGCAATATGATTATAAACTTCAGAAAATGCATGAAAAATACCCCATCTACGACCAAAAAGCTAATAGTGATCCCGATAATGCTCAACCAGTAGCGACATGGGAAAACGAAGATGAGAAAATCGTCTACAAACCTTCATTCCTAGGCCGTCTGAAAGTAGGAGACTAATGCTGCAACAAGAAGGGACATGACTAACGTGTTGTCATCATTTTATCTTTTAAAAGCTCTATTGTTGCCTTCCAATTTCCTTGTAATTGTAATGATCAAATGAATGAAAATGTTTATCTTGTACTTGAACTACGTTGGGCCTAAATTCTCCTTGTGAGATACGTAGGTAGCCTTCCCAAGAATGGCCCTATCTTTTAAAATTTTTCATTCTCCCCATTCATGTTACGAGAAGATGCGAAGACTAGATCAACGGACGTTAAAGAGCCGCTACAAGAAGACCTTGTCTCAACGTGATTTAGCCTTTCTGATACAGTGTCAAAACTAAAACAAGCAAAATCCTTATTTATTTAAAAATTTGTTTCCTTTCCTTACTCATGAGTTGAAGATATCCTCAAAGAAAGAAAATTCTGTGTTTGTATGTTCTTTGTGTGATATTACGCATTTTGTATTCTGAATCTGTACTGACAAATTTGCCTTTGAGTTATTTTCCTTCTCAGGTACTTTGAAACTGATTTGTGTCAACCAAAAGCTGGCAGATCATCCCTATTTCACCAGATAAAAATATCCCGCAAATTCTTTTCCTAGAGAAAGCTCAGGCAACGAAAAGACTATTATGGGGGATAATAACGAAAAAGTAAGTCTTACTGATGTTGTGGTGTCTCTACCCACCATAGCCGACCAAAATGAGTTGATTCTGCAATTGATGTAGCATATTGCAGAACTGAGATTCGAAATGCAAAGGAGACAAGATCTGCCTCTGCCAGAGTTTGCTGCTAACGCTTTAGATGGCAGACCTCCAATATACTTCCCTTCTTCAAATATGGATCCAGCTCAGAACAAACCATCTACACATGCTCAGAATCCGTAAGTTATAGATCTGACTACCAAAAATCCCCAATGTGCTTCCGCATCGTACCAAACTCCACCTCCTCCTCCAAAAAACCATCCCCAAATGCCACCCCATCCTCAAAATACCCATTATTAAACCGCTCCACCACAACAAAACAAAAATCAAAATCAAAATCAAAATAATTTTTATCCACAAACACCCCACCACAACTTAAATATGTATACCAATCCACAGACTTACCCACAGAATTATCAAACCGCTCAAAATTCTTAGAGTCCCTTTGTAGCTCCACCCTTACCCAAAATAACCACTTTCCAAATTACCGTCCTTGTCGAGCACGGTGTGAATGGTTATGAGCTGGACAATTATGAGGAACATGAAAAGGAGTGGAGGGCAAAGGAAGAGGTAAAGATCGACATAAAAGAAGATATCAAGAAAGCCATGAAAGAGATCCAATGCATCCCTTATATCGCCAGGCTTAGATATGAATACTTATGTATTCATCAAAATTTGGACCTTCTAGAAGGTTTAAGATCCCAAAGTTTGCCACTTTCAGAGGAGTGGGAAACCCTATCGCTCATCTGAGAGCCTACTCTGACCATCTAGTGGGAGTTGGAAGGGATGAAGCTCTATTGATAAGGCTCTTCTGCCGAGCCCTGTGTGGAGAAGCTCTTGAATGGTTCACCTCGCATGAAACCAGGAAATAGCCCAACTAGAATGCAATGGCCAAAGATTTTATCGATCGATTTGCTAACAACGTAGAAATTGTCCTAGACCGATACTCTTTGGAAAAGATAAAGAAAATAATTAACTGTGAGCTATAGAGAGTTTGCCTATAGGTGGAGAAAATAAGCAGCGAGGGTCAAATCACCCATGTGTGAAAGGAAATTGTAGAAGTGCTCGTGCGGGTGCAAGAGCTCGAGTATTATGATCAAATCCTGTTGCTCATAAGAGAAAAATTTGTTGAGATAGTCAAAGTTGGTGAGACTATCAAAGATGGGTTGAAAACGGGAAAGATAGACTGTGTTGCTCCATCACCCGGATCATCAGGAACGTTGAAGTAGAAAAGAAAAGAAATCGTTGCTTTTTCATATGGGGGAAAGACAACCCCCAGAAGCTCGTCATATTCCCAAGGTCGTTCTCGGCCTTCCCAAAATTTCTACCAAGCTTGTTATACACAAACTAGTCATCCCAATAATTCTCCAATTTATCACAGTGCTATCACCACTTATCCAAACGTCCAAGATCCACTATACCAAAGTCCACCCCTGAATTACCAAAATCCATCTCCAATTTACCAAAATCATCCTCAACCCTACAAAATTTCATCTCCATACCAAGGTGTTGCTCTCAACTTTGCTAACGTGCAGTCGACTTGCCGAGAACCCCATCCTTCGTATCAAGTCCAACCTCCACTATATAAAAATCCCCACCCTAACTACCAAGCTCCAATGCCAAACTACCAGAAAAACTCATATCCCAGAAATCAAGTTCCCCGTCTGAACAATTGAGGTCATCAACAGATGCCTGCCCAACAAAGAATTTCTGATCCCCCTCGACCTCTATTCGAGAAAAAACCTTTGAGAAATTTCACTGCGCTTGCAGAAATACGAACAAAGGTTTACGAGCGACTGGCTGAGGCGAGATATATCTACCATGTGGGGCCTAAAACCATTGATATCAATTGAAAATTCTATAAGCCAGACCAGAGATGTGCTTATGATTTCAATAGTGTTGGGCATGATACTGAGGACTTTATAAACCTCAAGCACAAGATCCAGGATTTAATTGACCAAGAGGTGGTTTCTCTCTAACAAGCTGCACCTAATGTCAATACTAATCCTTTGCCGAATCATGAAGGCGACAATGTCAGTATGATAGAAACAGATGATGATTGGTGTGTGACGAAATTCATAAATCGAATCATTCATGATGAGATGGAAAAGGTTGTAGCTGCTTTGAGCATCAAAGAGAAGAAAGAGTTCGTTATCTTGATACCCGCAAAGGATGTTGCCTTGGTGCCGTCAAAAACTCTTATCAAGTAAAAATTTGTGATTGAGATGCTGTTGCACAAGGTATGACCTGATCTAGAATATTTTATACTCTTGAGGAGCTTGCTCTCGGAGGTCAAAAGAAGGATCAAGATAAAAGGTCAATAAGCGAGGGTGAGGCAGAGGAATTCTAGAGAAGAATGAAGTTGAAGGATTATATATTGTGAAGTATATGGAGAAGACTCAATTCCAGATCTCCATATGGTCTGTGCTGATGAGTTCCAAATTGTATAGGCAGGCTTTGATGAAGGCTCTTGATGATACGTATGAGCCCGTGGGCATAAGCAGCGATAATGTGGCCGTTATGATAAACCAACTTATTCGAGGGCATCAGATTAGATATTGCAATGGTGATTTTCTTTTGAAAGTATGTTACACAACAAGGTGTTGCACATCACTGTCGTATGCTGCGAGAAAGTCATAATTTGCATTTAAGTTGATGATGAATTTGGTGTAAATATTTGCCCGTTTTTGACACTGAGGCAGTTAAAGTTTGACCTTGGGAAGTTGGAACAAAAACCAAATCAGCGTAAGAGACTTTGATGAGGTTCAGAGGGATACATTAGGGGCGGTGAATCTGATCATCCGAATGGTCCGGTAGAATTCAGTGCATAGTTTCAAGTCTTGGATATCAACACCAGCTATAACCTTTTTCTGGGAAGGCCTTTCATTCGTATGGTTTGAGTTGTGCCTTCTACTATGCATCAGATAATGAAATTTGCTTGGAAGAACAAAGAGTTTGTTATTCATGGCGAAGAGAGTCACTCCGGTAGACAGACACCGATTATCGATAAAGTATATCGAGGTACTGATTTCTACAAGGTAGAGCTGGTAAATGCCATCGGTGAAGACTTGGCCCTAAAACCTTACATGCCTTCTGTGTATAAGATGATTGCTACTGTGATGTTGCAAAGTGTATTTGAACGAGGTTTCGAATTGGGATGGAATTCCCAAGGAAATGTTGAGCCCATTAAAGTTCCTATAAGGGGAAATGTATAGATTAGGGTACATCCCCACAAATGATGATGAGAGGACAAAAAAGAACAAAGATCAAGCATTGTACAAGACAATCCCTCATATATATCAATCCTTTCTAGTCCGTGAATATACTGAGCAGGAGGACCTTGGGGAAGGAATTTGTGGCCTTTTTGAGGAGATTGATGCTATCATTGAAGAGGAGGTCGAGTTGACAGGTATCCGTTATGGAGAGCCAGGAGAGATATTATAGAAGTGGACCTCCACACCCATCCCAATCCCCCAAACTCCTTGGTAGAAAGACATCATTCTATGCATATTTAAATCGGTGGCAGTTTGGAAGAGGCCCGAGACCCACCATTTTGAATTTTTCTTTATTGTTTTAATTTTAAATTTTCCATTGTGATGTTTAAAAAGGAAACAAGGCCCTATGCCATGGACAAAGTTTGCAGCGTTTTTTTCAATTTGAATGAAAACCTCTTTTGGTTTAAAATTTGTTTATTTACTCATCTGTTATACTTTGCTTTCTTAACTTTTTGTGTTTATTGTTTTAGTAATGTAAGTTTTAAACCTGCCAATGTCATGTCATGTCACGAGATGAATGAACAAAATGAGGCAGGTGATGACGAGGTTGATGATTACGAAGAAGAAAGTGAGGAACCACAGTATGTGGCTAAGGAATTTTGGCAGTTTGAAAATCAACATAAACCGAATCTAGAGGAAATAGAAATGGTAAATCTGGGAGACCTAGTGTGCGTTAAAGATGTTAAGATCAACATTCACTTAAATGAAAGTCAAAGAAAAGGCCTAATTCATTTGCTTGCTGAATATATTGATGTATTCGTCCAGGAAGTTGGTGACATGCAAGGGCTGATTACCCGATGTTATATTTCATAAACTTCCAATTAATTTGGGGTTCAATCCGGTGAAGCAAAAGGCTTGGAAGTTCAAGCCTGAATTCAATTTAAAGATCAAAGAATAGATCACCAAGCACATCGAGTCTCGATTGGTGAAAAGTGACACAATACCCGACTTGGTTGTCTAATGTTGTTCCGGTTGCTAAGAAGGATGGGAAGATCAGAATTTGTGTCGACTACAGAGATCTCAACAAATCTAGCCCGAAGGATAATTTTCTTTTGCCAAATATTCATATTCTTATGGAAAACTGTACTAAGCATGAAATGCAATCATTTATGGACTATTATGCAGGTTATTATTAAATTTTGATGGATGAGGAAGATGTAGAAAAGACAGCTTCCATTACACCGTGGGGCGTATATCACTACAGGGTTATGCTATTTGGTCTCAAGAATGCTGGTACTACCTATATGAAAGCTATGACGACCATATTTCATGACATGATTCATAAGAATATGGAGGTGTATGTGGATGATGTCATAATCATTTACCGCAAGAGTTCGGACCAGTTGGCACACTTGAAGAATTTTTTCAACTGTTTGCGGCGTTATAAGTTAAAGTTAAATCTTGCCAAATGTGCTTTTGGTGTGCCAACCAGCAAGTTGTTGGGATTTATAGTAAGCAGTAGGGGTATTGAGCTCGATCCTTCTAAGATTAAAGAGATTCAAGAGGTGATGAGTTTCTTAGGATGGTTTAACTACATCACTCTAGTCATAGATCAATCAACCGTGGTGTGTGAGCCTATCTTCAAGCTGTTGAAGAAAGATGCTCTGACAAGGTGGACTGAAGAGTGTCAGACTGCTTTTGACGCTATCAAGAACTATTTGTCAAATCCACCGGTATTGGTTCCTCCGTGAGAAGAGAGTCCGTTGTTGCTATATTTGTCCGTCTCAGATAGTGCATTCGGATGCGTACTTGGTCAACACGATGAAATAGGAAAGAAGGAAAGAGCTATTATTACATAAGCGAGAAGTTAACTCCATACGAATCTCGTTACACTCTGTTGGAGAGAATGTGTTGTGCTTAAACTTAGGTTGCCCATAAGTTGAGAAATTATCTGTCTTCTTATACTACATATCTCATTTCCAGAATGGACCCGCTGAAGTATATCTTTTAGATGGCAATGCCTACCAGAAAATTAGGTAAGTGGCAAATGCTGTTGAGTGAGTTTGATATTGTGTTTGTGACATAGAAGGTGATAAAAATACAGGCTTTGGATGATCATATCGCAGAAAATCCCATTGATGAAGAGTATGAACCGCATAAGACATATTTTCACGATGAATAAGTGTCATTTGTGGGTGAAGATATTTCTGAAGCATATCCAGGTTGGAGACTATCCTTTGATGTATCAACAAATTACCAAGGGAAAGGTATTGGGGCAGTCTTAGAGTCAGAATCTGGTCATCACTATCCCATGGAAGCTAAGCTCCGATTTAATTGCACGAACAACATGGCTGAGTATGAATCTCTCATTCTTTGTTTGAGGATGGCCATTTACATGAATGTCTATGATTTGCTGGTTATTGTAAATTCAAACTTGTTGATTCATAAAGCTCAAGGAGAATGGGCTGTGAAGTACCCGAAGATATACCTTACATACAACATGTAAAGAAGTTGTGCAAAATATTTCGTAAGATCGAGTTCACACATACCCCTAGAATACAGAATGAATTGGACGATTCTTTTGCCACCATCACTTCAACGATCAATCATGCCGACACTGATTATGTTAATCCTCTAGATATAGAGCTAAAAGAACATCCAGTCCACTGTTCACATCTTGAAGCAGAATCGGATGGATTACCATGGTATTTTGATATAAAGAAGTATTTGGAGTCTTGAATTTATCTTGAAGATGGTACATCCAACCAGAACAAGTCGATACGCCATATGGATCTTAATTTATGTATAAGTGGAGAAGTCCTTTATGGAGGACTCAAGATTTGAGTCTTCTTATATGTGTTCATGCTGTTGAAGCTGTGAAGCTTATTGAACAGATACATGCCGGAGTTTGTGGCACGTATATGAATGGGCTCACTTTGGCAAGAAATATCCTCAAAGCTGGTTATTTCTAGAGTACTATGGAGAATGACTGCTGCAAGTTTGTGCAAAAATGTCATAAATGTCAAGTGCAGGCTGATTTGATCCGAGTGCCACCTCACGAACTCAATGTTATGAGTTCATCTTTGCCATTTGTAGCTTCGGGTATGGATGTCATCGTTCCGATAGAGCCAGCTGCTTTTAATGTACATGGATTCATTTTGGTTGTCATTGATAATTTCACCAATTGGGTGGAAGAAGCTTATTACAAGACGGTAACCAAGAAAGTTGTAGCTGATTTTGTTCGCAATAATCGGATATGCAGATTTGGAGTGCTAGATCCATCAATGCTGATAATGGTGCAAATCTTAATAGTCAATTGATGAGAGATATATGTGAGCAATTCAAGATCACGCACCGAAACTCAACCACTTATCGCCCTAGATGAATGGAGCATTAGAAGCCGCTAATAAGAACATCAAGAAGATTCTGTGGAAAATGGTTGACAATCATCGAGGTTTGCATGAGATGTTTCCATATGCTTTATTGGGTTACCGAACGACTGTTAGAATATTGACTGGTGCTACCCCGTACTTACTAGTATAGGGAAAAGAAACAGTCATACCTGCTTAAGATGAGATACCGTCATTGAGAATCATCCAAGAAGCTGAGTTGAGTAACACTGAATGGGTTAGAAGGAGAATCAATCAGTTAACTTTGATTGAAGAGAAGAGAATGGTGTCTGTTTGTCATGCTCAGTTGTATCGACAAAGAATGCTTCGTTCTTTTCACATGAGAGTAAGAACTAGAATTTTTGAAGTTGGTCAGTTGGTCCATAAGCGCATTTTTCCTCATCAAGACGAATACAAAGGAAAATTCTCACCAAATGGGCAAGGTCCTTACATGGTTCGCAAAGTATTATCTGGAGGTGCTTTGGTCCTGTTGGAGATGGATGGCACCGCATGGACTAAACGTATCAACTCAGACGTTGTCAAGAGATACTACGTGTAAAGTCAGTTTGTATTTCTGTCATTTATTTGTAATCAGTCTGTTTGCTTGTATTTGTTTTGCTTAAATTTGTATCCCTTTTTGTAATGAACTACGTCTGACTTGAATTCTCAAGAATGAGATACATAAGCGGACTACGTCGACCCTGGTAACTCCATTTATCCTCTTTAAATATTTCTTTGTATTTGAACTACGTTCGACCTGAATTCTCAAAAATGAGATACGTCAGCGGCCTATGTCGGCCTCGGTCGGTTTTCTACGTAAATTTTCTTATTTTTTTCTATGAGGGAAACTAAGGTTGACCTGATTCCTTCCTCAACGGGATGCGTAAGTACCACAAGGGTTCGGTCATATCTCCCGTAAGATTTCTATTCCTCTTTACAATAGAAACTGGGAGAGAATTTTCAAGAGGGACTAAATAATTTTCGAGAACAACATTCTTCATCAACAAGTCAAGTCTGAAAATATTTTGAGATTTGCAACTTGCACAAAAATTTTGAGAAGATCTCTAAAATTCCACGATCTACTCATTTACAATTGAATGATAAGCAAGACAGCTAACTGGGAATTTTTTTTTGAGGATGGCCTCATAATTTCAACATGGGTTTATCCACAGTTTAGATTTGTCTTGAATACTCCCCAGCGAATAATTCTACATACTTCCAAGCATCAGGCTCAAAAAAGTTCGCTAGGCCTGACGTGGCAGTGACTTTTCTTCTAAAAATACTACTTCTCAAAAAAAAAATTTCTTTAAGATTTTCCTTTTATGTGTCATTTGTTTTGATTTAAAATATATTGTCTTATCTATGAAGACTGGGGAGATCATGAAGATCAACCGAACATAGCAGGTCAAGGAGCAAACATATGAAGAATCGACACACATCAGTCTGTTTTAAAACTAACTATTTTTTTGTGGATGAAGATTTATCGTATTTCTCAGAATTCATCAAGTTTCTCCGTCCGACAAATAAGAAAAGTCAAATAAAGAGAAAACTATCCTAAAATTCATAGTTTTCAAAGAAGCAGGAATCGTTGTATATAACTTATGTTAGAGACTTGGGAGTATGAATTGTTTATTTCAATCAATTTCCAACAACAATAAATTTTTAAAGAACGTCCAGCTAGATTCGAAGGTGAATCAAGAAAAAATCTCAAGGAAGACTTTACATTTCCCGTAAATGACGTCATTTGCATTGTAATGTTGGATATGATATTATGCATTACCCAGAGGGGTCAGTCATTTTATGGTCAATCTAGACGATATATAATATGGAAGTTGTTTTACCGTTCTTATCATTGGATACGATATGATTATCTAGAAAGCACCCAGAAGATCACTATGTTGGTCAATTGAAGTACTATCTTCATTTTGTATCAAGGATGGCATCAAGAGTTAATATTCATGCATCAAGGAGGACCATGCATCGCGATTTAATATCCAAGAATCTCGAGAAGATTCCATGGCCCATTAAAATTCATGCATCGCGGAAGATCATGCATCACGAGTCAATATCCATGCATAGCGAGTAAATATCTACGCATCACAAAAAATCATGCGTCGTGATACAATATTCATGCATCTCGGAAAATTATGTATCGCAAGTCCATATTCATGCATCACAGAAGATCATGCATTGCGAGTTAATATCCAAGAATCTCGAGAATATTCCATGCCCCGTTGAAATTTATGCTTCGCGAGAAGATTTCATACCTCGCAGAAATTAATGCATCACAGGAAGATTCCATACCTCGCTAAAATTTATGCATCCCGAGAAGATTTCATACCTCTCAGAAATTTATGCATCGTGAGAGGATTTCATGCCTCGCAGAAAAGTTATGCATTGTGAGAAGATTTCATACCTAGTAGAAATTTATGCATCGTGGGAATATTTTCATGCCCCGCATGAAGTCATGCACTGCCAGAAAAGGAAATTGTGTATCCCAAGAAAAATATTTATCCATTGGCATCAAGTGCATTCTTTTATTTTGATAGATGAAAACATCAAGAAGAGCATCGAAGACGACGACAAATGAAATACTAGCAAAACGCATCAACTTTGCTTTATGTGGAGATCAAATGAAAAATACATCGAAGATAATATTACAACCATAAGACATAAGCTATATTTGCTTTACGTCAAACCAATCGAGTTGATGTCAAATGTCGAGGAGAAAAATTAAGTGTCGACATGGTAAAAGACACTGTCTCCCATCTTATTATATTTGTATGTTGACGAGTTTCATCTGTCTTTGTCGAGAGCATCCGAAAGGATAAATTCTTCGAAACATACCATAGGTGCGGACGAATCAAAAAGGATGCAGCACTTCGTGGAACTTTTCTTAGAAGTGAACTGGGACATAATCCAAAGAGGATTGTCAAACTCTTAGGATGCGAGCAGAGGAGCGACTTCCACCACAATCAACCACGCCCCTATTAGAAAGCATGTGTGTTTTTCTTTGGCTTTTGTCAGTTTTAGTTTTTCATCCGGAATTTCGCTCTACCAGAAGCAAGTTTCCAATCTGAGTGACAGTGCACCAAGAGTTTTTGAAATTATGTCCGTGTAAGTTCTTAGTCATGGGTGTGAGGTAAATCACATTCATGACTAAAAGGTTGCAAGAATCTTTTTCACACTCGACTCAATTTGTCACTCGTCCAGAACCGAAGGTTATCTAGCATAATAGATTTCCGTTTCAACCGATTGAATCGAACTACAAGTGGACCAAATTCTTATATAGCCTGAGATATGTAGTAAGACCATTTTCAGGGTCCACCAATAATTGAAAAATTCCGCACCGAATCCGGCCCCTAGTTGATTATGTGATCGGTCAAAAATTTTCTGGTCAATTTCATTTTCCCAAATTTCTTGCATCAATCCATGTAAAATGTGGGACAATTGTTGACACCTAATTTCGACCCTCCTCGGTGATAATTAATTTTTGATCCTCTTGATTTCCAAACGAGTTGAAATAATGGAAGTTATAAAATTCCAAGCTTTATTTTGGTCATTTGTTAAAGTTGTGTTAGCCGTTTTATGATTTTTAAAGTTATATGTGCATACCTATATATATATATATATATATATATATATATATATATATATATATATATATATATATATATATATATATATATATATATATATATAAATATATATTATATGTTATTAGTTTATTTAGGATTTCTCAAAAATCGTTTCAAAAGGATTTTGAATTTTTATTTAACATTTTTATTAAATTAATTTTGTCTAAATGGTTGGTTTACATTTTCGAGTCTTTGGTTATAACTAAGTCAACTATTTTATCTCGTTAAAATTTTAAAGAGGTTCGTCGATTAATTAAATTCCAATCCATGTTACTAAAAATAATTTTTGTCACAGTTTTAATTCATTTGGCTTCATAGAATGGGTCAAATTGAAAAGTTCTTATCTTTCTCCTCCAAGACGAGTTGGGCCCAATTTCACCCCTTTAACTATTTCCAGCCACACATTTTATACATCCCAGGCCCAATCCCTATTCATCCAATTCTAGATGACCCAAACCTAATGAAATAATAATATGTGCCAGCTCATTATATATTCCAAATCCCATTGGACCAATCCTTCCACACTTAATCTCCCAGCCCACTTTCCCCTCTCGACCAGTCCTATTCCTTTCATATTCTTCAAGCGTAGATATCCTGATACCGGTAGAGGCCAATCAACAGCAGACCAAGATGAAACCTGCTAATCTTCATTTCTTTCACGCGCAAAAGGCAATCGCGAGTTCTCATAGTAGCGTCGTAGAGTCACACGTCTCTCCTGCTTTAACATCTATGTATTTTTTTTCTCGTACAACAGTGCCTTCCCCTGCTCGGAACCTCTGAAATATTCTTCCTTTCTCGTGTGGATGGATGCCACGTCGAGGTCAAGCACGAAGGACTACATCCCAACCATCCGCATCGCTCTAAAAGTCGGATTTTGTGTGGAGTTTTTCATCAAAATGCAGCCTACTCATTGTTCTTGGAAAGGATTTCAAATTTTGAAATTGAAGTGAGTGTTCAATTTTAACCAAGCTATTCCAAGTATTCCTCGGCCCTCTCAAATTTCGAAAAGCCCTAATTCCCCTCTATAAATACCCCTTTTCTTCACCTTGTTAAGGTTTTTTTGAGGATTTTAAAAGAGAGAACAAGTAAAGAAACAAGACTATTAACTTTTCCATTGAAAAATTTCATATAGGATTCTTGTAATCTTTAGAGTTGAAAGATATTAATTGAAGTTGAAGGTTTGGTCGCCAAGTGTGTCTAAAGTTCGAGATTTTGTTTCGTATTCTTCGTTGTTCCCTTTGTCATTGCTGGTGTAGTGAAGTCGTCATCTTCTTCTCTTCTTGTGCCAGTTGCTGCCAAGAGAAAGGTACTATTGTTTCATTTTAAGCTCCTATTAGACTTTTCTTTTTTTAAAACATATATTCGGGATGTTCGAAAATTTTCGAATCCATGGTTTTCTTGCTTTTAACTACTGGTTAGCTGACGATGCTTTGAAATAATGTATATGTGTCCTATGACTGTCTGTTGATTGAGTTACGAGTGAGTTGATTTTTCCTTATATGAGTTTTACTAATGTTATGGATGTTATTTTAGTTAACTTGATGTTGATTGGGTGTAGGGACGTATTAGCATTATAATATTATGTTTCCTTCCTTGAAATTGTTTCATAAACATTCTCAAATCTGCGTTGTGGATTAATTACTTGACGCCATGGGCATTACACTTTCACCTCGTGTTAAAAGATTTAGCCGGAGGCCAACAATAATGAATCCTTTGTAGTATTCGTGATTTATTGGAACTTGTGTCGGTTCTCTCGTATATATGCTTGGTTCTACACTTTCATCGCCTTAAACATCTCGTGGGAGGCTGTCCAAACACATCTCTCGGTGTCACGACCCAAATCGGGGACGCGACTGGCACCCACATTTACCCTCCTATGTGAGCGAACCAACCAATCTAACCCTTATCATTGCAAGATATATCAACAGAAAATAATGCGGAAGACTTAAACTCAGTAATAAAAACAATTCAAACTATTATTATTATCCCCAAAATCTGGAAGTCATCATCACAAGAACATCTATCTCAAATTACTAAACTAGGAATGTCTAAGAACAAAAATAACTAAAAAGCTAGTCAATGCCGGAAGTTCAAGGCATCAGGACTTGAAGAAGAAGACCCAGTCCAAGCTAGAAGCATTAGCTCACCCTGAAGATCCGGTGTGACGAAGACTGGCTTGATTTACTGCTGAGTTGAAGTTGACGGAACGTTTGCTGCATTACACAAATAACAAAGAGGAAAACATAAAAGTAGGGGGTCAGTACAACCACAAGTACTGAGTAGATATCATCGGCTAACTCAAAATAGGGAACAGTATATATCAATAATAATGTAAATCAACTACAATACTCAACATGTAGCAATAACAATATTAATTCATCAAGAAATACAACCGAGTTCACACATGAGGACTCAAGCCCCAATATCATACTCATTTGAGAATTAAGTTCATTAGATTGAGTATATTCATTATCTTTCAAGATTCATTATCTTTCTTCCTCTTGTGTCGGTACGTGACACTCCGCTCCTCTAATTCTATCCTGGTGCCGGAACGTGGCACCCGATCCATATTCTATCCTGGTGTCGGAACGTGACACTCCGATCCTCATATTCTATCCTGGTACCGGAACGTGGCACCCGATCCATATTCTATCCTGGTGTCGGAACGTGACACTCCGATCCTCATATTCTATCTTGGTACCGGAACGTGGCACCCAATCCATATTCTATCCTGGTGTCGGAACGTGACACTCCGATCCTCATATTCTATCCTGGTACCGGAACGTGGCACCCGATCCCCTAATTCATCAAGCTTTCTTTTATACTAAGGCATCATCAATTCTCAATATATAATTTATCAAGCCTTCTTTTATACTAAGGCATCATCAATCTCATTATATGATTTATCAAGCCTTCTTTTACACCAAGGCATCATCATTAACAAGTGAATTAGGGTTTCCTTTCGAGATTTAGGATTCAATAACTTCATCATGCTTAGTTTATCACAATTTCATAATCACAATCATGCAAACATACAATTAAACACATAGCAGGGTTTTACAATACTATCAATACATATCATTCACTATTAAGAGTTTACTACGAATAGCATGAAATAAACCATAACCTACCTCCACCGAAGAATTGGAATCAACAAGAAATCCCCCAAGCTTTGTTATCCTTTTCCCTTGTTCGACTCTCCCTCTCAATCGATCAATCTCCCTCTCTCTTTTCTTTTGTTTTGTTTTATTCCAACCCTCTTTCCTTTACCCTAATTAACAAATAATTAAGTGTGAAAGATGACAATAAAACCCCCTAATTAACTTAAGGTTACCTCTTTTAACCCCCAAGTAATTAGACTTATTAATGTTAACCCTCAATCTTTATTATTAAGGAAAGAATAGTCCAAAACGACCCTTAAAACGTGTGGGGAAGTCCTAAACTGCCTGGGATTTTGTGCAACCTGTGACGGGCCGTCGTGCCGGCGACGGTCCGTCGCGGTGGCCGTCGCAACCTCCCCAAATTCCAGGTGGGCTGTGACGGCCCGTCACCCCTGTGACGGTCCGTCCTGCACCTCCGTCCTGACGGTCAGAAACTCGTTTCTTATACCAAATTCTCAAAAGTTGAAGTGTTTTGCAACGGAAACTCACGACGGTTCGTCGTGGATGTGACGGCACGTCCTGCAGGTCCGTCACAATTTACAGAGAGTCGATTTTCAGTATCCAATTTCAGAATTCTAAGTGTCATGGAACGAAACCTCCACGACGGGCCGTCGTGACCACGACGGTCCGTCGTTACATCCGTCGTCCCAGCCAGTTTTTCCAGAAATAAAATCTGTTGCTCAAAATGACTAAACAGGTCGTAACAATAGATACCAATTTACCCATCGTTCGTCCCCGAATGATCAAAAGAAGAAAAACAATGGCGAAAAGGAGTACCTGAATCTGTAAACAGATGTGGGTATTTTTCTTGCATATCTGCCTCATTCTCCCAAGTAGCCTCTTCAACCGGTCAATTCTTCCATTGAACTTTGATGGATGCATCTCTCTCGACCTCAACTTGCGAACTTCTCTATCTAATATAGCAACCGGTTCCTTTTCATAAGTCAAGTTCTCATCCAACAAAACTAAATCCCAACGGATAATGTAATTTCCATCTCCGTGGTAACTTTTCAGCATGGACACATGAAATACCGGATGCACTCCGGACAGCCCTGGGGGTAAGGCTAATTCATAAGCCACCTCCCCTATTCGCTTAAGCACTTCAAATGGTCCAATATACCTTGGACTTAACTTACCTCTTTTACCAAACCGCATCACCCCTTTCATGGGTGAAACCTTCAACAAGACTTGTTCACCTTCCATGAACTCCAAGTCTCTAACCTTTCGGTCTGCATACTCCTTTTGTCTACTTTGCGCCGCTAGAAGCTTTTCTTGAATGCCCTTCACCTTCTCCATAGAATCTCTCAACAGATCAGTCCCCCAAGGTCTAACTTCAAAGGCATCAAACCAACCAATGGGAGACCTACATCTCCTCCCATACAATGCTTCAAATGGAGCCATGCCGATACTAGAGTGATAGCTATTATTGTATGAAAACTCTGCCAAAGGTAAGAAGCTATCCCAATGGCCACCAAACTCTATCACACATGCGCGAAGCATATCCTCCAACACTTGAATCGTTCGCTAAGACTGACCATCGGTCTGAGGATGAAATGCAGTACTAAGGTCCAATCTAGTACCTAATTCAGCATGCAATGTTCTCCAAAACTTAGAAGTAAACTGCGTATCTCTATCGGATATGATGGAGAGGGGAACTCCATGCAACCGAACAATCTCTGAGATGTAGATCTTGGCTAACCTCTCTGCATTGTAGGTCACCTTGACAGGAATGAAGTGAGCAGACTTAGTTAACCGATCAACAATCACCCAAATAGAGTCATACTTACCCAATGTCTTGGGAAGACCAACCACGAAGTCCATCGCGATTCTCTCCCACTTCCATTCAGGAATGGGCATTCTCTGAAGTGTTCCTCCGGGCCTCTGGTGTTCATACTTCACTTGTTGACAATTTGGACATTTGGCAACAAACTCAACAATATCTCGCTTTATTCTACTCCACAAGAAGTGTTGCTTTAGGTCGCGATACATCTTGGTTGCACCAGGATGTATAGAATATCCGGAACTATGAGCCTCTGTCAGAATAGTGGTGATCAAATCACCGATGCGGGGTACACACACCCTTCTCTTTATCCTCAAAACACCTTCCTCATCAATTGTTGCTTCTTTAGCCTCTCCTTGCAACACCTTATCTCGGATCCGGATTAATTTCTCATCATCAAACTGCTTCCCCTTAATCTTGTCAAGGAAGGAGGATCTTGCCTCCACACAAGCTAAAAATCCTCCCTTCTCATTTATTTCTAACCTCATAAGGTCATTAACCAAAATCTGCACTTCTCTAGCCAATGGGTGTCTAGAAGCTTGCAAATGAGCTAGACTTCCCATGCTTCCGGCCTTTCTACTCAAGACATCTGCCACAACATTCGCCTTTCCCGGATGATACAAGATAGTGATGTAGTAGTCCTTCAGTAGTTCCATCCATCTCCTTTGTCTCAAATTCAAGTCTTTCTGAGTGAAGACATACTGTAGGCTACGATGGTCCGTATAGATTTCACACTTGACCCCATATAAATAGTGCCTCCATTGCTTCAATGCAAATACTACCGCGGCCAATTCCAAGTCATGAGTTGGATAGTTACGTTCATGCACTTTTAATTGTCTTGAAGCATAAGCAATCACGTTCTTCTCTTGCATTAGCACTGCACCCAAACCCGAATAGGATGCATCACAATAAACAATGAAGTTCTTACCCTCTACCGGCAAGGTGAGGATAGGTGCGGTAGTCAACAAAGTCTTGAGCTTCTAAAAGCTTTCCTCACACTCATCCGACCATACAAATGGAACATTCTGCTTAGTCAAGTTCGTCAATTTGGAAGCAATAGAAGATAATCCCTTGACGAATCGGCGGTAGTAGCTAGCTAACCCCACAAAACTCCTTATTTCTGACACATTAGTAGGCCTTACCCAGTTTTTCACCGTCTCTATCTTAGATGGATCCACCATCACCCCATCTTTAGAAACCACGTGCCCCAAGAAGGACACTGAATCTAGCCAAAACTCACACTTGGAGAATTTCGCATAAAGCTTTTTCTTCCTCAACAACTCTAACACCATTCTCAAATGCTCCTCATGTTCCTTCTTACTTTTAGAGTATACCAATATATCATCTATAAATACGATCACAAAGAGGTCCAAATATGGCTTAAAAATCCCATTCATCAAGCTCATGAAAGCAGCAGGGGCATTCGTAAGACCAAAAGACATTACCACAAATTCATAATGCCCATACCTAGTTCGAAAAGCAGTCTTTGGCACATCCGTTGCTCGTATTTTCAATTGGTGATAACCGGACCTCAAGTCAATTTTAGAGAAGACACAAGCACCTTGTAACTGATCGAACAAGTCATCAATGCGAGGAATGGGGTACTTGTTCTTAATAGTTACTTTGTTCAACTGTCGGTAATCTATGCACATTCGAAAGCTCCCATCCTTCTTCTTCACAAACAAAACCGGAGCACCCCAAGGAGATGCACTTGGTCTAAGGAAGCCTTTGCTCAACAACTCTTGAAGTTGAGCCTTTAACTCTCTCAATTCTGCGGGAGCCATTCTATACGGGGGTATAGAAATGGGGCGAGTACCCGGTTCAAGATCGATACAGAAGTCAATATCCCTATCTGGTGGCATACCAGGAAGATCTGCAGGGAACACATCCAAAAACTCACAGACTACTGAAACCGACTCAATCGAAGGTACTTGGGTAGTGTCATCCTTGAGATGTGCCAAGAAAGCTAAACACCCTTTACTAACCATTTTCTTAGCACGAAGAAAGGAGATAATGCGCACCGGATTGGAAGTGTAGTCACGCTCCCACGCTAACGGATCTGTCCCAAGCTTGGCTAACGTCACAGTTTTAGTATTACAATCCAAAATCGCAAAATTCGGAGAAAGCCAAGTCATACCCAGAATTACATCAAAGTCACCCATTTCTAAAATAACCAAATCTACATAAGTGTTGCTCCCCACAAAATTCACCAAACAAGACTTATATACTTTTTCGACTATCACAGACTCACCCACTGGAGTAGAAACACGAATAGGCATGTCAAGTAATTCACAATGTATATTTAGACCATTAGCAAATGAGGAAGATACATATGAAAACGTGGAGCCAGGGTCAAATAATACAGATGCCATGCAATCACAAACCAAAAGATTACCTGTGATAACAGCATCAGACGCCTCCGCTTCAGATCTTCCAGGGAAAGCATAACAATGGGCCCTATCATTCGTCTGTCCGTTGCCCCTACCATGTTGTGTAGTAGTGGCTCCGTTTTGCCCATCACCTCTGCCGTTTTGGTGACCACCATTACCTCGACCACCACGTCCTCCAGAAAACCGGCCTCTACCATGACCACCCCTACCTCTAGCTAGTGGGGCTCTGTAACTCTGGTTTGGACAATACCTCTTAATGTGTCCAATCTCTCCACATCCATAAAATTCTCGGGGTTCACGCATCGGCCTCTCAGAGAAGTGTTGACCGTTCTGAGGTGGACCCCCAACTACAGTCTGTAGTGAAGACTGTATTGGTCGAACTGAGTGACCTCCGGAGTTCTTTCCTCTAGAGTAAGAACCATTAAACTCACCTCCCCTTCGAAACCTCTTTGATGTCGATGTTGTGGTGAAGTCATCTGGCTTCACTCCTTCCACCTCTATCACGAAGTCTACCACTTTTTGGAAGGATGTTGCCGTTGCCGCTATCTATAAGGCTGAAATCCGCAATTCTGACCTCAACCCCTTCACAAAACGGCGAATCCGTTCTTGTGGACTGAAACAGAGTTGGGTAGCATATCTGGATAGTGCGCGAAATTTAGCCTCGTATGCATTTACCGTCATCCTTCCTTGCTCTAGACCCAAGAACTCATCCCTTTTTCTATCTCTCAAAGTCCTTGGGATATACTTCTCCATAAACAGGGTAGAGAATGATTCCCAAGTCATAGGGGGTGCCTCTGTTGGTTGACACTCAACATGTGAACGCCACCACATTTTGGCGTTCCCTTGGAACTGATAGCTCACGAACTCAACGCCAAACCGTTCTACTATCCCCATCTTGTGTAGTAGCTCATGACAATCAATCAGAAAATCATAAGAATCCTCAGATTCTGCACCCTTGAAGACTGGAGGTTTCAATTTCAAGAACTTACTGAAAAGTTCATGCTGATCGTTTGTCATAATAGGCCCAGTAGTCAGACGTGGAAATGTGCCTATCCCCAATGTTGCATCCATGCGGGGAGCCATAGTAGCCGCATGTCGTATCTCTGAAACCGGGGGTGTTGGTGCAGAAACCACTGGAGGTGCCTGACCGTGATCAGATAACCCGCTCAGATAAGCAAGAACCTAATTGATCATCTCTGGGGTAGGTTGGGGTGACATTTCCTCATTTTGCACTTGTTCATTCTCCCCTTCCTCACCCTCTCTTATCACCTCCTCGGTCGGTGGAGGAGTCACTGCCCTAGCATCAGATGGGCTAGGTGCTCGTCTTCTTCCTCTAGAGGACGTCCTCCCATGACCTCTACCACGGCCTCTTGCCATTGCTCTTCCTCGAGCTACAACCCCAGTAGCTGGCTCAGTCGTTTCTTGTCTTTCCGTTGTTGCTGCTGGTGCGGTCGTTGCTCTAGTTCTAACCATCTGCGAAATAGATTGAAGATGGCCAGATACCAATTTGTATCACCTAGATACCAATTGGACTCAAGTAGTAGCACGAAAGAAGAATGAAAGAATGGAATTTTCCTAAAGTCTTATAGCCTCTCAAAGAAAAGTAAAGGCGTCCCCCTACCGTTCCTTAAGACTCTACTAGACTCGTTCTTGTGTGATGAGACCAATGAACCTAATGCTCTGATACCAAGTTTGTCACGACCCAAATCGGGGACGCGACTGGCACCCACATTTACCCTCCTATGTGAGCGAACCAACCAATCTAACCCTTATCATTGCAAGATATATCAACAGAAAATAATGCGGAAGACTTAAACTCAGCAATAAAAACAATTCAAACTATTATTATTATCCCCAAAATCTGGAAGTCATCATCACAAGAACATCTATCTCAAATTACTAAACTAGGAATGTCTAAGAACAAAAATAACTAAAAAGCTAGTCCATGCCAGAAGTTCAAGGCATCAAGACTTGAAGAAGAAGACCCAGTCCAAGCTAGAAGCATTAGCTCACCCTGAAGATCCGGTGTGACGAAGACTGTCTTGATTTACTGCTGAGTTGAAGTTGACGGAACGTTTGCTGCATTACACAAATAACAAAGAGGAAAACATAAAAGTAGGGGGTCAGTACTACCACAAGTACTGAGTAGATATCATCGGCTAACTCAAAATAGGGAACAGTATATATCAATAATAATGTAAATCAACTACAATACTCAGCATGTAGCAATAACAATATTAATTCATCAAGAAATACAACCGAGTTCACACATGAGGACTCAAGCCCCAATATCATACTCATTTGAGAATTAAGTTCATTAGATTGAGTATATTCATTATCTTTCAAGATTCATTATCTTTCTTCCTCTTGTGTCGGTACGTGACACTCCGCTCCTCTAATTCTATCCTGGTGCCGGAACGTGGCACCCGATCCATATTCTATCCTGGTGTCGGAACGTGACACTCCGATCCTCATATTTTATCCTGGTACCGGAACGTGGCACCCGATCCATATTCTATCCTGGTGTCGGAACGTGACACTCCGATCCTCATATTCTATCCTAGTACCAGAACGTGGCACCCGATCCATATTCTATCCTGGTGTCGGAACGTGACACTCCGATCCTCATATTCTATCCTGGTACCGGAACGTGGCACCCGATCCCCTAATTCATCAAGCCTTCTTTTATACTAAGGCATCATCAATTCTCATTATATAATTTATCAAGCCTTCTTTTATACTAAGGCATCATCAATCTCATTATATAATTTATCAAGCCTTCTTTTACACCAAGGCATCATCATTAACAAGTGAATTAGGGTTTCCTTTCGAGATTTAGGATTCAATAACTTCATCATGCTTAGTTTATCACAATTTCATAATCACAATCATGCAAACATACAATTAAACACATAGCAGGGTTTTACAATACTATCAATACATATCATTCACTATTAAGAGTTCACTACGAATAACATGAAATAAACCATAACCTACCTCCACCGAAGAATTGGAATCAACAAGAAATCCCCCAAGCATTGTTATCCTTTTCCCTTGTTCGACTCTCTCTCTCAATCGATCAATCTCCCTCTCTCTTTTCTTTTGTTTTGTTTTATTCCAACCCTCTTTCCTTTACCCTAATTAACAAATAATTAAGTGTGAAAGATGACAAATAAACCCCCTAATTAACTTAAGGTTACCTCTTTTAACCCCCAAGTAATTAGACTTATTAATGTTAACCCTCAATCTTTATAATTAAGGAAAGAATAGTCCAAAACGACCCTTAAAACGTGTGGGGAAGTCCTAAACTGCCTGGGATTTTGCGCAACCTATGACGGGCCGTCGTGCCAGCGACGGTCCGTCACGGTGGCCGTCGCAACCTCCCCAAATTCCAGGTGGGCTGTGACGGCCCGTCACCACTGTGACGGTCCGTCCTGCACCTCCGTCCTGACGGTCAGAAACTCGTTTCTTATACCAAATTCTCAAAAGTTGAAGTGTTTTGCAATGGAAACTCACGACGGTTCGTCGTGGATGTGACGGCACGTCCTGCAGGTCCGTCACAATTTACAGAGAGTCGAGTTTCAGTATCCAATTTAAGAATTCTAAGTGTCATGGAACGAAACCCCCACGACGGGCCGTCGTGACCACGACGGTCCGTCGTTACATCCGTCGTCCCAGCCAGTTTTTCCAGAAATAAAATCTGTTGCTCAAAACGACTAAACAGGTCGTTACACTCGGCAAGGTTTCGATTCAAGTGTGTAGTATTTATTTGCATCCGTGTTTTTTCTTTATGTCTTCGGTTTGTTTATGTTATATCCCCTTTGTGTCGTTTAGTGAGCTTTAGAATGAAATTATTCATAGAATATATCTACGTTTTTAAGCTTCACTTAAAAGGTTTCCGGTTTGTATTTTGAGGTTTTGATAATTAGAACTAAGGTCAGTTACTTTGCTTGGAAATTAGTATGAGCGGAATGATACTTCTTTGTCATTCTTATAATAGAATTCATATTTCTTAGTTCGAAACTTAAATGTCTGTTAACCATTTGATATCCTAAGGCTTAGTGTGTGTTTTTTTAGCATGTTGTTGTCGTTTAGGATAGCAGTAACTATCTCATGCTTACGTTTTAGTTTTTTTTATCGGCATCTATCTTAGTTACCTTATGGTTCCCTTGCTTAGCGGAATACCCATCATGTTTTTTGTATATATTTATGTATATGTGTGTTTGTGTCTGGTATGATTAATTTGAGGAAAATGTGTTCTTTTGGGTCTGTTTATTCACAATAGCAATTTTTTTTAAATGGCTCGGCAAGAAATCAAATTTGTTCTCTTTTCCTTCGCATGAGAATTGTGTTTGTTTCAACCTAATTTCCAACCATTTATTCCAGTGTGTTAATTAATATTGTTAGATTCAATTGAATAAAGCTGGGTAGGATAAAACAGATGAATCTTATTTTTTTAATCTGGTGTTTGTTCCTTAATACTTTTATTGTTAATTAAGAGTCATGTATTCCCTGGAGCCAATTAGGCACATAGGTATGCGTATATACAAATATGGGCTACTGCTTAAGTGTTGCATCCTCTCCACTTATTTCGACATTTGTTAATTTGTTCTTCCTTTTGGAATTAGCTGTTTCTGCTTAATTTGATCTTTTCAAGAGGTTTTCGTTTTTAATGAATTTGATTCATTTCAAAATTACACCACCTTCATTTCGTTATTTCGCATGATAATCTCTTGCCATTTTTTTGCATGTAAAAATCTGCCCGAGTCCTCTTGGACTTCATTCATCCCGTGCATTCCAAGAAAGCCGCAAAGTCTTAAGTTTTTTTTTCATTTCGAGTCAATCATCCCGTAAACCGATGAACAAATCATGGAGCGAAATTCGAAGCAAACCAATGAGTTGAAGAAGTTGGGTCAACAAGCCCACATTATTTTATTCTTTACTTTGTATTTTGTAATTTTGGGCCTTAGACCTTGTTGTATTTAATTTCTGCATTTATTTTTTGTAAGAAGCTTAGGACACGTGGAAATGGGTCAAAGGCAAAAAGTTAAATGGGTCAAAGACCAAACAGGTGGGTTCAAATACCGGTCAAGGGGGATAGAGACCCGGATTTGGACCCAAATCTCTTTCCCTAATTGCTTTTAATTACTCATTTGTTTTACTTGTCTTTAGTTCTAAATATTAGGAAAATCCGATTCCTCGCAAAACGCCACTTTGGTATTAAAGACTCGATAAAATCAAGTAAATGTCTTAAAGGTTTTACAAATTAAATTCACTTAGATAAATAATTTCACTTTCAAAACAATCTTAAATGATTTGGGCAGTCATTTTCAAACAACTAAATACTTTTATCGCACTTTTAAGTTTACCCAAATAAATTAGCTGACGGATAGCTACAAGTTAGTGGAGGTGTTAGGTTCTTTTAAACCTTTCTAAGACGTTAATAGGAATACCCGAACCCCTTTAAAATTATTTTCAATTGATTTTTCTTTCAAGTCTTTTGTTAATAGAAGTTTTCTTAATTTTTCTCAAAAATTAAGTGGCGACTCTAAAAAAGTCGAAAATCCTCAAACAAATGTTTTTCGATAAAACAGTCTTGACAATATCCTCCACTTGGGAACATTCATCTTCAAATGATTCTTGGAACCTTTAAAACAATTTGAAGGACTCAATGAACCATAGAGAAACTCACAAAATTAAACATGTTATCATATAAGAGTCAATTCATCAAACTTACAAGGAACACCAACTTTATACCATCATACAACAAAGGCAACATAATCAAACATGGATTACTCTTACAATTTCATTCCATGATTACATACTTCTTCATACATTTTTGCCATTTGGAGGAACTACCGTCTCCAACTTTTGGCATGCTGATTATTTCATCATAAAGTTAGACATACAATGGATTTTACTTGCACACATAGGCCTTCTCCAGAGTTCAACTCATGACAAATTAAGCAATTCATTTGGTTGCACAAAAATCATTAATAATGTAAATGAACTACAATCTTATAGCTTAGACATAATACCATCAATGTCATATATAACATTACCATTCTTAACTTTTTTTCAAGGAGGAACTACCTTCTCCTAGTCAAAACATACACACATGGCATCATAGAGTTCACATAAAAGCAAATCACAAAGGTCAATTGATTTTTAAGTAGGATTTATTTAAGTATAAATTTAAGGAATCCCATAGTGTAATACAATAATTACATTCTGTCCCGACACATTTAGTATTTACTAAGAATCCCTTAAAATTTATGTGGCGTGATACATTAGTATGTTGTGATACATGGTAAATGATACACAGTAACTTAAAACTGTTAAGATTAAAAGGGAGAAAAAACGGAACATTTAAATTTGTTATCTAAATCAGCTTAAATTACGGTAACAGTTCATTAATAAGCATTAATTCAGCACGTAATTGGATAACAATTTCAAATTTTGAAAATCCAAGATTATATCATCTAGTTTGAGGACATTTTTATGAACATCCAGTTATTAAACTTATTGACTGATACATGATAACAATTGTCAAAAACTCGTGATACATAGAAAATCATATGATACACATCAAATTCATGTATCAATGCATTGTCTAAACACTATAACACACTGAGTCGATATGTATCAGCAAACACACTTGATGGCGCAGTTATTAAACTTATTGATTGATAAATGATAACAATTTTCAAAAACTCTTGATACATAGGAAATCATATGATACACATCTAATTCATGTACCAATGCATCGACTAACACACTATAACACACTGAGTACTTGTGTATTAAACTTATTGTCTGATACATGATAACAATTTTCAAAAATTCATGATACATATGGGATTCCTTTACTAAAATTTTTATTAATTTCAACAATAATGGTTGCTGCTTCTTTTCTCTTTTTTTGGTGTATTTTGTCAACCTTTGATTTAGATGATTCGCCAAAATCTTTGTTTGAATCCTTCCGAACATTCATAGGATCATGCAAAGACTTTTTTATATTTTCTTTCCAATTTTCATCGTCCGAATCATAAAGTCTTCTATTAGTAAAAGGATCCATTAATATGATGTAATAGAACAATGAACAAAAACAAAGAAAAAAAAAATAAAAGAAGAACGGATGATGGAGTAAGAAGAAAAAAAAGACCTAGAGACGGCAGATGTAATATAGCAATGAACAAGAAGAAAAAAAGAAGAAAATAAGAACAGATGATGGATTAAGAAGAAGAAGAACTATAGACGGATGATGGAGTAAGAAAAAGAAGAAGAACCAGAGAATAATGGTCCAATTTTCAGAAATTTCAAATTTTTTGAATTTTGAAATTCAATGTTTCATATTAAATGTTGTGAAACGTTTTTAATTAAAATTAATAATTCAAAATTCAAAAAGTGTTTTAGTGGAGAAAAAAATAGGCATGATATTGGGGAAGTGTGTGTTATAGGAGAGAGAAGATTATGTATCTCTAAATATCTACTAAAATTAAAACAAAGGGAATTATGTAATATTTAAAAAACGAAGGGAAAATTAGAGAATACTAAACTTATAGTTGTGTATTTAAGTTATTTTTCCTTTATTTAATCCAAACCACTATATACTCATTCCCTCCTCCTTCTGAAGTCAAAATGGCAGATCACCCCACACATATCACAACAATAGGAAGTTATTTTATACAATTTCAATTTCTAGCATGAAAATAGCTCTCATACATATGCATCAATTAGGAAAGTTGTTACACTTCAAAGCCACACATTGATGACATTTACTAGACATACCATGGCTTCTCAAGATTGAGCCTACAACAACACTTCCTAAGTCATAAAAGTCATAAATTTTTAAAATGTTCTCATACTTTCTTATTTAACTAAGACTCAAATTCTCATTATAGAGCCAAAACACTTCATATCAAAGGTGTTGTCAAGCATGACCATTTATCCACCCCATGAAGTTTAATGCAGATTTATCATATCAAGAGGCACAACAACATGTGAAACATGCAATTTGATAAAAATCCCTTTTTATGCAATAATTAACATCCATAACATGCATAACAAAGTATCATTTAAGACATGCATAACATATGAAGAACATGCAAATCATACTCATATGCAAAAAAACCCCATCATACCTAGATTCTAAGGAACTCTTTGGTTTCAAGATTGATCAGGAATAGAAGGAAAAGGTAGTAATATCTACAACCTTTCTACTGACATCATCATTCCCACTTGGGGTAAAATCATTTAAGATAAAATTATGATGACGCTCGAAAGTTATCCTTGAGACGTGCATGTGTGTCTTAGTGTGTCTTTGTCATGTTTTACGTGTTAGTTTTGGTTAAAATTGATATGGAAAGTCCTTAAATTGTATGTTATCATATTTACATTGGAAATGTCCGGGTATGACACCTAAAGGACCACCCACAGGGTCCTTGAGGAGGAACAAAGGCTTCCTAGACACTGTCTTGTTGTGTCAATTGACAGGATAACAATCGATGCCCCGTGCTATAGGCTACGCCCCGTTGGTTGGTCCGTAGCTCAAAACTTATATTGTTCAGAATCAAGTCCCAAATGAGGATAAGAAGTAAAAAACAATGGAGTAGCAGGATGAGCCATCTTCCAATTTAGACCCCATTGTCTACTCTCGTCGACGCAACTTGCAACTGCTTGCCATGCACACTTTTCATTAAAGGGGTGAATGAGACATTTACCCCACGTTCCTAAATTAGTATGGACGGGTTTTTAAGTGTTTTTAGGTATTTTAAGTTAGTATATAAGCCTTTAACCTTAGTTAGACCTTATTATTTAATAAGACTTCGCTGTCAAAACAAAACCTCTCTAGAAACCTCCATTGGAGATGAAGCTCAAGAAAAGCCTGGTTTTATCCTATAATGAGGTTTGGTGATCTTTAATCTTTAGATATTCATTCATCTAGAGATCTCCTTCAAAGGTTTTCGAAGAGATTTCATGATCAAATTGTCTATTTTCCAATCTATCCATGGGTTCTTTATAAAAATGATTTAAAATGTATGATTTATAATGAAATGATGATTATCTACTGTTTTGAATGTGGTTTTCAATCCAATTTTATGATAAACCCATGATCCTCCCGATTTCTCAATTTAGGTTATATTATGGTTATTGTGATACTGATGTGAGTTTGATTGTAGTACGATTCAATTATGGTAAATTGATTATAGATACTGTATTCTATATTAATAGGTAATGAATTCAGGATAAGTGATCAAGGAGGATCAAGTTTTGGAGGTTTGTTAAGTTTTATCTAGATTCCTCTACTTCCTATAGAATTTATGATGTAGTGTACATAATGTGATATTGATCTTATCATGGTTGAGTTATGATTTAGATTATGTTAATGTACTTTTAACTATTGACTTATACATTATTTATTTAAGAATTATTAGTATTTATCAATGATGATCAAATCTTAGTGAATTATTAAGATTTCTTTACTTCATCTACTTTTCTATAGAATTGCTAGATGATTGGCCTTGTATGACATTCTGTGGTATGGTCCACTTATGGGGAGGTGTTTATTTCCTTGTCATTCTTTATGTGATTTGATCATTGCCTTGAAGGATATTGCGTTATGAATGTGTGGTTATGATGATCCTCCAATGTAAAGTTATATGCCTTGTATCCAATACTAGTTTATGATCTAGCTTACATTGATGTTGTGATGTCAATTGAATGATGTTTTTAGGGTTAGTATTTGGTCAATGTGATGACAATTATTAAGTTCTAATGGTGAATTACCACTACCTATGTTCCCTATGTGAATCTATGATACTAGCCAATGTTAAGAGTTTAAAATGCAAATGTTGAAGTTGTCTTGTCTGGTATACTATAATGTGGTGTGTGCTATATGAATGAATGTGGATTGTTGTCTTAAGAGGGTTGATACCTCACTAGATGTTGATATCCATTATGTGATCATGTTACAAAATGTACACACACCTCATGCATGCTTATAAGTAGTATAGGTTCATGGTGTCTAATGAAAGGTTAATTTTCATATGCACTAATGTTAATTTTAATATATATATATGAATATAAATGAATGGATTAAGATATGAACATGAAATTATATCTATGATATAACATATATGATAATATGATATGATTAAATATGTATACTTGAAGTGTCTAAACGTAGTATGTGAAAGGTTTCCTCAGATATGAACTTGTACACACACATAAACGAATGCATGATGATCTTGTAAAGACAGTTCTTTCTGAAAGATTTACTCAATTGTACTATAAACTACATTGTGCTTGAATATACTATGTCTATGTTAAAGTTTTTCTCACATAAATTAGTTTGAGGAAAGGACATTCTCATTTATAACCTATGAGTTAAGCATATGAGGAGTTAATTCCCCTAAATACATTTTAATGAAATAAAGTTAATATAGACTTTTCAATAAAGGGAACTTAGTTTTGCACCGATTGAACTTGACCAAATGAGACAGGGCCACTTCCTAATGAGGAAGGCTTGTTCAACATATGATCTCATGAGATTTACACTATAATGCATAAGGGAATAAAGAGGGTTTCAATATACATCTTGTAGTTCCATAACTATGTTGACCTCATAAGACCTAGCAAGTGGATCCAGCTAGATGCTAGTATAATATAAATGTTCTACCCTTGCAAGTAGAAAACATCCTTTTGGTGCGGGGTTCCATGAGATAAAATTCCATGTTGACTTACATGGTCTTATTGTTGGTAAGGCTACGATTTCCCTAAAGTAAAATGGACAGTATAAGTAAAGAAATCAACCCTAACTAAGATGACCTAAGGGAAGTTGCTTAGTGTAGGTGAGGGTATGTGACTTTACCTATGAATTGCACAATTAGCTCTTGAAGGGAGTTATAGGAAGGCATTCTAGATATATATGACTATGTATATGTCTTATATGCTTGATATTATGGTATTGACCTAATTATAGGATAATATGCATGGTATGAGTCCGATAATGTCTACATGATGTGGTCTTACATTATATACATAATATGGGTCTCATTGACTATATGATGACGGTATTACTTGGCATGTATGAAGTAAACGATATACTTGTGGTCTCTATGTGAATTTTACCAAGTATGTGTGACGTTATGAGACTTCACATATACTTTACACTAGTAGGCTTAGATTGGGATTATGAGTAAGGCCTTATGATGTCTTTATGAAGTGAAGTTCGATGCATGCTATTATTGACTATTGCCTCTTATGATATTATTGGTAGTGTTTACTTGAATGTTGTCTTGGAATGGGTCTTATATGTCGTTCTTGATGTATGTTGGCTCATATGTAAACTATGTGTTGCATGATATATGATGCATATGCGAATGTGTGTGCATAAGTTAATGTTGGTTGTATAAATGTTCACCTTTGTGACCTTAAGGTGATGATTGAGTGAGGGTAGTGAAAAAGAACACTATTCATGCATTGCACAAAGTATTACTAGAGGGTTACTTGTGGGTAAGGACTTACAGTAAGGTAAAAGGAGGTTACTGTGAATGAAATGCTTCATGTGCCTTAAATGAAATATATGGATTTATATAATGTTATGATCAATGTTTATGCCTATATCCTATGTTTTGTTTTTTGTATAAAGGTTTTTATGAATATTTAATAAAAATCACGATGCATGGTTTTGTATCCAAAGTTCTCTTTAAATGCATGTTTTTACATGGTTATCATTCTTAGTGCATTCTTTTACTAACACCATTCTTCTTACCCTTTTTACACAAAACGTAGGTTATGGATACTTAAGGGATGTTTATAAAGTGAAGGGCTTGATATGTGTTTCCCAAGTTCAACAAAGGGATCCTAATGATTCAAGGATTTCCTATGTCATGTTTATATTCAAAGTTATGTAATAGTTTAGTTATTGTTATATATTGATAAGAGCGTCTCCCTATTCTATTTTATTTATATTGAGTCTAAGACGAAAAAAACACACTTAGAGTCTAATTATGTATTATGACTCATATTCTATAAATATGAAGTGATGTTTCTAGCATACGATGTGCTATGAAAAGTTTGAATTTTTTGCTGAATTTATATCAGATAATGCGATGAATGATGACTATGGGCTTGTATAAGACCTCCGAGAGGTCAAGTACTCTATGTTACTTCTAGGGGGTTCTCCCCGGTTGGGACACAAGTTCTAATCATATAGCAAATGTGTTGAACTGAATACTGAAGTTAATGTTCATAACATTGTCATGGAAATAAGATTATGATTGTGGGAGCTACTATTAAGAGAGATAAACCATGTGAGATAAATGTGGAGTCCGATGTGTACGCCCTATCGAGAGGAACCAATTTACCTTGCTAGAGGTATAAAGGCATGACTGTGGTGTGATCTCTACAACAGATGCCTAATATCGGGAACTTCTAAACCTACGTTGGTATATAGTTCTACGAAAGTGAGGGAACGCTAAACCCTAGTTTAACTCAGTGCTAAATCCAACTCCCTATTGAATGATAAGCTAAAATTCATTGTAATACATAGTAGCTCAAAATGCCTACATGCTATCTAGGAATGCACATAAATATTGGAAGTAATGACATTCAATTTCTAAAGCATGACTTTCTAATTAATCTGCTAGCAAATACAAATCATTAGCTAATTGTGATACAAGTTAGGGTTTTCAATTCTTTACATGCAAATTACACTAAATCACTAAGAAACATTTTATTTAAATTACGGTAACTGTAACAGCCAAAATCACATTGAATCTACAAGGATTTTTAAACCCTAGGTCTGAACAATTTATGAAAACTTGAAGAAGTAACTAAATCTAAAACCTAATGGGTGAAACGAACCCACTAGTGTAATACCACATACCCAGTGATGAGGATTACATAGAATTTTTTTTTGGGTTTTTGGGGCTTAACCAGAAGAAAACCTCAAATTATTCATAGGAAAAATTGTAACCTTTTTCTTTTCTTTTCGTTCTAATCTCGCTAAATTTAGCAAACTGAGTGTTCAAGGTAGTTTATTACAATATTATTAGTAGTACTTTTAGTAAAAAAAAACGTTTTAGGCATTAAAAGCCGTAGTATAAGCGCCTAACTCATAGGGGAAAAGAGAAAAATTTCTCTGACTTAAAGTTGATGAATTTGCATTTACATCATCGCCCATAAAGTGGGACGTGGTGCGGTTGGCCAAAACCTCAGGACTGGAAGCATCATTCACGAGCCCCTCCACAACCCCTGTTATGTTCCATGGACAGTCAAGTGGTCCGTGGTCGCTCACAGTGGCCATGGTGGTTTCCACCCTTAAGTCCTTTGTGAAGTTTTAAATATTGTTAAGTGGTCCATGACACTTAACTTGTGGCTGGGTGCCATTTGTGAAATAGGTGACATGTCATGTATAATAACCCTCAAAATGAAGTAGTGTAACTAGAGCCTATCATGTGTTTTATGAACTAATAAGGTTTTAAAATTATGAAAAATGGTTTTAGAAGTCAGTTTGAAGAGTTTGAAATCGAACATCAGAGAATGATCAAGACTTTCAGAAACTAGCCTTGTGTATATGCTAGTGTGTCCTTGTATATTTTCATTGTTTTTAGGTGTTATTTAGAGTCTAAAATCAGTTGGGATGACCCTAGTACCTAGCGGGACATGCGTAGGGTAAAAACGTTCAGGAATGACTCCCGAAGGATAAATCAAAGGGTCCTTGAGGAGAACCCAAGGCTTGGTAAGAAGGTTGCCAAAAAAGCTTAAATGTTGCATTTCCTGCGCATCGCGCAACTGCCACTTATAAAAAAAATTTCTTTGAGACGCGGGCTTGTCACAAACCATTCTTCTAAGAAAAAAAATTCAAGAACAAAGTTGTGGAGGTGTCCCCATGATTCACAACCATGTCCCAGATTTGGTTGCGTCGTTTTAAAGTCAAATTAGACTTGGTTAAAGGGTCCAATTATTGTAGATTTCTTTTGGGTACTTTGGTGATTATGTATGGACGTTTATTATGTAACTTTGATTCCCAATTCACCCACCAAATAAAAACCCTCAAGTTAAAAAAAAAAACAGCTCTCCATAACTCTCTCTCCAAAAAACCCCATTGATAAAGATTTGAAGCTGCATAGAAGAGGGTAAAAATTCTTGATGTTTCAACCCTAATGTTTTGGATTTTCTTCTAATAAGGTATGATAATTCATCCTTTATTCTTCTCTCATTCAAATAGATAATCAAAAGGACTTTAAAAAGGTTTCTAATTCCTAAATTCTTCTAAGAAGAAAAGGTTTTAATAGATGGATTATGATGTTTTCAATACAAAGTGATGGTTTTATGATCTAAACTCAATCGACCCATGATCATGAGAATTTTATACTTTTGGCTTATGAAGTGGTCTTGATGAATGTGATTGGATAATGTTAGAATTATGAGTATACTATGTTTTATTATGATTATTAACTGCCAATTATGCCTATTTATGAAGAATTGTTGCATAAGAATTGTTGCATAATTGAGTAAAGTTGATCAAGTCTTGGATGATGAGGTACATTTATCTCAATTGTTCTTGTCTTCTTGAATTGATATTTTGTGTATTAGTTAACTTATGGTCACGGTGTTGACTTGATATATATGGATGTATATGTGAATTTATATTATAGCCTTGAACGCGTTGAATGAGAAGTAAAGTGGTATTATGAAGTATATGTATAGAAATTTCCTTATGATGTTGAATATGTGTAGTGAAGATACTACGTCTAATTTAAGTATGATTTAAACGTGAAGTATGATAGTGTGTGAAGTATTATGAATTTAGTATGATCATGATTAGAGTATTTGATATGAATGGTGGTGCGTATGTGAAAGGCTTGATCACATACACTGACACACAAACTATAAATGAATGAATGTGGGATTTGAGGTTGATACTCTCATGAGTAGAGATGTAGTGTCTAATGACAAACTCAATATTCCCAAGCAATCTAATGACTAAAAAGGAGATTTTTGGGGTGGACACTTTTCGTGAGTCAAGATGTACTGTCTATGAGCAACCTCTCAATTCCTAAGAGCTTTCCGATGAATGAATGATAGGTTCGTGGTTGGATACTCTTCATGAGTTGAGATGTAGTATTAAATAGTATCACTTAGATATTGGTAATCTTCGTGAGTTGAGATTTAGTAATTAATAGAATCTCCTGACTTATTGCTAATGAATATCTAAAACTCCGTGGGGATTTATGCTTAGCACCGAGAGGATTTGAAGAAGGGGTGAATAATCTTTATGAGTAGAGATGTTCTATCCAATGTACCAATTGAGATGAGTACTCTTCGTGAATTTAGATGCAGTACTTACAAGCAATATTGTTATCCCTTAACTATGCGCCCAACCATGTTTAACTATGGGAGATCAATGTAAAGGCTAAAAGAACGGCACTACCTTAGGCAAGTGGGATCCCTCCTCCGGTAGGGATTAATACCAAGATTCAATTTCAAGATCTCATGGTCGATGTTGGTGGAAGCTATTCCCGATCAAATTAAAGTAATTAACTAGGTCTTCTAAGGGGTGCACTATTTAGGGAAGGTGGTGGAATGGGACGCCATGTATCTATTGAAGTAGGAATTTGGAGGGAGTCTTAGTGTATCGTTTATTATTTGAATGAATGAATGGCTTACTATATAGTGTTTTTAAAGTAAGTTTAATGTATTAATAGTGTTAATGAAACATGTTGATAGTATGTCTAATTTTCATGAAGGCTATGTAATTGATAGAATGTGATGTGCATAATGTAGGGTGATTCCTAAGTAGCACTAAGTGTAAGTGGTAGTGTGGGATGCTACTTTCACGTTGCACTAGTGTAACCTTGGATTTTTCTTAGAGAATGGTCTTTACGTGCAAACCTTAAGTGCATGAATGTTTTTTTGAAGTAATAAATATTGACTTGTTAGTATGAGATGAAGTATCCTTGTGTTTGATAGTCATAAGGATGATATAAGTGTGTATTGAAGAGGCTGTATGGGCGGTCTTTTCATGTCATACCTAGGTGAGTCTTAGGATAACTTCGGATGGAGGTTCTAAATGACTTGTTGTATTCTAAGTTTTGAATGGATTTCTTAATAAAAATGGGTATGTGTTTAAAATGATGGAAGTATTGGTTTTTATGGTAATGAAGACTTATGTGATATATTGTAAACTTGATTCATGAAGGTTTTCAAAATACCATGAAAGTATGTTTTAACTAAAATGTAAATTTTACAGCATGTTTCTGCATAATGTTATACTTAGTACAATGTTTGTACTAATTCCATATTCTTCTATATTTCTCTATGTATAGGTGGAACACAAGTGAAGATTTCTAGAATTTGAAGCTTGGGAAATAAAATTCTGTCAATTCTCGTGGTACGTCCTCATATGTTTAAGGAAGAGGATATTGTGTATTGTATTCTTTCTATTAAAGACCTGTATTAGACTAAGTTTGTTTCTTTTCAATACAAAGGTCGGTCACCCTGTGATATTAAGACGTGTCTATGTTGGTTTGTGATGGTGAGACTTGTTCCATAGTTTTATAAAATAGTTCTAATTCAATATACTACAAAAGTTTTAATTCCACACTACTTTTCATGCCTATTTAATAAATTAAAAGCTAAGAGGAAGGTACAAGACCTCAGAGAGGTCGAGTTTGCCGTATGACTACAACTGTGTATGTCACATTCGAGAATTACCGCTTAGACGTAACCGGTGTCGTCGTTCTCTTTGAGGACTAAGGCTAGCGTTTTAGCTTACATAATTACATTCATAGGTCAAATTTAGGGGAAATTTAAAACTTTTTACTACTTGTACATTGAGGTTTACATAGACCTTTACATTCACATAATAATATATATCGAGTATACATAGACCTTCATATAGGAAGATTACTTAGTCTTCTACTTATATTGCATATAAGAATATAGAAAATAACATAGTCTCAAATCGATGACTCATCTCATAACCATCTAATAAGAGTATATCAAATTGGGCCTAACCCATACATCAACGAAACAAGATCATATATAGGTTATGAAACGTTTAATATAAAAATTAAAAGGAAAGAAACATTATAGTCTTGAATACTAAAAAAATATCATAGGATTCATAGTGGCATTGCCCTAGGAAAGTGAGGACCTACAATACTTTGATGATTAAGAATTCCAAGTCTTCTTCAAGTCGTCTCCAAAAGCCATTCAATGACCGTAACCTAAAATAATGGGGGAAAGGGAGAAATGGAGTTACTTATCATGAAAACATGCGAAAAGAGTACATTTCATAATGTATGCAATTTTCTTTGAAAACCTTTATGAACAATCAACAAGACTATACCCAATCAATAAGGCATATTCATTAAGTCAAAGGCATACATCACAAGAGCAACACCATCAAAACTAATCAAGTCATCATGCATATCCTAATTGAATACATAGTCAAGTAACTGTATCATCCAGTCTTAAATAATCACAAGCATAAATAAGAGTACATTTCATTGTAACCAAAGAAATAAAATCACACATGAACCCTTATCAAGTAAAGAAGTGCAATCACCAAGCAAAGACAAATATCCTTACTCAATCAATTAAACCGACAAGAATCATGATCAAGCTCATACTTCACATAGCATAACATTTAATAGTACATATTATCGTACTTTAAAAAGTATACCAACACATTCATAAGTGACACAAATAAACATATGGTATCAACAATGTGCAAATTCATCATATACATATCATGTACCATTATAAGAATATTCTTACATAAGAACATCCTCCCAAGACTTCCTTTAAGGCTAACTAATGAAATATTTAGGTAGAGTCCCATACCCCTACCTAGACTAAGCTAAACCCCTTGGGTGAGCATAGTTAAAGTTCATTACTTTCATTCATTTTACCTTTGGGAACATCTTTCCCTAACAGACATAGAACACATTTAGAATTCGGTGTCATGGAACCCTACATCATAAGAAGACGAACTACTTGACAAGGTAGAACAAAAACATGAACATAGAATCTTTATGGATCCACTAGGTAGTATTCCTATGGGTGAAACATAGTTCAAGAACCACGACATGTAGTTGGGACCCTCTTTATTCTACATGCGTTATAGTCTCTAATCTCAAGATTACATTAGTGGTCCAAACTTCCCTATGTGGGAAGGGACACTCCTCACTTTAGTTCACTCGATGCTAAGCTATAGTTCCTTATGAAATATCTTTAATGTCATTATTATTCGTCATAACTTATTGTAGGTCATAGGGTCTCATCATAATCATATCTTAATAATACTTGCATGAGTATAATCCTTTCATTAAAGTTAATGTAAGTGAGGTTACTATATTTACATATAACTTCACCATCCTTATAACATTTACATCTTAGCCAACACCTCAAAAACCATAGTCAAGAAATTTTAGTTCCACATGATATCAACCCTATCCATACTAATACAAGTCATACTCCAATAAAATATAATGAATTAATCACAATTAACTATAATTTGAAGTAAAGGATAGGGATCGAAAGACTTACCAAGTCTCCTTCATAATTCATCATCAAATCTTATCATGTACAATTCATTAAACCCAATTAGGGTATAACATCATCAAAATTCAATTACCAACATGATCACAAGGCTTAAAGAATGACTACACCGTAATTCAATACAAGTTCATAACTAAAGACAACAGACATAGATAAAAATCATAATCTAATTCAATTTCTCAAGAACTAACATGATAGGACCATATTTCACCCTAGTTTATTCATGATTGATATAATAAAATTATCTGGTAGTATTTCAACCAATAACCAAGTTAATTGAATCCACATTACAAAATTTATATCAAGATCATCACATAGGGTTAAGGGGTAGGGGTCATCTTCTACAAACTAGACCAATCCATCAAGATATATCATAATTAAGTTATAATACATGGTAATATATTCATAATATACATATAAAATCATAAAAAAATCAATTCATAACGTCATTTTTAAGATTAAAAAAGACCCACTTGAAAACCCAAGTTTTTAAATCAATTTGATGGAACCCTTTAAGGAAAGAGGTCTCAAAGATGATAGAGATCCCATACATTACTAATAGATGAATATTGATGGTGAAACTTGACTATTTGAAGCCCTTAAACCCTCCCATATCATGGTCTTCAATGGAGTTCTTCACTAGAGAGAGAAAGAAAATAGAAGGAAGAGAGTTTGGGTTTGTGAGTTATGAGAGCTTAGATTGGTCTTATAGGGTTTGGGTCTTTATATGGGGTGTTAATCAACTTAATTAGCCTTACATTAATCCCCAAATAACGACCTAAAACCTTAATGAATTAATTGTAAACAACTAAAAACTTGCAGCAAAGTCAGGCCCTCATAGAAGAGACCTTGACTAACGGTCCGTCTGTGAGTTGACCACTCCTGCCCCCTTCCATGCTGCACTTCATCGATGAGTTCAAAGAATTTCAAAAATAGTCCCTTCAATAATTTTTCTAATTATTGGTCGAAGGATGGAATCGAGCGCCGTGTATCAACACACTCTCCGTCGACTCCCCTCGTGAGTGCACACTGCCAAGGCACTGCTTTTGACCCCAACGAAAGGGTCCTTCTCAAGGGCTCTTTGTTTGTCCTTGGGGAGTCGTTCCCAGACGTTTCAACTATGAATAAAATTAAACACATGTTAGACACCCTTTAACCAATTTTAATCATTTTACGACTTCTAAAAGCTAGTAAAATAGGCTAAGGCACGCTAGCACCTCATTGAACTAGTTTCCGGACATCATGGATGTTTTGGTTTCTAGACTTCCTAAATGACATATACATTAAATTGGACCTTAAAACACTGTCTACACTTTATGAAAATTACGTTAGGCTGTATAATACATCTTGGATTTTTGAAGGGTTACATTATCCCCCCCTTAGGAACATTCATCCCTGAATGACACTAAAAATCTTTTGAAGGAAGCAATAGACTCAAGACTAGCAGCCCAACAAACAACAACACATAACAACATGAGTTACCACATCTATCATATCACTTACTCAAGGTAATTCAAAAAGCTTGAATAACTACATATAAGGGTTAAAATCACAGTATGAGGAATATCCTTCTCACAACAACAAGAGCTCAACATACCATTTATGAGCCAACTATGCCAAAGTTCAACTTACCAACATGCTACATATCATTTCATAATACTCACCATATAGAAACTCAGAACACAACTCAAACAAGCAAAATTGCAAATTATTGGCACACTTCAAAGTAAATTACTTTAACAACATTCAAAAATGCACATTTTCCAAAACTTCATCAAAAATCAAGAAACATCAATTTTTAGTCATTATTTTCATTATTAATAGAAATAACTAACCTTAGTTATCAAATTAATGAGGGTAACGGGACTTCATTATGGCTTCGGCCTCCTATGTTTCACCCTAAAATAGGTAGTCTTCCATTACACCCTTATGGAAAACACCTCTTTATTCCTTAACTTCTTTACTTGCTTATCGAGGATTTAAAGTGGAACCTCCTCATAAGAGAGGTTATCCTTCACACCAAGACCCTCAATAGGAAGAATAGACTCGGGATTACGGAGACACTTATTAAGCATAGAAACATGGAAAATCGGATGGACCGAAGCCAATTCACTAGGCAACCTTAGCTTATAAGAAATCTTACAAACCCTTTGCATGATTTCATAGGGACCCACATAACGAGGACTAAACATCCCTTTCTTGTAAAATCTAACCACCCCTTTCATAGGAGAAATTTTCAAAAACACCTTATCACCTTTTTCAAATTCTAAAACCCTTCTTGTATGATCGGCATATGACTTTTGCCGACTAGTGATTCGCGACCAGTTTCTTCATAAGGAGCCATCGATATAGATGAATGGAAACTATTATTGTAAGCAAACACCACCAAAGGAAAATTCTTATCCCAATTTCTCTTGAGATCAAAAATACAAACTCTAAGCATATCCTCAAGGGTTTGAATAATACGCTCCACTTGGACATCTGATTGGGGATGACAAGTGGTGCTTAGCTTCACCTTAGTACCCAAACCTTCTTGGAATGACCTCCAAAACGTAGATGTGAACTGTGCACCCCGATACAATATTATGGATAACAGAATACCATGGTCACACACAATTTAATCTATGAAGATCCTTGCATAATATTCTGCGGAATAATTAGACTTGACGGGAATGAAATAAGTGGACTTGGTCTATCTATTGAAAACCACCCATAAAGAGTCATATTTCCTTTGAGTTCGAGGCAAACCTACTGCAAAATCCTCATTGATCCCCTTTTCCCCAAGGAAAATGACTTATTAAGCTGACCAAGAACTGATTTTTTCAATTCCATCCATGATTGATCAAGGTGCTTTTTGGACTTCACCTCAACTACCAAAGATGAATCGGAGTTATGATGGTCCATGAAACCACCATTCGGAGAATCTTCCAATCTCATACCCAATCTAGCCAACCTATGAATATCTCTCACTAGGTCATTCTTGGCTTTTTCTATATGATACACACCACCCATGGTCATACGACTTAGAGCCCCCGCAACCACATTCGCCTATTCGGGGTGATATAGAACTCTCATATCATAATGTTTCAACAATTCCAACTTTCATTGTCAAAGGTTCAACTCCTTTTGAGTAAACACATATTAGAGACTCTTGTGGTCGGTATACACATCAACATGGACAACATTCAAGTAATGCCTCTTTATTTTCAAGGCAAATACCACAACCGCTAACTCAAGATCATGAGTAGGATAGTTTCTCTCATATACCTTAAGTTGTCTAGAAGCATAGGCTACCACTTTCCCATATTGCATAATCACACACCCTAAACCCTTTCGGGATGCATCTTAATATATAACAAAACCCTTTGAACCCTATGGTAATGTCAACACCGGAGGAAAAGTAAGTCTATTGTTCAAGATTAGGAAGTTTCTCTTACATGACTCCGACCACTCAATTTATTACTCTTTTTGGTCAAAGTAGTCAAGGGAGATGCAATGGACGGAAAACTATCCACAAACCTCCTATAGTAACCTGCTAGACCTAAGAAATCCTAATGTCAGTTGGAGTCAATGGTCTAGTCAAAATTTCACCGCCTCATTTTTTTTGGATTAACTTCAACTCCTTCACTTGAGATGATATGACGAAGAAATGCTACCGACCTTAACCAAAACTCACATTTCCTATACTTGGCAAATAATTGGTTCTCCTTAAGTACTTGCAACACAACCCTTATATTGTTCATGTGATAGCCCTCATTTTTCAAATAAACCAAGATGTCGTGAACGAAGACAATGACAAATGTATATTCAAAAAACCCTATTCATGAGATCTATAAATTCAATCGGGGAATTTGTGAGACCAAAGAACATTACTAAGAACTCATAGTGGACGTATTTAGTTCAAATGCCGTCATTGGTATATCCTCACCTCTCACCCTATGTTTGTGATACTCCGATCTCAAGTCAATTTTTGAAAAGTAGCTTAGCCATTGGAGTTGATCAAATAAGTTATCAATCCGAGGGAGATGATAATTGTTCTTAACAGTGACTTTATTGAGTTGGCGGTAATCAATGAACATTCTATGGGATCCATCCTTCTTCTTCACAAACAAAACATGAGACCCCCATTGAGAAATACTAGGTCTAATAAAGCCTTTGTCTAGTAAATCTTAAGTTGAGCCTTCAACTCTTTCAATTGGTCAGAGCCATCGAATAAATGGGAACTGAAATGCAATTTTTCTCTTGTAACTAGTCGATACCAAAATCAATTTCCCGTTAGAGAGGTATAGTGGGAAGATCATTAGGGAAGAACTCCGATAATTCCCTCACTATGGGGACCGACTCAATCGAAGAAATTTCGGAGTCTAAATCTTGGACTCTAACTATATGGTATAAAAACCTTTTAGAGATCATTTTGCATGCTTTCAAACAAGAGATGATACAACCTTTAGGAATAAAATTTCCCCCTTCAAATCTAAAATGGGCTCATTTGGAAAGTTAAACTTCATCACCCTCGTTCTACAATCTATAGAGGCAAATCATTCAACCAATCAATACACAAAATGACATCAAAATGAAGCATATCAAGTTCTACTATCTTAATATAAAAAACACTATTGTGCAACATTGTAGGAAAATTTCTAAACACCCTTTTTGCAACAACCGGATCACCCACCGGGGTACACACTACAAACGGTTCATGCAAGATATCGAGCAAAAATGTCAAACTTTTTAGCTACTACAGGATTAACCAATGATAAAGAAGCATTGGGATCAAGTAAGGCATATATGTCAATAAAGAAGACTCCATTAAACATGCCGGTCACCACTAGAGAGGAGAAAATAAGAGAGATACTTCTTCTTAGCATCATTTGAACTACTTGCTTGAGCTAGACCACTACACTTATATTTACCCCTCACATTAGGGCAATACCATACTTTTTGACCACTTACCACAACCAAAAAAATTGTCCTTTTCCTGAAGACAATCACCATAGTGTTTTTTGCCACACTTTTCACAAGTTTGTTTCTTGGTTTGTGAACTAGTATCACTTCAAGTTTTAGGCTTATGGTTAGACACCCTATCATAAAGATCCTTATAAAACTCATGAAGGAACTTTATTGGACACCCTCTTGTTGAACTTAGGATTGTCTTGATCTCAAGCCTACCCTTTGCAGAACCACTATTAAAAGATCCTGCCCTCGTGGCATCTCTACTCTTCCTATTATCCCTTTCCTCTTCCACTTATTGAGCATGAACCATTAGACGAGAAATGTTCATTTTATCATGTAGCATATCTTAAAAATACTCCTCTTGCAATTGATCCGACACTTTCGTCACAAAGAGGTTCATTTCACCCAAGGGTCGGAAATCAAAGAAGGAGCATATTTTGACAATTCAGAGAAGTTCAAAGGGTATTAAAGAACCTATCAAGAAAAGCCTTCTTGAACTTCCCAAAGTCACCGATCTACCCTTTAACGATCTATAGCCCTCCATTGGGCATATCAAGTTTGGGCCGCATCTTTTAGTTGGTTAGTGGCTAATTCGGCCTTCTCACTAGTAAACAACCCCATATCATATAGGATCTTATAGATTTCATCAATGAACTCTTTTTAATCTTCTTTAACCTTTGAACCATATAAAATAGAGGGATTCATCCTAGTAAAATCCCTTAGACAAGAGGCCATGGTAGCAACTTATTACCTTACTCGGGTTACAACCTCCTCATTAACTTAGTTCATCATGGTTGATATTGAGTAGTGTCTGCTTATGCTTGGGTATTAATGTCTTGGGCCATGTGGAGAAAAGTAGCCTTTATGTCACCATCCGTTAAATAAGGGGGATTGACCGGAGCTTGGTCATCATTCATATCTTCACCTAGAGAAGGGACTTGATCACCACGGGGAGGAACACTCACATTGGCAATCCCTTCCTAAAGTCTTCTTTCATCATTCCTTCAAGTAGTTATTTCCTATAATCACAATAAGAGGATTAGATGTAAAAGCACAAAAAGCTCACACACTAGAGGCACGATATTGGACTTCGAAGAAAGTGAGTTTCCTAAGCATCACATAGGTTCCTATTAATAAGTTTGGAGCGCTTCATAATTATAAATATCAACCTGCATAAACGTGGTTGACAGAGACAACGAATCAATTATATTTAACCTCATTCTCTTGTACCAAGTTTCTCACATCCAAAAATTACCCCCTACACCTAACCAACGTCGTCATCCTCTTTGAGCACTTACACTAGACTCTTAGCTTACACTAATACATTCATAGGTAAAATTTAGTAGAAATTTAAAACATTTTACTATTTATACATTGAGGTTTACATAGACCCTTACATACAAATAATAGATTTATATCGAGTATACATACACCCTTCGTATAGGAAGATTACTTAGTATTCTACTTTTATTGCACATAACTATATAGAACATAACATAGTCTCAAATAGTCGTCTCATCTCATAACCATATAATAAGAGTATATCAAATTGATCCTAGACCATACATTAATGAAACAAGACCACATATAGGTCATACATCGTTAAATATCCAAATGAGAAGGAAAGAAACATAAGAGTTGTGAGCAATAAAACAATATCCTAGGCTTGATAGTGTTATCACTCTCGAAAAGTGAGGACCTACCCTACTTTGTTTATTATGAATTCCAAGTCTTCTTCAACTTATCTCCAAAAGCCATTCAAGGACCAGAACCTAAAATGTTGAGCAAAAGGGAGAAATGAGGTTAATACACACTTTGTACTAAGTATGATACCATATTCACACATATCATGGCAACATGCTAAAAGAGGAAATTTCATTATGTATGCAATTAACTTTGAAAACCTTTATGCACATTCAACAAGACTATACCCAATCAATAAAGCATATTCATTAAGTAATAGGCATGTAAATCACAAGACTAACAACATCAAAACTAGTCAAGTCAACATGCATATCATGTAATTGAATACATAGTCAAGTAACTCTATCATCAAGTTATAAATAACCACAAGCATATATAAGAGTACATTTCATCATAACCAAAGCAAGATTATTAACCATGAACCCTTACCAAGTCAACAAGTGCAATGACCAAGCAAAGCCCCATAACTTTACTCAATAAAGTCATGTGACAAGAATCATGATCAACCTCTTACATCACATAGTATAACATTTAAGAGTACATATTTTAATACATTAACAATGTATACCAACACATATTCATAAGTGACACCAATCTACATATATCATCAACAATGTGCAAGTGTATCATATACATATAATGTACCATTATAAGCATATTCATATGTAAAAACAACCTCCCAAGATTATGTTTAAGGCTAAAGAGTGCAATGTTTAGATAGAGTCACATACCTTTATCTAGACTGAGATAAAACCCTTGGGTTAGCTTAGTTAGAGTTCATTCCTTTAATTTATTTTATCTTCGGGAACATCTTCCCCCATCCATCATAGACCACATGAGCTATGTGGAATCTGGTTTCATGGAAACCTACACCGAAAGAAAGGGTTCTTATAATTCAAGTTCCCTATGTTAAAGATGTACTTTAAGTTAATGTAAATAACTTAGGATTATGTAATACTTTGAAAATCCAAGATGTTTTATAGAGACTTACATAAGTTTACTAAGGTTTATACGCTGTTTTAAGGACCACTTTAATGAATATAAGTCATTTAGGAAGTCTAGAAACCAAAACATCCAAGAACGTCCACGAGGTCGGAAAACTAGTTCAAGAAGGTACTAGTGTGCCTTGTCCTATTTGACTAGCTTTTAGGAGTTGAAAATTCATGAAAATTGGTGGAAGGGTGTCTAGCAGTGTTCATGTTTATCCATGGTCAAAACGTCCAAGTACGACTCCCATAGACCTACAAAGGTCCCTTGAGGAGGACCCTTTCATTTTTGGGGTCAAAGACTGCCTGGGTAGTGTACATCGACGAAGGCATCCGTCAAGACGTTTGTGGATCAATGGGGCTTCGATGTCATCCATCGACCAACACTTAGCTATTTTGGCTAATGATCTATTTGTACCAGTCTCTGAACTCATCGACGGATGAGCAACATGAAAGGGGGCAAGGGTCGTCGATTCATAGATGGACCAGCGATCGGGGTCTCGAATATGAGGGTCCAATTTCCTTCTAGTTTTGACTAAGTCCTAATTAAATTAAGGGGTTAGGTTGTTATTAAGGGGATTAAGGAAGCCTAATAAGTTAATTAACACCCCATATAAAGACCCCAACCCCATTAGACTAATCACAACTTTAAAAAGAAAACTCTCTTCCTTCTATCTTTTTTGTCTTCCTATTGAAGACTCTATACAAGACCAAGCTAGGGGAGAGCTTAAGGGATGAAAAGGGTCAATTTCCTCCATCATTATTCATCAATTAGTGAGGTATGAGATCTTATTCACCTTTGAGACCTTTTTTCTCAAAGGGTTCCATCAAATTGATTTCCAATATTAAGTTTTCAAGTGGGTTTCATCCAAATTGATGTTATGAGTTGAATTGTTGATGATTTTTTTGGATACTATGAATATATTAACGTGTATTTAAAGTCAATTATGATATATATGAATGTATTTGTTTAGTTTGTAGAAGATGACCTATAACCCTTAACCCTAGGTTGTGATCTTGATATGAATTGTATTGTGTTTGTTCAATTGACTTGGTTATTGGTTGACTTACCACTACATGATGTTGTAACACTAATAATGAATTAATTAGGGTTATTTGTAGTCATTCATGATAGTTTTTACGAAGATGATATAGGTTATGAGGTATATTGTGAATTGACATAAGTATCTTGACTTAAGCTGTGATATAGTATTGAATTGTGATATAGTGATTCTCCGATCCATTTTGTCGTGTTGGTTATTGACTTATTATGATGTTTACCCAAATTGGATTGAATTGTGGGTTTGTGGTAATACCTTTATGATGAACTATGAAGGAGACTTGATAAGTCTTATGATCCCTATCATTTACTTCAAATTGTTGTTAATTATGATTAACTCATGATGTTGTATTGGAGTATGCCTTGTATTAGGATTGATATTGTGGTATGATGTTGAATTGAAATGTCTTGCTGATGATTGTGAGGTGTTGACTTAAGATGTAAATGTTATAAGGATGGTGAATGATTTACCAATGTGCCTTTTCATGATATGAAGATGTTAATGTGCAAACCTCACCTATATGAATTGTAATTAAAAGACAATAATCATGAAATTCTTATTGAGCTATGATGACGATGAATAAACAAGCGTTACACTCTATGACCTACAATAAGTTATAATGATTAATACAAACATTAAATGCATTTCAAACGGGAATTTAGCTTAGCACCAAGTGAACTTGACAATGGTTGGTGACCCTGTGAAATCTTTCAAAGGGTTGGTAAGGTTGCGTTTGAATTTGAAACTTCCTAGTGAATTGGCTTCCGTTCATCGGGTTTTTCATATTTCCGTGACTTATACTATTTGACTAGCTTTTAAAAGTTGGAAATTCATGAAATTTGGTAGAAAGGTGTCTAATATGGGTTTAATTTGATACATTGTTGAAACGTCTGGGTACGACTCCGAAAGGAACAACCAAGGGACCTTGAGGAGGACACTTTCATTTATGGGGTCAAAGACTGCCTGGGCAGTGTGCATCGATGAAGGCAGTCGATGAGACGTGTGTGGACTGACAGGGCAGCGATGCTATCATTGAAAAAAAATTATCCATTATTTTTAATGGTAAATTTGGAGCAGTCTCTAAATTCGTCGATGGATGAGCAGCACGGAAGGGGGCAAGGTCCATCGACTCACAGACGGATTGTTGATCGGGGTCTCGTCTACGAGGGGTCCAATTTCCTGCACGTTTTGACTCGGTAATAATTAATTAATTGAGGATTAGGTTGTTAGTTAGAGGATGAGGAAAGCCTAATTAAGTTAATTAACACCTCATATAAATACCCCAACCCCATTAGCCTAATCACAACACTAAAAAACAAAACTCTCTTCCTTCTCTCTTCTTTATGTCTATAGTGAACACTCCATTGAAGACCAAGCTAGGGGAGGGTTTAAGGTATACAAAGGTTCAAATTCCTCCATCAGTATTAATCAATTAGTGAGGTATGATATCTAATTCACCTTTAAGACATCTTTCCTCAAAGGGTTCCATCAAATTGATTTCAAAAATTGAATTTTCAAGTTGGATTCATCCAATCTCAAAATTCATGTTATCAATTGAATTGTTTATAATTTATTTTGTATATTATGAATAGATTAACATGCATTCTAAATCAATTATTATATATATTTATGGATTCGTGTAGTTTGTAGAAGATGACCTATAACCCTTAACCCTAAAGTTGTGATCTTGATATGAATTGTATTGTATTAGTTCAATTGACTTGGTTATTGGTTGAATTACTACTAGATGACGTTTTTATAAAAATAATAAGTGAATTAGGGATATTTTTAGTCTTTCATTCTAGTTCTTGAGAAGATGATCTAGGTTATGAGGTACATTGTGAATTGACCCTAGATCTTGTCTTAACTTATGATCTAGTATTGAATCGTGATGTAGTGATTATTATAGACTTGTTATCATAATGGTTATAAACTTATTATGAATTATACCCAAATTTTGTTAAATTGAGGGTTTTTGGTAAGACCTTGATGTTGAACTATGAAGGAGACTTGATAATTCTTATGATACCCTTCCTTTACTTCAAATTGTGATTAATTGTAATTAAGTCATGATATGGTATTGGAGTATGCCTTGTATTAGGATCGATAGAGTGGTATAATGTTAAATTGAAATGCTTTCATTATGATTATGAGGTGTTGGTTGAAGATGTAAATGTTATCAGGATGGTGAATGATTTACGAATGTGCGTTATCATAATATGAAGATGTTAATGTCCTAAACACACCTCTATGAATTATAATGAAAGGACAATACTCATGCCTTTCTTTTTGAGATATGATGATGATTAATATACAAGGGTTAGACCCTATGAACTACAATAAGTTATGATGGTTAATAAAGACATTAAAGACATTTCGAAAGGGACTTTAGCTTAGTACCGAGTGAACTTGACGATCGGCGGTGACGACTTTCCAATGAGGAACATCCAATTTATAGTTCCTTATGTGGTGTTAAATCCCTAAAGAGGTATACTCATCGTATGGATTCCCATGATAGGAGGATCCAATTACCAAGTGGTATGTAAAGAGATAATACCTATCTCATAGTTATTGAACCATGTTCCCCCCATAGGAACACTAGCTAGTGGATCTACCTAGAAAGCTACGTTTATGTTTGATTTTACTTTTGTCGGTATACCACCTACTTTAAGTGTAAGGTTTTAAAACACTGGATTCCACACATAGATCTTGTGTTCTATGTTGGTTAAGGCAAATTTGAATAAAATAAAAGGAAGTAATAAAGATTAAACTAACTAAGGTGATTGAGAGGTTGACCTAGCCCAGGTAGGTGTATGTGACTCTACCTATGCCTTGCACTAGTTTGCCTTGAATGGAACTTTATAAAGTTTTTACTATGGATGAATATGTTTTTCATTATACATGAAATGTATATGATGAACTTACACATGACAAAGCATCGTGATGATGATTCTTGTTGGGTTACTTGATTGAGTAAGGTTATGGGGCCTTGCTTTGTCATTGCACTTGTTGACTTGATAGGGGTGATGGGTAATTGTCTTGATTTGGCTATGTCATAATGAACTCTTATTAATGCTAGTTGTGGTTATGACATGATGTTAGAGTTGTTTTGACTATCTATCTAATTACATGATATTCATGTTGACTTGACTTGTTTTGATGTTGTTAATCTTGTGATGTACACACCTATGACTTAATGAATATGCCTAAGTTATTTGATATGACCTTGTTGAATATGCATAAGTGTTTTCAAAGTAAATTGGGAACCTTTATGAACTTTCCCTTTTCTTTGCATCTTTTCAAAGTATGTGTGCATATGGTATCATACTTAGTACAAGTGGTGTAATAACCCTATTTCTTCCTTTTCCCCAATATTTTAGGTTCCACTCGTTGAATTGCTTTGAATAAGACTTGAAGAAGTCTTGGATATTTTATTGATCCGGGTAGGGTAAGTCCTCACATCCCGAGCACAATGCCACTATCTAGCTAATGGAGTTGTTTTTAGTTTAATACTATTACATTCTTTCTTTTCCCATGTAGTATGATACATTGTATATGCCCATATGAGGCATTCTTACTTTGATATATGGGTTATTACCATGTTTTTATGTTTTTATTAGATTGTTATGAGATAAGATGACTATTACGATATGTTATATTTTACATACCTATGTGCAATAAAAGTAGAAGACTATGTAATCATTCTATACGAAGGGTCTATGTATACTCGATATATATATATATATATATATATATATATATATATATATATATATATATATATATATATACTATGTGTATGTAGAAATATTTGTAAAACTCCTAGTAGATGTAATTAAGAGTTTTAGATTTTTCGCTAAATTTTACCTATGAATGTAAAAATGTAAGCTAACAGGCTAGTCTTAGTCCTCAAACAGGACAACGATGCCGGTAACCTCTATGGTGTATTCAAGATCTGACAAACTTGGTATAAGAGAATAAGGTTGAATAATATTTGAGTCAATGTCTCTCTCAACCACGTCAATGTAAGTTCATATTGATAATTTGAAGCACACCACACTAATGGATAAGAACCTACGTGATGCCTAGGAAACACTCACGTTCTTGGATGTCCAATATCGTGCCTTTTGAGTGTTAGCTCTATGTGCTTTTACATATAATACGATTGTTGTGATTATAGGAAATGAGTACCCGAAGGATTGCAGCACGATGACTTGAAGAAGATTGCAAATAGAAGAGTTCCTCCCCGTGGTGATTACGTTCCACCTCTTGTGGAATATATGAATGATGACCAAGCTCCGGTGAATCCTCTTTCTTTGACAAATGTGAACATAATAGCTGATCTCTTATAAATGGCACAAGTCATTACTACCCAAGAACAAGCTGCCACTACTCAAGCCCAAGATATGATGGCCCAAACTAATCTGGAGGTTGTACCCCTAGCTTATCAACAAGCTTCTACCATGGCCTCTCGTCTAAGGGATTTCACTAGGATGAGCCCTCCTACTTTCTATGGGTCTAAGGTTGAAGAAGATCCCCAAGAGTTCATCGATGAAGTCTACAATATCCTCTATGCTAAGGGGTTGTCTACTAGTGAGAAGGCCGAGTTAGCCACCTATCAGCTCAAGGATGTGGCTCAAGCATGGTATGTCCAATGGAGGGACAATAGGCCTTTGAGAGGTGAAGCCGTGACTTATGAAGGGTTCAAAAAGGCTTTTATTGATCGGTTATTTCCTAGGGAGAAGAGGGAAGCTAAAGTGGTGGGGTTCATCAACCTTCTCCAAGGAGGTATGATTGTTCATGAATACTCTTTGAAATTTACTAAATTCAAAATATGCTACTTCTTTGGTTTCCAATCCTAGAGATGAAATGAGTCAATTTGTGATGGGGGTGTTAGATGATTTGCAATAGGAGTGTCATTCGGCTATGCTACATGACAACATGAACTTTTCTCATCTTATGGTTCATTCCCAATATGTAAAAGAGGCAAGGGCTATGATGAAGAGTAGATATTATATAAGGGCACGATCTCTTGATGGTGGTTTATCAAAGCAGAGGATTGAGATACAAGACAAGCCTAGGTTTAAAAAGAGGGTTTCTAATCAAGTCCCTTCCAAGTTCCCTAAGTCTTGGGACTATAGGGTGTCTAACCCTAAGTCGTAAGAATTGAAGGGATACTAGTTCACCCAACAAGAGGTCTACTTGTGCCTAGTGCGGAAAAGGGCATGTAGGAGCATGCTTAGTTGAAATGGGTATTTGCTTTGGTTGTGGCAAGAGTGGTCACAATGTTATTGATTTACCTAATTTTAAGATTCAAGATAAGCGGTCAATATCAAGCAAGTGTTTGAAATGAGGGTCCAAAGAAAAATAACTTCTATGTTGTCCACTCTAGGTATGAGCAAGAGACTTCTCCCAACATGATGGCTGGTATGTTGAAAGTCTTCTCTGTTGATGTATACGCCTTACTTAATCCCACTGCTATTTTATCAGTTGCTACTCCTCTAGTATCTAAAATGTTTGACATTTTGCCCGATATAATGAATGAACCTTTTATAGTGTCTACCCCGGCGGGTGAGTTGGTTGTTCCAAAAAGGGTGTATATATATTGTCCTATAATGTTGTAAGACCCAAAAACGAGTTAGGGTGTCAAGAGCCTAATATTTTTGTAGTATGTTTCTAAGGTACTAAAATGAATTATAATATGTTTTAGAGGCAGTGTGTAAAGTTTGAGGTGATTTGGAAGTCAAAATCTTGACGACAAAAACGTTCGAGGACTAGTCACCTATGTGTCCATGCGTGTTTATATATTGTATGATATGAGACTATGAAGTCTTAAAATGTGTTACAATTATGTTTAAATATATTATATGCAGCTTCGTGAAGTTTGGATGTCAAACGTCCACGAACGTCCAAGATGTTCGGAAGTTAGCCCTTAAGCATGCTCAATGTATGTCTTGATGGGGCCTAGCCTGTTTTGATGTGTTACGTGTATTTGTATTGCGTGAAAATAATGTGGGTGGTATAAAACTTATTAAGGGTTGTATTTACATTGGAAATATCCGGGTACGGCTTCTAAAGGGCCCTGCAAAAGGCCCCACAACAAGGACCCAAGGCTGGTCGAGACACTGCCTTGGCACTATGAATCGAAGGACCAAACGACGGCCAGTTGGTTGACAAACGGATCTTTGGTGACGTGTCGTAGATATACACATATATTGGGCTGGTATCGACTCAATAAGTAGTCTCCAAATACCCAAAAGACCCCCTTACTGATTAGACGTTTTAACCAATTCAAAGTTTACTTGAAACAACGAGATCAAAACTTGGAGTTTACTGTTTGTTGCGGAGGCATTTTTTAATCTTGGTTCTGGAATATTTTGAAAGAGAATGACTCGTGACGGTCCTGCGTCGAAGGGAAAACTTTTTCCCACTTTAATGCTAGCTGCACGACGCGCAGCAACTTCCTATAAACACCATTATAAACCATTTTAAGACTTTAAAACATAATGAAACACATGTAAGGTTGTAGCTTAACCTAGCTCATTTTTAGGGGTGATACAATCTCCCCCACTTGGACAACATTCATCCTCGAATTACAGTTGCTATACGTTAAGCAGTTTCAAGAATGAACATCGATTTCCCACATTAAAAGACTCAAAACACGACATGAAGGTAGAAGCCAATCTATGACTCATCATGCAATAAGATTTACATTCTTTATATCATATATAAGGAAATTCCTTCTCCAAATATTATTATGATCATGTACATTATTTTTATACACATTATAGACGTTTTTATAAAAACACAATTTAGTGAAAATTTAAATTACTCTACAGTGAGCACAAAATTCTTTATAATGAAATATGCTAAAATATTTCACAATGCAACTCTCAAGCTATTTATAAGGGAAGCATGACAATATGAGAGACAAAATAAAGACTTGTTAACAACATAGACATAACTTCATCAAATGCACAACGCAATGAATCAAAGAAATTCAATTTCTACTAGATTCTAAAAGAAAATGCGACATGCAACATGCTACTATGGGATTATCTCTATCAAGTTTAAATGGAATAGAATAAAAGAGAGAAAAATCTAAAACCCAAATAGTCACCATACTACCCCACTTATAAGGAACCCATAACAACTAAAAAGAGAAACTAAAAGTTACCGGCATGGGCACCTGAATTCTCTCCGTTAGCTAGGAGAGCATAGAAACGATTCCTCTTTGGTGCACCCCCATCGGGAGCATTAAGAGGAACTTTCTTGGCCTCTCTCCTTATAGAGGAAATAGTAGGAAAATTTCTCACCCTATTATCATCCTTACAACAACTAAATCAGCCACTAGTACCAAATAGACACTTCTCAAAATTATTATTCCCACAAGTAGCACAAGTATGCTTAACCACTTGGGAACCACCACCTCTATCATAGTTAGCCTTAGAGTACTAGAACCACTTGAATTGGAGACCTCTTCTTAAACTTAGGTTGAACTTGCTCATCGACTCTTCCCCTCTTAGCATCTCTTCTTCTACTTCCATGTTTAGACTCTTCAATAGATTGAGCATACACCAAACGCATAGATAGAGTCATGTCACCATGGAGCATAGTCGTATGAAACTCTTTTTTCACTATATCCGAACCACCGATCACGAATCTACTCATGTCATCCCTAGGGTTAGACACAAAGGATGGAGCATACTTAGTAAATGTGATAAACTTACAGGAATACTCCTCAGCACGCATGGTAACTTGCCTAAGTTTTATAAACTCCTCAATCTTAACCTCCCTCTTGTCACAGGGAAAGTACCTTTCTAGGAATTATTCCTTAAACTTTTTTCACTGTAAAAGAACCGATTAAATAGACCTACTATCCTTCCATTGATTGAACCAAACTTGGGCAACGTCTTTCAATTGGTATGAATCTAACTCCACCTTCTCTACAGAAGTCACTCCCATAGTATATACATTCTTATACACTTCATCCAAGAAGGCTTGAGGATCCTTTCCCACCTTAAAACGAAGAAATATAGGTGGATTCATCCTCACAAAGTCCCTTAATCTATAGGTCATAGTATTATCCATAACATTCATTATAGGACCAATGTCTCTATTCACTCGTGTAGGCATAGATCGGGCTAGAGTAAGGAAATCTTCTATAATATCCCCATAATCCATAACTGAGGGAACCATCGGAACTTCATTACCTCCACCCATAATATGGACTTGGTAACCATGGGAAGGAACTTGAGCACCTTGATGAACTTGTTCCACTTGCTCAATTAGGGAAGGAACTCCGCAAATCACCAGCTCCTTATAAACCCTCCTAGTTGGTGTCCTTATCATTTACATCTCCTATAAAAACAAGACAAAGCATTAAGAAAGGACACTTATAACTTTTAACTTTACGACATGACACTAGAGTAGAGAAGAAGGAAAACTCTATCAACTTATAGTCTCTCGTTCTTGGATGTGTCAAGACTCACACCAATGAACAAGACTCAACTAGACATGGATTGTTAAGAATTTTTGATTCCCAAGTACTACTTCATAACCAAATGCTCTTATACCAAGTTTGTAACGACTCGAGAGTCCCATAACTTCTAGGGGGCACTCTGAGGTCATTACACCCTACTTGATACATAAATGATAAATGAGGTGTTCTAAAATATGTATTGAACCAGTAGACCTAATAATGGGGCCTTTTTGATTAGTCTAGAAGCCTAAGTAAAATGGAACCTTGAATAATAAAAGAAGGTTTATAATGAAGTGAAATGGATAGACCTATCATTATACTTGTTTCATGAATAAGCTATCTTAATGAACCTTAATAAGAAACTCTTGTGGAGACCTTCTTGGTAATGGTATTATGAGTTGGTAGGTCTTAGGGATGGTACATTCTCAAAAACTTTAATGCGAATGTACTTAATGTATGAGATTCAGGGAAAAGCACCGAGTGAATATAATTCTGTTAGTAGCTCTAGTTGAAAATGAGACTAGAGTACAAAGAAGCCTGTGATATCCTCTACCGTACATCAAATGTGTCCTTAGTTATACCTTTGGCAAGTAGAACACCTTCCACGGTGTGGGGACTTATGACACCGGATTTAATACTTATATAGTGTGCTCTTTGTCGGTTAATCCCTATCCTCAAGTAGGATTTTCACTTAAGTTATTGGATAGGTTCTACAACGTGTACGTAGTGGAATGGGACACTATCTACACACAAGACAAGTAGGCTTTGAAAATTCTAATGTGAGTTCCTTATCTATTCCAAGACCATTATGCGAAGTCCCTTATGTAAATTAATGTCTATTTTAAGATAATTAGTAATGAATGTTGACTTCTTGTTGTTGTGTTGGAAAAGAAATACCCTTCTCTTCTATAGTCTTAAAGAACACTTAGGTGTGTATTGAAGAGGTTATATGGGTGGTCTATTCATGTCTTACCTAGATGTGTCTTAAGATAACTTTAGATATATGGTCTAAATAGCTAAATGGGTTACTTTATGAATTTGGTCATATCTTGTGAATTATGGTAGTATTAGCTTGTATGCTGATGATTTACTTGTATAATTTCTTTTGTACATTCTTTATGAGTCTTTGTCAAAATAACATGAAAAGCATATTTCAACTAAAATGTCTCTTTATACATGATTTATTGCATGGTCATAATGCTTACTTCATAATTGTATTTTTTGCATATTTTTCTCAATGTCTACATGTGTAGGTTGTGGCAAGTGAGGTTTCCTAGAGTTGAAGCTTGGGAAGTACAATCCTCTCAAGATTTGTTATGTTCTCATATTTCCGAGGACATGGATGTTCTTTCTAGATTTCCTACATTAAAGACTTTGTATTAGACATAAACAATGTAAGGGCAGTGACCCTATGATAATTAGATGTCTCTAAGGTGGCTTGTGATGAGACTTAGGTCTTCTTATGTTTCATAAAAGATTTTCCATATTGACCTTATTGTGAAAAGTTTTCAAATTTCAGCACCATTTTATCAAATTGCATTGAATGAATACCAAGGGATTGTATAAGACCTCTGAGAGGTCAGGTACCCAATGTGATGCCTAGGAGGTAGTCCCGGGTCATTACAATATATAAATTAGCTAGTGGGTCCATCTTAGGTAGAACTTAATTGTCCTTACATTGTCAAGTAGGAAAACCCCTTTTGTGTGGGAGACACCTTCTGATCATGTTATATCTCACATGGTCTCTATGTCTATTTATGCTAATTTACACAATAATAATGAACTAAGGTTACTTTAATAAGTATAACATATGTGTTCAAAGGCTTTAAAGATGTCAACTTGCATTGACAATGTTTTATAACTTATGTTTTCTAACCCTTTTATATAATGTTTTACCTTGGTAAGTTGTATGTCATGAAATGTCCTATTTTAGCATGATTTAAATGTTTAATTTTAATTGATTCATTTTTTGTTAACACACACTCTTGCTTAAATTTCCCCAAATGTAGGGTCCGACAGTCAAGGTTCTTAGTTTTGTGTGTAGTTGTTGATTGTAAGGTTCCCAAGCTTCGGGGAGTCATCTTTCTTCTAGGACAAATTTTCATTGTTTCAGTTTCTTTCTTATTTTTGGTTTTTTACATTGTGCGTGGGCTATGCCCTATTTATTTCTATTGTATTCAATGGGTAATGAGATATGTGTTTAATACTTCCGCATTGCTATTATAATACATTGGACTTGAAATGTCATGTTTACCTCATTTCTTCTATCACTTATGTTTATTTATGCTAAGTGTATTGTATGGGGTCTCTCGGGGTCATATAAGCCATGTTATATCTAGGGGGTACCCCTAGGCCTCTATCATATCTGGGGAGCACCGCCTAGATGTAACCAGCATCGTCTTTCTCGGAGAGGAATAAAACTAGGATCTTACCATTTATCATAACATATCATAGGTAAGAATATGGAAAAATTATATCATTTAATATATATATCTACATAGTGAGGTTTACAAAGACCTCTCTCTTACACATCAAATATACGTAGGGATTTTACTTAGACTTCTCACATAGGAATCTTACATAGGATTCTACTTCTAAGATACATGCTCAATATACAAAGATAGTCTAATAGGGATGTCACATTAAAACCATCTACATTCGTGCATAGCCCATACTTCATTGCAGCAAAATCCAGATATATGCTTATACAATAATAGTCTTTAAATGAATGAGAAGGAAACTAAAAGTCTTTAGAGTATAACAACATCAACTAGCTAGTTAACGACAACGCTCTTGGAATTTTGAGGACCTACAAAACTTGGAGAATGAGAATACACCTAAAATCTCAATGGCTGGAACCTACATAATTGTACGAACATAGAAATATAGTTAGCACACCACTTCTACTATGTATGGAAACATGCACATTTGAAATAATGCTAAAGATGACATTTATTCAAAACCATGCTAACTTACTTTAAAAACCCATATGCACAACAAAGAACACATATAAGCCAAAAATCACATAATCCTCAAGAAAAGACGATATATAACCCAATACCAACATCATCAAGTAAAACCAAGTCAACATGTATAGTAGCATATTTGAGTACATAACCAAATCAACTTCAACATCATGTTATAACAACAAAGCACATATAAGAGGTCATAACATTACAACATATAAAGTACCCTTACATATAACCCACCATCAACTCTACAAGTGCAATGATCAAGTTTTACCCATAAACTTAATCAGCCAGGGAAACCAAAAAAAGGTCCACAAGCAATGCCTAACATCACATAACATAACATCAAGAGTATTAATCATCATGTTTAGCAATATAGACCAATAGCATGTTCATAAATGAAACAAACATCATATAGGATTATAAACATGTAAAGTAAATGTATGCATAATCATTTATTTTATAAGACATAAGAACAACATTTTAGGACTTCCGTCAAGGCCAACTAGTTAAATGTATAGGTAAAGTCCCCTTCCCCAACCTAGACTAAGTCAAACCCCTTAAGTCACCCTATAAACTGTTCACTTTGTTACTTCATTTTACTTTTTGGAATACTTAAATTAACCAACATAGACTAGAAGATCTAAATGTGTGATCCGGTTACATGAAACACTACACCAAAAGAAGGTGGTCTACTTGCCAAGAAAGTACAAAAAATGAATGTAGCATCTACGTTGATCCACTATCTAGTATTCTTATGAAGGAAACATAGTTCAATAACTAGGAGACATGTTTGAGACCCTATTTATGTCATTGACATTGTAATCTGTATCTCATAAGTACAATAGTGAACCTACCTTCCCTACTTTGGAAGGGATACTCCTCACTACTAGTTCACTCGGTACTATGCTAGAGTCCTTTTTGAAATGTGTTTATGTTTTCCTTGAACAATCATAGCTTTGTTTAGATGATATGAGACTAACCCTTGTATATTCATAATCATATGATATTTAGGAATCACATGACAAAATCTTTTCAATATAAACCTCATATGTTAGATTATGTCATTATCATCATCATTTAGTAATAAGGCACATAGTTAATGCACAACCAACCTTATATAATTACATATTAATCATAATCTCACAATTTACAAAATCAAGACATTTAAAATGCATCATCATAGAAACACCTACTTAATCCAATCACAAGATATGCTTCAATTGAACTTCATCACCAATAACAAGTCATTACATTTGAAATAAAGATTAATAATCACAAAGTCTTACCAATTCTCCTTCAAAAGCCATCTTCCACGGTCTAACCACCAACCAATTTCATTCTACATAAATGAAATTACATCATACAATAGTAATTCACACAAGAACTAAGTCAATTGCATCAACACTAATCAATTCAATATGAGTTCATAACCTAGGCTTAGGAAGTTGGGGTCAATTCATCACCTTTTCCACATACTCGTTTTTATCATCAAGAACTACCATAATTGAAAAATCATACATCAAAATATAACCATAGTAAGTATTAGAAATTAAGGAAAATATAATTTGAAAGATTAATTTTGGAATAGAAAGAAACCCATGTTCTTATCATCTTTTAGGAATCAATTTGAAAGCACCCTTTGGGGAGAGGAATCCCATAAGTGAAAGGTTTCCATACCTTTATATTCATTGAATATTTATGGAATAAAGTGAAGTTTTTGCTTCCCTAGAACCCTTTGACCTTGGTTTTCTATGGAGTCTTCTTTGTGAGAGAGAAAGTACAGAGAAGGAAAAGGAATTGAGTTTTGGGAATTGAAGTGAGTTATTTTAGTTTAAGGAGAGTTAGGCCTTTTAAACTCTCTTAAATAACTAAACATATAATACCTTAACCCTAATTAAACACCTAACTAGATAAATAAAAAAAATACTTAATTAAGATTTCGACAGTCAATTTATAGGCTTGACCTATGAGACCCCAACCTACGGTGTTGGAACTTTCTTAGACATTTGACTAAGTATTCAAAGAAGGATCCATCAACGAAGCATCATCCAATAGACGTCAGACATTTGACTAAGTATTCAAAGAAGGAGCCATCAATGAAGCGTCATCCAATAGACGTCTCATCGATTGACTCATCGACGTACACTGCTCAAAATGACAGTTTTGGTCGATTTGTAAGGGTCGTTCTCTATCACACAAGGGGGGTGGTGTCCTTGGGCAGTCGTACCCGGACGTTTCGACCATAACCACACTCTAACAGTAGTTTTACACCTTTCCACCAAATTTCAACAAATTACGACTCCTAAAACCCCGTGAAATAGGCTAAGACACTCTAGCATTCATTTCACTAGTCTCAAGACGTCATTGATATTTCGTGATGTCTTGACTCTAAAATTCCTAAATTGTTTACAAATATTATTTTATGTTATCTAACAGTGTTTCAAGCCTTGGATGCTCATATGAGACTCTAGATTAGGTCTTGAACTTTGTGTATGTAACATTATACCCTCCTTAGGAACATTCATCCCCGAATGACACTAAAAATGTTTTGTAGGGAAAGGATAGACTCAAAACTAGTAGCCCAACCAGCAACAACATAACAATAACATTAGTTACAACTCAAATTAAACATTAAAACATGTAATTTACACATAGCAACTCAAAACATCAATTACTATATATAAGATCTCAACATCACAACATTAGGAATTTCCGTCTCAACATCAACATGAGTTCAAACACAACACAAAGAGTCACTTGTGCCAAAAACTCCTTTCAAAACACATCGACATGCTTAATATTATTTCATTCAGGCAACAACATACCAAATTAAAAAATAAGTGCAAATCAAGAAAGAGAGCATCTTTCCATGAAAACTCATTGTAGAAAAAACTTTTACCATAATTATCCACATCTTTGCAAAAACAAGTCAAATTAAAATGAATTATTATAATCATTAATAATAGGAACAAAAACCCTTAATTAGTAAGGACATGATGATAACAAGACCTCATTTTATCCTCGGCCTCCCATGTAGCTCCCTCAACTAAGTGGTTCCTCCATAACACCTTTACGGAGATTACCTTTTTCTTCCTCAACTTTTTCAATTGTCGATCAATGAATTCCACTGGAACCTTTTCATTGAATAGGTTCTCATCCACAGCTAGCCCCTCAATAAGAAGAATGACTCGAGGTCACCAATGCATTTCATAAGCATGGAGACATGGAATATCGGGTGAATGAAAGCTAGCTCACTAGGTAATGTTTACTCGTACGAAACCTTGCAAACCTTTGCAAAACTTAATAGGACCCACATAGCGAGGACTAAGTTTCCCTTTCTTGCCAAACCTCATCACCCCATTCAGGGGTAAAATTTCTAGATACACCTTATCACCTGCTTAAAATTCTAGGTCTCTTCTCCTTTGTCGGCATAAGACTTTTCCTGGCTACAGGCTGTTTTCAACTTGTCCTTTATCATATGAATTTTCTCCTACGTGTAATAGTTCAATTCGGGACCAATGAGTGAAGACTCGTCAATCTTGAACCACCCAACTGGAGACCTACATCTCCTACCACACAAAGCCTCAAAAAGAGCTATGGATATTGTCGAATGGTAACTATTGTTATAAGAGAACTAAACAAAAGGCAAGTGCTCATCTCAACATTCCAGGAAATCAATAACACAGGCTCTAAGACTATCCTCAAGTGTTTGACTTCACTTGAGTACCTAACACTTTTTGGAATCACCTCCAAAATGAAAAAGCAAATTGAGAACCACTATCTGAAATGATAGATAAAGGGATCCCTGAAGACACACAATCTCATTGATATAGATTCTTGCATACTCTTCCACCGAATAAGTAGATTTAACGAGCATAAAGTGAGCATATTTTGTCAATCTATCAACAACCACGCATATAGATTCATTTTACCTTTGTGTCCTAGGCAAACCCACTACGATGTCCATATTTGTGTCTTCCCACTTCCAAGTGGGAACTTGTATTTCTTGAAGTAAGCCACTCGACATTAGGTTCTCGACTTTCACTTCTTGGCAATTTGGATACTTTACAATAAATTCCCCTATGTCCATTTTAAGTACATCCCACAAAAATACTTCTCTTATGTCATTATAGATCTTAGTAGAAGAGGATGAGTCGAATAATGGGAACCATCAGCTTTCTCTAGGATCCGGTTTCTCAAATCATCCAAAATGGGCACATACAACCTATCTTGGTACCTCAAAACACCATGCTCCCCAAGGAGAATGACTCGTTAAGCTTACAAAGAACCGATTCATTCAAATCCATCAATGATTGTTGAAGGTGTTGCTTAGACTTCACCTAAACCACCAAAGACGATTCACAGTTATGATGGACCACAAAACCACTATTAAGAGAGTCTTCAAATCGAACACCCAAATTAGCCAACCTATGAACATCTTTCACTAAGTCTTTCTTGCCTTCTTAAACATGTGACACACTACCCATGGTCATACCACTTAGAGTATCCGCAACCACATATGCCTTGAGGGGTGCTAGAGAACACTCATATCATAATCTTTCAATAATTCCAACGACTTTCGTTGTAGGAGATTCAACTTCTTTTGAGTAAACACATATTTAATATCTTTTGGTCGGTATGCACATCAACATTAACACCATATACATAATGCCTCCATATTTTCAAGGAAAACACCACGGCCGCTTATTGAAGATCAGGAGTTGGGTAGTTCTTCTCATAAACCTTGAATTTCCCAATCGCATGTTGCATAAGGACGCAACCATTCCCAATACCAAAAAACCCTTGATTACCTCCGGTAAAGTCAACACCTGAGCCATGGTAAGCCTATCCTTCAAAATTTGGAAGCTTCTTTCCAAGCCTCCAACAATTCAAATTTCATATTCTTTTGAGTCAGAGTAGTCAAAGGAGATGCAATGGACGCAAAACCATCCACAAACCTCCTATAGTACATAGATGGACCTACGAAAATTTTTGCCTCGCTTGGAGATAAAGGTCTAGGCCAATTTCTAACCGCCTCAGTTTTCTTTGGACCAACATCTATACCCTTACTAGAGATGATATGATCATGAAACGTCACCGATCTTAACAAAAGCTAACACTTTCTATACTTGGGAAATAATGGGTGCTCCTTAAAGATTTGTAACACCACTCTCAAATGACCCATATGATCATAATTATTTATCGAATACGCAAAGATACAGTCTATTAAGTCAATCACAAATAAATCTAGGTAGTTTCAAAACACGCTAATCATTAAGTCCATAAAAGTCGCTGGGGAATTTGTGAGACAAAACGACATCACTAAGAACTCATAATGCCTATATGTAGTTCAAAATGTAATTTTTCTGATATTTTCACCTCTCATGCTAATTGGGTGATAACCCCACCTCAAATCTATCTTCTAAATGTATACCGCACCTCGGACTTGATCAAATAAATCATCAATACTAGGGAGAGGATACTTGTCCTTTGTAGTGACTTGATTGAGTTGACGGTAATCAATACACATTCTAAAGGACCCATTCCTTTTCATCACAAACAACACTGGAGCACCCCATGGAGAAATACTAGGTCAAATGAAGCCTTTCTCTAGCAAGTCTGTGAGTTGATCATTTTACTCTTTCAATTCGTCCGGAGCCATCTGTTTAAGAGGAATTGAAATGGGGTTCGTATCCAGTTATAAGTCAATACCAAAATCAATTTCTCATTCCGAAGGAATTCCAAGAATACATTAGGAAAGACCTCAAGAAGTTCCTTCACTATGGGGACTAACTCAATAGGAGGAGTTTTGGAGTCTAAATTTTGGAGTCTTACAATATGGTATAAACACCCTTTAGAGATCATATGACAAGCTTTATACAAGAAATGATACGACGTCTAGGAATAAAATTTCCCCCTTTCCACTCTTAGAAGGAATCATTAGGAAAATTAGACTTGACTACTCTTTTCCAACAATCAATGGAAGCAAAACAAGCATGCAACCTATCGATTCCCAAAATTACATCAAAATCAACCATATAAAGTTATATTAATTTATCATGGGTAAGTCAAATGGGTAACATTATACTTTATATATAATCTTCTTGCAACCACTCAATCACCTACTGGGTAGTCAGCATAAAAGGTTCATTTAAGATATCGGGCAAAATATCAAACTTTCTAGCTACCAAAGGAGTAACAAAAGACAAGGTAGCACCTGGATCAAGTAAAGCATAAACATTTATAAAGAAGACTTGTAACATACCGGTCACCACATCGGGATAACTCTCTTCTTCACCTCTAGAGCAGAGAGCATAAAAGCGATTATTTCTTGGAGCATCAAGATTAGGACCACTTGCTTGAGTATTTCAACTACCCTTGTATTGCCCCTTCACAATATGGAAATATCTAACCTTGTGACCATTTTTGCCACACCAAATACAATTGTCTGTCCCAACTAGACATTCACCTATGTGTTTCTTGCCATATTTTCCACAAGTAGGATTCTTGATTGGAGAACTTCTTCTTGACTCAAGGCTTATGATGAATTTCAAACCTTCTCTTTGAAGAACCACATTCAAATGACTTGTCTCTCTTGGCCTCTCTATTATTCCTCCTTAGAATACTTTGTTCCACTTGTAGAGCATGAACCATTAGATGAGAGATGCATATTATCATGAAGCATAGAAGAATAACATTCTTCTACAAAGTCATATGATAGTCCCGTGAGAAAGTGACATATCTTATAGCTTGGGTTAGACATAAAAGATGAAGCATAATTAGACAATATAATAAACTTCAAGAATAATCAAGTACACTCATACCTCCTTCATAAAGGTTGATTAATTTTTCCACCTTAGCTTCCCTCAACTCTATTGGAAAGAACCTATAGCAAAATGCCCTCTTGATGATCTCCATGTCACCAAAGTACCTCTTATCACCATATTCTCCCTCCATTGAGTATATAATGTTTGCGCCATAACTTTAAGTTCATAGGAGGCCAACTCGGCCTTTTCACTCATGCCCATTTCAATGATCTTGCAGACCACATCAAGAAAAACTTGGGGGTCTTCATCCTCTTTTTCCCAAAGAACATAGGTTTGTTCATCTTAGTAAAGTCTCTCAAACGAGAAGCCATAGTGATCGCATGTGGAGGCATAAAACATGAACTTCCCGATCACTTGAGACACTAGAGCTTGGAATTGAGAACTTGCAACATTATATTGAGAAATCATCGCTTGGGACAAATTGAGAAATGTCGCCCTTATCTCTCCATCCTTCATAGGTGGATGAATAACCGAAACTTGATCACCCATGGTAACTTGGTCAATTGAAGGAACTTGATTATCTTGCGGAAGAGCTTGGTTGTCATGAGCTCCCACTTTAGCAAAACCTTCCTCGACTCTCCTTATGGCTTCCCTTCTAGTAGTCATAACTATAACCACATTAAGAAATTTAGGTAAACAGAACAAATAAAGTAAATCACTAGAGGCGCAACCTTGCAATACATGAAGATGAGAATTTCCTAAGCATCATATAGACTCTCATTCATAAGTGTAGTGCACTTCACAATTATGAAAAAAAAACTACATTGATCCTATGTATATGCAACCTCATGCTTTGATACAAAGTTTGTAACATCCAGGGAGCACCCTCTAGACGTAACCGACGTCGGCGTCCTCGGATAGTACTAAGACTAGACTTTTTGCATTAGTCATAACATATCATATGTTAAAATGCGGAAAAATTAAAAAAATTTCATATCCATCTACATAATGAGTTACATAAACGTCTCTCTAACACATCATATATGCATATGAAGTGTTACTTACACTCCTCACATAGGAATCTTACATAGGCTTCTACTTTTAAGTTACATACACAATATACAAAGATAGTCTAATAGGGATATCTCATATTTAAACCATCTACAATGAGTATGACATTCGGGCATAAACCATACCTCATTATAATAAATTCCACATATATGATTATACAATATTAGTCTTCAAATAAATGAGAAAGAAACTAAATGTCTTTATAATATAACAACATCAACTTGATAGATAGTGGCATGACTCTTGGAATGGTGAGGACCTACTAAACATTGAGAACAAGAATGCAAGTCTTATTCAAATAGCCTTCTAAAAGCTCAACCATTGCAAACTATATAATTGTAGAAACATAGAAATATGGGTTAGTACATCACTTGTACAAAGTATGGAAACGTAAACATAAAACATTTGATATTATGTTAAAGGGGACATTTGTTCAAAACCATGCTAACTTACTTTTAAAAGCCTTATGTACTCCGAATAAACCATATAAGCCAATAATTAATTATTCATTAAGACAAGACCATATACAAGACAAGACCAACATCACGAAGTAAAACTATGCCAACATGTGTTATAGCCTATTTGAGTACATAACCAAAGAAACTCTAACATTATGCTATAACAACAAAATACATATTAGAGTTCATAACATAACTACATATGCAAAACCTTTACTCATAACCCACCATCAAGTCTACAAGTGCAATGACCAAGTAAATTCCATAACCATACTAAACCAAGTAAACCAAACAAAGGACCACAAGAAACGCCTAACCTAATATAGCATAATATCAAGAGTATTCATCATCATATATTGCAATATAGACCAATAGCATGTTCATAAATGAACCTAACATCATATAGGATAACCAACATGTAAAGTAAACAAATGGATATTCTTTTACTTTATACGACATAAGAACAACCTTCTAAGACTTGGTTCAAGTCTAACTAGTGCATGTAAAGGTAGAATTCCATACCCAAGCCTATTCTAAGTCAAACCACATAAAACACCCTATTTAGTGGTCACTTTAATACTCAATTTTACTTAAGGTAACACTTGCATTAACCGACAAAGACCACATGAGCTAAATGTTGAATTCGGTGTGATGAAACCCTACACAAAAATAAGGTGGTATGTTTCCCAATGTAGTACCAAAACATGACCATAACCTCTATCTATTATTCCAATATAGGTAACATAGTTCATGGACTAGAGGACATGTTTGATACCTTATTTATGCCATGGGAATTGTAATATCTATCTCATGAGTATAATAGTGAACCTACCTTCCCTACTTTGGAAGGGACACTCCTCACTACTAGTTCACTTGGTGCTAAGCTAGAGTCCCTTTTCAAATGTCTTTAAGTTTTCCTTTAACAATCATAGCATAGTTTAGATCATAGGAGACTAACCCCTTGTATTGTCATAGTCATTACGTCTTTAGGAATAGCATGAGAACATCCTGTAAATACAACCCTCATATGTGAGATTAACACTTTATCATCGTTATGTCATAATAAGGCACATACGTAATTCACAACCAACCTTATATCATTTAATATTAATCATCAACTAAAAAATTACATAATCAAGACATTTTAATTGCATAATCATACCTACACCTACTTAATCCAATCACAAGATATATTTCAATTGAACTTCATCACTAAGTACAAGCCATCACAATTGAAGTAAAGGTTGAAGATCACAATGTCTTACCAACTGTCCTTCAAAATCCATCATCCATGTCTAACCACCGACCAACAAATTTAATCCAAAAAAGGTGTGATAACATCATACAATAGTAATAAGAAAAAAAACTAAGTCAATTCCATCCATGCTATTTAATGCAACATGAGTTCATAACCTAGGGTTAGGGAACTGAGGTTCATTCATCACCTCTTCCACATACTAGGTTTAACATCAAGAACTACCACAATTGAACAATAATACTTCATTATATAACCATAATAAGCATTAGAAATCAAGAAACATTCAATTTGAAAGATCAAATTTGGATTAGAAAGCCCACACCCGTATCATCTTTTTGAAATCATTTGAACACTTTGGGGAAAAGAATCCCAAAGGTTAAAGGTTCCCATACCTTGTTTATAATTGATAATTGATGCAGTAAAGTGAAGTTATTTCTTCTGTAGAACCCTTTGATCTTGGTCTTCTATGGAGTCTTCTTTGGGAGAGAGAAAGTAGAGAGAAAGAAGAGGATTTGAGTTTTGGGAAATGAAGTGAGTTAGTTTAGTTTAATTAGAGTTATGACTTTTATACTCACTGAACTAAATTAAATAATAATCCTTAAACCATAATAAAACCCCTAAGTAACTAACTAAATAAATACTTAATTAAAATTTGAAAAGTCAACTCTAATACCTAGGGGGTCATGAGATTCTCCATTGCTAGTGGAATTTGAGAATGAAGATAGTGTACCGCCAGAATTGTAGTCGGATTGCGACTCTAAGCCGAACATCGAATCTCATGTAAGATGTGTCCCTTCTTAGACTGGGCACAATGATAATGACTTCATCACTCGATGAAATGAACTACCTAAACCTATGCCTCATTTTTATAGGGGTAGTGGGGGAGCATCCAGGTGGCATCCAAGACATACTCATCCACAAAGGAAAATTGAGAAGGCCACAAGATGATGCGATCGATTAGAGACTTGCCGTCATTGAGTGAATGGATGTTAGATTTGGAGCCATTTCACTGTTAGTAATCAACCAAAATAAAAAGACCCAAGAATTGTTTTTAGAACAACATTAAAACTTAGATGAAAAAATAAGTTTTTTAGACATTGTTTGATTTTGGGACCTAAGGTGGGTACCTACAAACCGTTGTTTGAACGAGAGACCATCGATCCCCTCCATAGGTCAGGAAGACAATTTAAGGTCTCTGAAGTTAGAACGAGGATCATGTAGAATGGTCCTTTGATAAAATGATGGAATGTTGTCTATGATGTGGTTAATCACTTGAGTCACTATTTTCCAATTTTCAATTGCCGAAAGTAATACAACGCGCGGTATGTTGAACCATGGTCCGTCGATTTGTAAGCTTCGACCAGTGGGACAACATGTATATATCAATTATCGTTAGGCATTCATTAAAACCCAAAAGAACTCTAATTTAACTTTTGGTACATGTATTTCAACATACTTATATGGTATTCTAGCATTCTGAAGTCTTCAAAAAAGAAATTCATTTTTTCAATAAGTGAAAACATTGAAACCCCTTGTAAAGAAGTCCAACTAGAGGTACAAATTACATTATTCAATTTCATTTATCAACACACTCATAATACCATTTTCCCAAGGGTTTGTGTTAACTTAGTTTACAGATTTTAGGCAAGCAATTTATATCAAAGGTCAGGTTCAACTTCCCATTTCAATATAAAAGAAATACAAGTTCAAAGTTCTTGAAATCGATTATTGTTTCAAGTGAATAAAGTTGTTGAGTGTGTTTTCAAGTGATTCCTTTGTACCTTAATCATTCCTAGATACTGAACTCAGCTCGTGCATTTTGTAGGAGAGAGGAAGAATAGAGAAAAGAAAAAAAATTGGGAGAGAAGAAGAAGAGGGAAATGAAAAAGAATCTGGTATACTTGGTTAGGGAAGGTGAGGGAGGAAAATATGGAGTAAATAGGGGTGTAATTTTGTGAAATGAGGGGTTGGGAATGTGTAGGGGTTGTAATTTAGAGAGTTGTAATAGTTGGGGAAGAAAGAGGTAAATGAGGGGTGTTTAATATGAAGAGCTTATTTAAATGGGGGCTGGGTTGGGCTGACATTTAGCCGTAGGTTGGATCAACAAAAACCCATCAACGGTCCGTTATTAAGTTAGCAGAGTGTCCCTCCAAAGGTTCTGTAGTTCTCTTATACACTTAGAAAATTTAAGAGAACCTACATGTGGTCGACAAATGCCATTCACGGTTCGTCGATTGAACGACAAAAGTTTAATGGAAACCATAGAGGAGTGCACTCATGACTATATTTCCATATTTTGTTCCTGCACATGTAGTAATCATTTTACCTTCCTTTTCACATTTTCTGGACAATATTTAGGCACGAACCATATTCTAACTTTTCCATCCAATCATTAAAAACAAAAGAGAACACAAATACACATCCAACTAAGAAAAGAAAATTTAATGTAAGCGAAACAATAAAAAATTTCTAAGATTGGCTAGAAATTACATCTTCGGTTACCGCCCAAGTAGCGCTTTATTTAACAATGATGCACGACAGATAAAATTGATAATCTAGACATCATCAGGACCCCAACTCTAAATCACCTCATTGACACTCTTAGATTTCCCCAATTAGATCATGATCCGCTTACCATTCACCTTGAACCACGTTACTTTCTTATTCTCGATTTAAACCGCTCCATATGATAATAATTGAGTTATTTTGAACATCCCATTCCACTTGGACTAGAGTTTTACAAGAATCAAACGCAAACTTGATAATAGTACCAGATCACCGGGAGAAGATTTGCACATGTCGATATTTTGGTCGTGGTAGTTTTTCATATTCTTCTTGTACAAGGTAGAACATTCAAATTCTTTTAGGAGAAACTCATCAAGCCCATTCATCTATTTTATTCTTTAACTTTATGCAGCGCACCAATAAAAAGTTACTTCTTTAGTGCCCACGTCACTTTCTGCTCTATCTTTATAGTCGAATGAAAAGACTTCCCATAGACAAGTTGATATTGGGATATACCTATGAGACTTGTAAATGAAGTGCGATAAGCCCATGTCGTTGAGATTTCTTGACCAATCTATTTTTATGGAATTCATAGTATTCATAAGAATTTGTTTTTTCTCTGGATTTTACACTTCAACTTGACCACTCGACAATGGATGCTAAAAATTGTATACTATTCGACGAAGACCATACTTCTCAAGTGACACCTTATAAAAACCTCTTACAAAAGTGAGAACCTTCATCACTTATAATTTCACTTTGTGTACCAAATCTGGAGAAGATATTCATTTACAGGAATGTGGTGACACTCTTACCTTTTGTTTGTAAGAAAAAACTTCTTCAGTCCATTTAGATACATATTCAACTGCAACAAAATATTCTTCTACCATTGGAACTCATAAATGGATTTATGAAGTAAAGACCCTGAACATCAAAAAGGTCAATTACTAATATTAGGTTAATTAGTAGTTCTTGCCTCCTTGAAATTCCTTATTTTTATGAAAACAATAATGAGACTTTGAGAAATCAATAACATCTTGTGGATGGTAGTCCAGTATTACCCCACACTTAAGAATCTTGTGGGCATTCCAGATACCAATATGAATCCCAGTGACATGAATCAATGACACACATCTTGTATACTCATCATCTAAACCTCGGGCACACGTCAATGAATAATCCCATAAGCACACATATGAACAAGTAAGGCTATTCCAAAAAAAAATTCTTCACATTAGACACAAACTTTCTCATTTGGTGGAATGACCAATCTACATGCACAAACATACTTGAAAAATTGTTAGAATATTTTGCAAACAAACAAATAAGATCAAAAGAAGAAGCCAATACATGTTCATTAGGGAATGAATAATTGATTTCAACTCCATCATAAATATTGATCATAACATCCTCCTCTAATATGGATAAGTGATTGAGAAACTGATTTTCTGTTCCTTTCTTATCTTTCGCCTCAAAGTCAATTTTTGGCAACAATAGTACCCATCTAATAAATCTTTTTTTGCATCCTTCTTAGAAATAAGATACCTCAATGCAAAATAATCAATATACACAATATCTTTAGTGACATGAAAATAGGATCTAAACTTCTCAACGTGAATATAGTTCTTTTGAGAAACTTTCATAGACTTGCTTGCATATTAAATAGGATTATGAAGTTTTTCTCGCCTCTGCCCTAATACTACACTAAGCTCTACCCTAGTTGCATCACACATAACTTCAAACAGTTTTTCCAAATCCGATGAAAAATCCACAGGTGCAAATCAATTCCTTTTTCAAATCCCCAAATTCTCTAAGAGAAGTATCACCAAACTTAAAAATAGACTACTTTCTGAGTAGCTGGCACAATGGGTGTGAAATTTTAGAGAAATCCTTTATGAGCCTCCTCTAGAAAACTGCATAATAAAGGAAATACCTTACACCATTAAAAGAGACTAGTGGTAGTATTTTTTCTATCATATCCTCTTTAGCTCGATCTACCTCAACTCTTTTATGTGAAATCCAATGCCCCAACACATTACTCTCTTTCACCATGAATTGACATTTTTCTTATTTCATAACATCATTGTACTCTTAATGACATGTTACCACCTAAGACAAATGAGTTAACCAATCATAAAAAAAATACCTACCACAGAGCAATTATCCATAAATACCTCAATTGTGTCCTCCACCATATCACAAAATAAAAACATCATGCAACACTCGGAGTTTACCGGAGCATCACATAGCCCAAATGATATTATCTTGAACGCAAAAGTCACATACGAAGAAGTTAAAGTGGTCTTATGTTAGTCCTCCAAAGCTTTGGAGATCATGTTGTATCCAAATTTCCGTATAGAAAACAATACCACCATTTACAGATAGACAATGTTGAATGTGGTGTATGAACAACATTATAAACTACTCTTTCTCACTCCATGCATACAACTTGCGATAGTCCATACACACTCTCAAAAAAGTAACCAACCTAATTTTTTTAAGCTTAAGGGATGGGAACCACACTGATTCCTCCTTTCTTTGCCACACATTGAAATAGGGAAACCTATCTAAGGTCATAATTAGGACATACAACTCCAACATCTAACTATTTAATGATCTCCTTTTTTCAAAACTTCTTGCATAGGGGGATTCGAACTTTGTTGATACTCTAACTTGGCTTGCAGTCCTGAATAAGTTGCGAGATCAAATGTCCGGTGGGATCCCAATAAACTCTTCAATAGTCCATCCTATAGACTTTTTAATTCTATTAAATACCAATATCAAAGCTTTTATTTTACCTTTACTCCACTCATAAACAATATTAATAGGGAAATGTTATTTTGTTCCAAGTATACATATCACAAGTGGTACGGAAGAACCTTAAGTTTCTAACTTCGGATATCAGCAATAAATGGTTTTTATGGAAGTGTGTCTTGATTCTTCATCTCTAATTCCAACCACTTTGGTTTGTAATGAAACCGAACCCCCTCATGTGTATAAAGTAGCTCATCATAGTCATCAATGCCATCACTTTCAAAATCTATCATCATAATTGTTAGTGCCTCAATGCCTAACCTCTCTCCAATAGACACTTTAGGTTCTTGCTCAACAATTTGATTTACCATCGGTACAATCTTGAGATCACTTTCCTGGTTCATAGACCAACAAATATTAAAAGTTAACTTTTCATCGTTCAATCAAAATTTAATTTGTCCTCTCTCCATATTGAGCAACGCACACCCAAAAGTAAGAAGAAATCTTCCTATGATTATGGGGTCCTCAAAATCAACCACACAATCTAGTAACATAGAGTCCACCAGAAAGATGAATGACTCAACATTCATAGGGACATCTTGGAGTACTCCAATAGGTCTCTTCACAATTTTATAATTCACAAGTAAACACATCTCAATAGGCTTTGGATCTCTTAAGCACAACTTTTTATTGATCGACAATGTCATAAAGTTAATGCTTTATTGATCGACAATGGCATCAAGTTAATGCTAACACCCAAGTCACAAGGATTTTCCAAAATGCAATATGCAATTGTACAGGGAATAGTGAAAGCTCTAGGATCCTCCCTGTTCTACATAAGTGACCTAGTAGCAATGAAATTGCAATGTTTCAACTTTTCTTCACTCTCTAAATTTACAATCCTTTATTTGACCAATTTTTTCATGATCTTTGCGTAGCCTAGTATCTATTCAATTTCTTCAATTAATAAGATATTTATGGAAAAAAGCTTCAACATAACTATTAACTTGAGATATTTTTCTACTGGACAATTTTTCACCAACCTCTGTGGGATGGAAGGTGGAGGTCTTGTCATGGAAACATACTTTTTTGGGTCACCTTAGCTTTCTTTTTTTTCATCAGCTTTCTATTCCTGAATATCCTCAACATCATACTCACCCTTCTTTATCACACTTTTCACCTCAGATGGCATGGGTAAGATGTATAATCTTTTTTCTTTGCAAGTAGTAACTGCCATGGAATAACCATTTTTTTTTAGATTTTTGATAGTGGTGCTAGGAAGTTATCCTATTTTCTTGGGTTCACAAGTGCGTATAATTGATCAAAACTTTTGCTCATGTTAGTTAATCAATACAGCATGGGCATCCACTTTTTTATTGATTCAAGAATAGTCACTTCACATCTCCATAAGTTTTTCATCAGTACTATAAAATATCGTCATGATCTTCTGCATCATAGCTTCAATTTGAGTCATGCTTGATATAACCTCTTAATTACAAGGTGGAACATAGGGTCTAGTCTTTTCAACTTTGTTTGTATAACTATATAGGTTGTAGTTTTTGTCTCAAGTTACAACCAAAGAAATAGATCATATCACAATTGTAGTTTCCATTATTCCAGTCTTCGTTTCCTTGAATTTAGCATTAAGTTTTCAAGTTTAATCCTTGGGCGTTATTCAGTAAGCCCCCCGTCTAATTATTTACCGAATTCGTATCTTCCCATACTATTACTTATCAAATGTGATCCTCTACGTGGATTGTTCACTGCATTAACTTTTTCTGCATTTACACTCACAAGTTTGAATGCATATCCTATACATGTCCTCATTTGGGAAATCATCTCACAAATATTATAATTTGATTGACTTTGTGCATAGCAAAGGTGCTTCTTGTAGTATTTTCCTTTTAGTGCTTCATGCTCTATTGTTCTTGGAGATCCTCTAAAGTTTCTCAGCAATCTCCTCACATGTGCATTCCAGTAATGTCCTCAAGCAATAACATCTAGCACAACCTTCCATTGTCATCATGTCCTCTATAGAAGTACTCTTTTAATGACTCATCATCTTTGTTTTGGTTTGGTAAACTTCACATGCATCCAATGAATAAATACCATGAACTATTCACTAATTATCCGAGTAGAACCATGTATATATTTAGTTATCCTTGATATTTAACTTCTTGGAAATCATAAAATATCTCATCATGTACGCCTTGTGCAGCTGATCCCATGTATTTATTGAATGTATGGCAGCTCAGAAAACCACACACAACATCTCTTTTTTATGGAATTGGGAATAATCACAAGCCTATTATGTCCATGTCAACGTCGGTTTCTTCCACACTACTCATACAACCACACTTCATTTAAGTCATTTGAGCATATGTATCTTCAAAAGGTAGCCAAAAGGCATTAACCGACATAGACCACACAAGCTAGATATGAGATCCGATTTCATAAGACCCCGCACCTTCGAAGGAGTTCTACTTTCCAAAGGTAGAACTTAATACACATCCCATGTAGCTCACGGTTTAGGGATATCAAAGGCTTCTTTATACTAGAGTGTCATACTTCAAAGTATGCTACTACCACAAGCATATCTACTCAGTGCTTTTCCTTGTTTCTCATAGAGTAAGTTTATTCACATAATAATGTTTGAGAAGGTACAACTTCTAAGTTATACCAACTAAGAATTCCACGACCTACAAAGGGTCCACAAGGGTTGCCGATCAAGGTTTATTTGATAGCTCATATGACTTTCTTATAGATGTTTGCATCCTTTCTAGCCAACCTACCTTTAAGTCCATTATTCCACTAAAGAAGAGGCACCATTTTGGTCTACTACTTCAAGTCTTGTTTATTAATCTTCTTTATTCAAGGTTCCATATTAGTCTTTCATAGAAGGAGACCTACATTAAGTATACTGATCCTAGACTTTCATTCGTTCATACATTCAGAAAAGGGTCCCTAAGCATACCAAGTCAAGAGATCACATTGACGTAACATTCATGCATGAAGTAGGGAAAAGCAAGTCTACCTATACAAGAAACAATATCCACATATAGAGACTCTTCATTGTCTATTATCATCACATACAAACATTTTGAGAAAACATACTTTAATTAACAATATCTCATAGTTATATACAAGATCTCCTCACAATCGCACATGCATCACATAATGCCTTAACCTCACTCATTCAGATATACTATATCATCCTTCACATTGTAAGCCATAACAGGATGATACCACAATTTATATCATAACGACGACAATGCCATGTTCATCACAATTATAACACATACTCACCGCCACCATAAGCGAACTATACCAATCAACAGACATTTATATCAATTCTACATTAACTAAGGGAATTAGTCCACGTACCACCCTCCAATAGACACAATCACCATCTCTTAACATCTCCAACAATTTCCATAAACAATAGAACTTACACATTACCATGCCCATAAGTCTAGACCACCAACTCATCCTTACAATCTCAATTAAACATATACAGATATAGAGAACAAAAAGAATCAGTAATGTAAAGAAGTCTAAATATAATTCCATCCATAACCAATCACAATTATCCAACCCACTTTATAATCCAAAATTAGAGAATTAGGATGAGCATGGGTTCATGGAATTTTTTTATCATAAAACCATAAATTAACATTGGATACTTCATAAATCATCAATTTAAACCTTTTAATGCAAGAATCCGTGATTAGAATTCCAAATATGTTTTTAGTGTTTTTTAGATCTTTCGAAAAGCCTTTGAATTGACTCATTGAATGATAGAAAAATCAAGGATGAAATCACCATACCTTTCTGAAGTCTTATCCATGAAATTTTTGTTGAAACCTAGGAGAATTGACCTTCTTCCTTAGAGCTTTAAAGTTCAACAATGGATGTTTTGGAGAGAGAGAATAAAGAGATTTTGATTTTCAACTTCAGTGTTTGTTTTGATTTATAAATTGGCGTACAAGTGAATCAAAAACCGTTTATAAAATATCCTTATATTACCCAAAATGCCCCTACACTAGTTGGACCTTTTAATTAAGTCTTATTTGACTTTTAAACTAGGCGACCAAATTTGAAACATGGCTACGCGTCACCGGGGCACTTCCATATATTGTTCTAGAATTTAATTTGTGGAAGAATGGTTCGTGAAAATCCCGCATCACAAGGCATTTTTTGCCTTTAAATTGGTAACTGTGCGACGCGCCAACATTTCCTAAAATGGGCTGCCAGCATGCTTCCATGACAGCCTCCTTGCCAAACCTTGGGTCCTCTTGAAGGACCCTTTGGTTGGTCCTTGAGGAGTCTTTCCTACATGTTTTGACCGTAAACCCTATTTATGACACTATGGTCACCACCACTGATTTTAGACTCTAAAAAATAGATAAAAACAGATACAATATACAATGATACACTAGCACACACAAGACTAATTTCAGTACGTCTAGATCATCCTTTGACGTTTGACTTGAAATCTTATAAACAGACTTCAATGGATGGATTTCACTATTTTAACAAGTTCTTAACTCATTAAACACATGTGAATTTGTAATTTTATAAAGACCCAAGAGTACCCTCTAGGTGTTACACGACGTACTTGACCTCTCGGAGATCTTGTACAAGCCTCTTAGTTTTCATTCATCAAATCAGTATGAAAATTAGTGTGGAATTATAACTTTTCACAACATACGAAATAAGAAACTCTTTCATAAAACGTAAGGAACGATGTGTCATCATCAAAATCCAACTTAGAAACGTCTTAACATCATAGGGTCACGACACATTACATTGAAATAAATATACTAAGTCTTATAAAATTTCTTTAATGAAAGAAACTAAAAGGAACATAGTTCATGTCCTCAAACATATGAGTACACACGAATCTTCAAAGAAATCTACTTCCGAAGCTTCACCTTGTAGGAAACTTCACTTGACTTCCACCTATACTTTTCAAAATATAGAAGAACATGGAGTTAGTGCAAACATTATACTAAGTATGGCAACATGTAAAAACATGCGTTTCAAAGAACCTTTTTGTTGAGACATACTTTAATGCTATTTTGATAAAGACCTAATGCATTAAATGTACAATATATCTTACAAGTCATCATTTAAAAGACAAAATAATATTTCCATAATTCTCAACATGTAGACACATTCATAAAGTAGTCCGTTAATCATTTAAACTCTCCTAACCAAAGTTATCCTAAGACTCACCTAGGGAAGACATTAAGAGACTGCCTATAAAACCTCTTCAATACACACCTATGTGATCCTTAAGACTACCAATGATAAGCATACTTCATTTAACTCAATAAGTCAACATTCATTACTAAATATACTAAACGAAATATACATGCATTTAAGAGGTTCTCATAAAGACCATTTTCTATGACAACCCCAAGTACACTAGTGTAGTGTGAAGGTAACATTCCATACTATTAGATCGACTTAGTGCTGCTTGGGAATCACCCTATTCTAGGAACATCACAATTCGTCATTTACATAGACTTAATCAACATTAGACATAAGATTAACATGTGAGGGTAACATCATATAGTGACAATTCATTCATTTTAATTATAGGGATACAGGATGACTCCCTCCAAATGTCTACTTATGCAATGGATAGATGACATCTCATTCAACCACCTACGCCAAGATTTACACATTTAGAAAGACATAGTTCATTACATTAATTTGTGGAAGCTAGGTTGAACCGACATAGACCATGAGAGCTTGACATGGAATCCCAATATAAACCCCTATAGGATACGGGATCTCCATTTTCCTAAGGTAGTGTAAATTCTCTTAGCCTTTACATGGATTGCCAATAGCTAAACCTATGCAGGCTCATAGTTAAGTGATAATGAGATTGCTTCTATGTACTAAATCTCAAATCACGAAGAGTACTAATTTGAAGAGGTATATTTTGGATACAACATGTGCACTCACAAAGAGTATCCACTTCTTCATATTATCTTGGTGCTAAGCATTACTCCACCACGGTATCTTATACATTCATTATATAGGTTTAGAGATTACTACAAGTACTACAACTTGACTCACGAAGAGTATAAATCTCTAGAGGTTACTTTTGGACAATTCATCTCAACTCACGAGGAGTATCGACCCTCCAACCTATCATTCATTCGTTGGAAAGATCTTAGGAATGGTAAGGTTGCTACTAGACACAACATTTCAACACACAAAGACCGTCCATCCCAAAACAATCCTTTTCATTCATTATGGTTCTTAGGAATATTATGGTCAGCACTACACACTTCATCTTTGCTGAGGAAGAGTGTCTACCTAAAATTCCTTATATTCATTCACTCATTATGTGTGTTAGTAAACGTGAGAATTCCTTTAACATAACCACCATAATTCGTAACCTTGATGTCACGACAAAAAGTACACCCTAGAACATAGGGCATCCCTCAAGTCGGAATACAGCGTACTTGACCACTCAGAGGCCTTGTACAAGCCCTAAGACATCATTTATTTCACATATACAAAAAATAGTGCGGAATCAAAAGTCTTTTTCAAAACACAATCCTGAATCATTTTATAAAAATTCTAGCATATGTCTCAAAAATAATCTATGACATCATGAGTACATTATTCTTGGATCACGCCCCATAAAATTTTAACATAGAAAAGAATATGAACGACAACATAGGAGTGATGTCCTCAGATGATATGAGGACTCACAAATCTTCACTTCTTTAAAGCCTTGGAAACTCTAACATTCAAAGAATCTTTTAAAGACCCTACATTGGATTAGACTGTACGAAAAATACTCGGTAGTACGAAATGTACAAAGTAGGGAAACTATCATATCAAATCATAAGATATCTGAAAGGGTTAGTCAATAATAGACATAATCATAATAGATAAAACATAAGCATAACATGATTATCATTAACACAATAAATCATCATAAAGCATATAATAGTGCATACTTAACTCAATGTACTTCTTTCCAAAATGAATTACATGAAAGCCACCTCCAAGTATACTTGTGCAAGGCTAAGGTAGCATCCCACACTACTATCGAAGCTAAGTGCCTCTCTTTTGTAATTCTAGATAATAATCCACTATCATAATAAGACCTAATTTATTCATGACGTATGAGTACTATGCCCCAAGGTAAACCCAAAACATACTTGCGCAATGCATGTGAAACATCACATTCTACCTCACACACTAACAATATCTTGAAGTCACCTTTTTCCCTTTTTTATTCTTCCTTACGATCTCTGGTAGAACTACTACATATTCACAAAAAATATCATCTTAAGTAAATTATGTCATGGAAAGAAACTACAGTCACTACCCAAGCCAAAAATATATATCATAGGGGTCATATCATAGGTAGCTTCAAGTCATACTTGTGCCACTTATGGATATCATCTAAAACTACTGTCCATACTAAGTACTTCTCTACACTAAACCAATCCAATTTAACGAAGGAAGGAACCACCCATCCTAACCACCATGAAACATATTTTGTAGATTCAAGCTAATCATAGTAAGCATGAATCCTCAACCCTAAGCTATAATGAGAAACATATCCGAAGCTAATTCATGTAATGCACCTTGCAAGCAAGAAAAACTATCATTAAATGCACCTAGCATGCAAGCAAAGCGAACATTAGAAAAGTATATGCCTTTACCTAAGAGTTATCATGAAATAGTTTAGGCCTGAGCAAGTCAAGCTATCATGAAGGCACTCTATTCATGTTACTTCAAACTATTCTTAGGAGAGCCTTACTACTCAATCCAAAGCTATCATTTGAACCACAATTCCCAAGCTATCACGATCAAGAACATTTCAACACATAATAAAGATAAACATAGGGTAACCTATTTCTTCCATCCCAAGCTATAATGATATTTATCATCTCAAGTTGTGATGACATCTACTATCTCAAGCTATCATGAGACCTACCATCTGAAGATATCATGTCTCGATTTTATCTTACGAAGTCAAGTAATCAAGAAGAGTCTTATTTAATACAACTTTAAGTTATTCTAATTCATCACGTCTTGTTTCTTTTAAGGTTATTAAGTCAACCTATTATCCATCTGTGTGAGATAACTTTCTTCTTCTAACTTTTTCATATCTAAGTGTAAAAAAGAAAGAAAACAACATCACAGTCCCTTCATGAAGAGTTCAATCCGAAAGCCCTAGCATCAATGACATACCAAACCTATAGTCAATTATCAACTTCATTCTATCACAATCTAAGTTCAACTACAAGTTTCTTCATTTACTTAGATCTTTAGAAGTTAACTGTAAACATATATGATCACATAGGTTGAAGTCCCACATTAATAGTCAAGATCATCCTAGATCAATTAAGCCTAGTTAATTCATATCCTGGTGATTCAATCATGATCGATTAACATATAATACAATTTAATTAATAATATCAATTTAGAACATTCATATTGCCTATAATGGCCAAAAATAACGATGATCACCTTCAATATCAATTACAACAATACACCATATTAAACCTCATGAAAACATCATATAACCATCATATGAACATAACTGAATGCTACGCACTAGATTGGGATCACAATCAAGCCTCACCGACAATACAATCACAACCCTCTCTAGATTTGGGTTTATTGGATTCACAATTGAGGAAAACTATGGGGACTCCATGAATTAAGGAATACATGGATAAATAAGTTTAACATACCATAGAATAGATCACTAAACCCAGCTTGAAACCTTTGTTAATTTCTCCCTAAAAGCTGCCTCTTATTTCTCTTCTTCTTCAATGTTGTTCTTGAGATAGTTTTATGGAAGGAGGGGTTTTTATTAGGAGTGTAGAGTCTAAACGGCTGTAATTCATAAATACACTTCAAACCCCTAAAATAACCGCGAATAATTAATACCTAAACTTCCCTAATACACTTGCACCTATTGGACCATTTAACAAATACTAATTTGACTTAGAAACGACGCTACCAAATCTCGGCAGTCCTTGCGCGTCGCGTGGTCACCTCTGATTCTTGGTTCTGCAATTAATTTGAAAGATAATGGTTCGCGATGATCCCATTTTTCAGGGACAAAATATTACCTTTGAGTAATGGCTGTGCAACGTGCAACATCCTCCACATCTATGATGCCCGACAGCTTTCTTGGTCAATGTTTGGGTTCTCGTTGGGGACCCTTAGGGTGGTACCCAAGGTTTCGTACTTTATTTTTTACAACAAAACAGTACGACACATTACATTAACTTAGACTAGCTTCCGGTTGTCTTGGACGTTTCTTTCCAAATTCTTCCAAACTCTTCAAGCTAACTTCTAACACTTATATTCATCATTTTATGAACTTATTAACTCATAACATTCATGTTAGGCTATATATTCACCTAGCTCATTTTGAGGTCCTTAAAATATCCCCAGTTGGGAAACATCCGTACTCTAATGACACATTCTTTAACACTTCTTAAAGGACCAATTCTAGACTACAAGCCCATCTTATATGCATTATACCTAAATGAACATACCAAAATCAAGGAAAAAATGTAATTACAAGCTAGATATAGTTACACAAAAACATGCAGATACCTTATGAAAAGTACTACTTATCCCCCCCCCCCCACTTGGAAATAAGCCACACATGTATTTCTAACTTCAATCATCATCATTAAAAACAACAAAGTCAGCAAAGAAAATCATAATCATGCAAAAATTCTTGTAATTTTCATAAATAATTCAAGAAACAAATAGCGGAGAGGGACATAATGAGATCACTCTTGATCACCCTTGGATTGGAGAGCATAGAACCTATTCATCTTTGGAAGACGATCTTCCACTTGATTAGTAGCAACTTCATTGCCTTCTCTCACGTTATCCTTTGCATTAGGGAAATATTTCATCGTGTGACCACTCTCACCACACCCATGGAAACCATCTCTACTGGCTAAGAACCTACCATCATGTTTCTTACACCAACTAGGTCAAGTAGGTCGGTAGTACTCATTGCTTTTCTTATACCTAGGGGTACTAGAGTATCCATGTCCAGATTACTTTTGTCGATTCATAGAATGACCATGTCCATCTGACTCTTCACTTTCTGTCCTAAATATCTTTATCTTTTTCTTATGCTTTGACTCTTATATTTGTTGAGAAAACACCATTAGTCGAGATATATCTATATAATCTACTAGCATTTACATACGACGCACTGCCTCTACTAGTTCGGACACTCCCATCATGAACCCATTAATCAAGTCTCTAGGGTTTTCTACATGCTTGGAGCATACTTAGACAACAGCGTGAATTTCAAAGCGTATTATTTAACACTCAACTTGCCTTACATGAGGTTTATGAATTCCCCTACTTAGCCTCCCTCAATTCCATATGAAAGAACCTGTCAAGGAAAGGCTACTTAAAAGTCTCCGACTCTATGGGACCGCCCCTATCATCCTAGAATCTTTCCACTGCTCATACAACACTTGAGCTACAACATTCAATTGATAAGGGGCTAATTCCGCTTTCTCCCTAGATGGAAATCTTATAATAGAAAGAGTCTTATAAATTTCATCTATAAACCCATTTGTATCTTCCTTATCATTGGAGACACTAAATTCCAAAGGGTTCATCCTCAAGAACACCCTTATTCTTTAGGCACACATTCTCCCTATAGGGTTTGCCACCACCTCCAAATTGTCTTGGGCCGTCAAGGCTTGAGCCAACAAATTCATAGAAGTCCTAAATTCCTCTAAAGTAACTTCTCCACTTGAGGAGTATTAAGAACCTAAGGATTGACTTGATTCCCTTGGGGAGGAGCCTCTTTACTCTCACTTCCATCTCCTTCCATTCTCGCATTAGCCCTAGTGTTCTTCATAACTTGGACAAAATCATAGGAAAATATTATAATAAGGGCTTAATAAAGCCAAACTCTATTGCATGACTGGAGGAATGAAGATGTGAAACTTTCATAAGCATCCCGTAGCCTCCAACTCATAGAAGTGTCACGACAAACACCGATGAATAAAACTCTACTAGATGCGGTTTTGAGACATCCTAAGACCATTTCATACCCTTATGCTCCGATACAAAGTTTTTCATGACACTTAAGTCGAACATGGCATACTTGACATCTTGGAGGTCTTCTACAAGACCTTAGACATAATTAATAACACATATATATATGTGATAAGTAGTACTAAATTAAAACTTTTCTTTCTAAACATAACGCGAAATCATTTTATAAAACTACTAGCACATGTCTAAAATACCATCGATGACATCATGAGTACTAAAGTCTTGGGTCACAACCCATAAATGTTTATCATAGAAAAGAACACAAACAACATCATAGTAGTAATGTACTAGGATGCTTTGAGGACTCACCAATCTTCACTGCTTGAAAGCCTTGGAGACTCTACTTTCAAAGTAAGTCAAACCCTTTAAGACCCTACATTGGATTAGAATGTAGGCAAAATATGTGTTGTACGAAATACACTAAGTATGGAAACTATCATACCAAATCATAAGATAACTAAAAGAGTTAGTAAATAATTGACATGACCATAAGAGATAAAACATAAGCATAACATTAATATCATACACACAATAAAGCATCATAAAGCATATAAGAGTTCATACTTAACTCATTATCGTCATTACTCAAATGAACTACTCGCAAGCCACCTCCAAGTATACTTTTACAACGCTAACGTAGAATCCCATACTACTACCAAAGCTATGTACCTCCCTTTGTTTCTTTATCATAATCCACCATCATAAGTTAGACCTAAGTTCTTCATGACAGATGAGAACTATGCCTCTAGGCCACCTCAACGCATACTTGAAGAAGGCATGTGAAGCATCCCATTCTACCTCACACACTAAGCATATCTTGAAGTCACCATATTCCCTTTTATTTTTGCTTAGGAGTCTCTAGTATACTAACTTCATATTGGCAAAAAAAACTATCATCTTAAGTAAATCATAACATGGGAAGAAACTATAGTCACTACAAAAGCGAAACATACATATCATAGGGGTCATGTCATTGTTAGCTTCAAGTCATACTTGTGCCATGTAAGGATAACATCCCATACCACCATCCATACTAAGTACTTCTCTGGACTAACCGAATCCAATCTAACTAAGGAAGGAAACACTCATCCTAACCATAATGCAACCAAGCATGTAGATGCAAACTAAGCTATCATGAGACACTAATTCCAAGCTAATTCATGTAATGCACCTTCTCTGCACGATAAGTTATCATGAAAGGCACATAGAATACAGGTCAATCTAATATTAGAAGAGTATAATCCCTCCCCTAAAGCTATCATTAAATGGTTTAGGCCTAACAAAATCAAGCTATCATGAAGGCACTGTTGACATGCTACTTCAAGCTATTCTTAGGAGAGCTTGACTACTCAATCCCAAGCTATCATTAGAACCACCATTCCCAAGCTATCATGATGAATCATCCTAGAAACACATGACTAAGCATTACAATAGAGGGCTTACTTCATCCATCCCAAGATATCATGAGAATCATCATCTCAAGTTGTGATGGGATCTACTATCTGAAGCCATCATGAGACCTACCATCTCAAGCTATCTTGCCTTGGTCTTATCATACAAAGTCAACAAAACAAGAAGATGCTTATTAAATACAACATCAAGTTATTCTAATTCATCATGTAGTGTTTCATTTTAGGTTATAAGATTATCCTAGAATCAATCTATGTGACAGAACTTGCTTCTCCTAACTTGTTCATATCTAAGTGTAAAAGATAAATAAATCATCATTAGATTCCTTCATAAAAATTTCACCCCCAAAGCCGTAGAATCATTGACATAGAAGCCCTATAGTCAATTTTCAACTTCATTCTATCATGATCAATGTTCAATTATAAGTTTCTTCATTCTATCATGATCCATGTTCAATTATAAGTTTCTTCATTCACTTCGATCATTAAAAAGGTAAGTCTATGAATACTTGATCACATAGGTTCAATTCCAACATTACCAGTAAAGATAATTCTATATCAATTAAGCCTACTTCAATTCATATTTACGTGATTGAATCATGATTCATTAGAATATAAAAAAATTGAATTACGAAGGTCAACATAGAACCTTCATCTTGCTTCTATCCGAAAATCAGCATGATCACCTTCAACAATAAACACTAAAATACACCATGAAAAATAGATGAAAACATCACATAATCATCATATGAACATAATTAATCGCTAACCACTAGATTGGGATCACAATCCAGCCTTACCCACAATGCAATCACAGCCCTCTCTAGATTGGGGTTCTTTGGATTCACGATTAAGGAAAACTATAGGGACTCCATGAATGGAATAATCCAAGGATGAATAAGATTCACATACATTAAATTTAATCCTTAAACCCATCTTGAAAACTTTTTTGAATTTCGTCCTAAAGCTTCCTCCAATTTCTCTTCTTCTTCAATGGTGTTCTTGAGAGTGTTTTGTGGAAGGAGGAGTTTTGATTTGGAGCGTATAGTCTAAATTGATATTGTACTTCTTAAATACACTTCAAACCCCAAAAATTACCGCCAATAATCAATCACTAAAGTTCTGATAAGACCCATTCACCTACTGGAAAGTTTAAAAAACTCTAATTTGACGTTAAAAAGACGCGACCAAATCTGCGCAGTCACAGCGCATCGCGGGCTAAATTATGATTCTTGGTTTTGGAAAATAATTTTGATACAGCATGTTTCGCGATGGACAAAAGTTGGAGGAATATATTCTCCATTTGAGTGATGGATGCGCGCGCGCAGCAGCCTTCTCATGTAGTCCGCCCGGAAGCTTTCTTGACCAACGTTTAGGTCAACTATTGGATCCTTAGGGTGGTCTCCGTGGTGTCGTACTAAAAATTTTGAACCTTTACATGTCATTATTTGGGTAGGAACCATCGATACTATATTACACCGTCATACCATACCCAAAATTCCACTACAAAACACTATAGCTCACTAGTTCAACTTAGACTAGCTTAAGGAAGTCTCGGACGTTTCTCTTCCATATTATTCCAAACTCTTTAAGATCACTTCTAACGCATATTCATCATTTTAAGACCTTATTAAATCATGAAATTCATGTTAGGGTCCATATTAACCTACCTCATTTTGGGGTCGCTACACTTGAAATTCTAAACTAATACCCTATAGTGATCATATTCCACATACAGTCATACTTCATATTTCCATTATAAATCAGTTAGACATAGTATATTCATCACACACATTCTTAACTTCATAAGACATCACATACATACTTACACATCATAAATCACTTTTCCTCACATTTATTTCCTTCGAAGCCATACTCCCAATTCACATGCATATTCATATACATCAACGATACACCGCCACCATAAGTGGACCATACAACCAAATATCAATTCAAGAAAAACTAGAAAATATAGGTCAAAACTTACCCTTCATCCAGGCTTGATCTCCTTTTGTTAATTCTCTCATAAATAATCATAATAAGGAATAAATGGCAGTAGATAATCACAATTCAAAATAGTATAAAAACAATTCTTCCATTGCGCAATTGTATTCGACAAACCCAATTCATGTGTAAAAATTTGAATAATTTTCATTACCATGGGTCCGTGGATTTTTTTTATCATAAAACCATTAATTTACATTGAAAATATCATAATTAATCCATTAAAAACTTTTCATGTAAGAACCCATGCTTAAAATTTGAAATAGAATAATTTAGGATTTTGAAACCATTTTGAAAAGCCTTTCGATGGCTCCTTCAATGAGAGAAGAATCAAGACTGAACAACCATAACTTATATAAATAAAACCCATGAATTTTGATTAATAAATCACTGAATATCTTTAATCCTATCTCTACCTTGGGTTCATGCTTCAATGGAGTCTTGAGAGAGTTTTTCTTGGGAGAGGGTTTTGATTTTGAAAAGTGAAGTCTTATTTAGGTCTTATGTGTATAAACTAACTTAAAATACCTAAAACTCCCTAAAATAACCATCTACTTCTTAATTAGGATGTGGGATGAATTTTCAATTCACCCCTAAGTTTGTCGAGACACGTGCAAAAAATGTAGGCAAACGACGACCACCCATCCACGCGGCGTAACTCAACCAACGCACCGTCCTGCTGGTCCGTGGTTTGTGACAGAGGCTCATATTTTTGGTATAATATCCCACAAATTAGTCTGGACCCATACCCCTCAATGATGGTCATTGATTGAGGGTCACAGTTTAGAATGCTTTTGGCAGATTCTTGCCAAAGTTAGGGTGTCTCTTAAGGACCCTTAAGGTTGTCCTTGTGGATTCGTACCCAGAAGTTTCGACCCTAAACATGAAAAAATTGGTTCGAGGGTCCCTTAATTTCAATTTAAAGATCAAACAACACATATAAAATGAAAAGGCACACTAGTACACACATGACTAGTTTCCGAATGTCTTGGTCGCTATTTGACGTTAAATTTCCAAACTCTTCAATAATAACATCTAAAGCGATTCGTCAGAATTTTATCACATCATTGACTCATGAAACACTTGTGAAGCTCTAGTTTGTCCTACTTAATTTTGAGGGTCGTTACAATCTCCCCCACTTAGAAAAAAAATAGTCATCGAATGACACTAAACATCATTAAGGACTAAAATAATCAACTTGAAGCTCACAACAAACTTAATCATGGACGCAAAAATCATAGTTAATAAATCAAACATAAAAGGAACAATAACTTCACATCATTTAGTACTCTAAGCAACACATTTAATTAATATCTATTTCCACAATTCAAAATACATACATATTTCATCATTTTCATTTCATTTATGTAGGAACTACATTCTCCAACATTAAACAAATCACACATTGGCTCATCATATCATTATAATGTTTAACATTTAATATCTTTCAAATCACACATTGGCATATGAACATAACAACTCATAAGGTAATTAAGAAAATATGATTGGATACACAATTACATGAGAAATATGGATTAACTAGCAATATTCCCATGTAACTGTGATATCATCAGCAACATGCAACACATTACACCATCAAAGGTACTCACATAAGGAGACATGAAACTCATACTCATACGCAATACTCCAAAACAAAAACAAACTACTATGAATTTTAGTCTCAAGCTTGACTACAAATAGATTAAAAATATAAGGATATCAACAAACTTACTACTCAATTAATTATCTCCCACTTAGGTTAAAACCATCAAGGAACAAACCAAAAAAAAATATAAGGACTTATGACTTACCGTGGCCTTTATTTTTTATCAGTTGCTTTGTTAGCTTGTAGCATATAGAAGCAATTCTTCTTTTACGTATAGGGATCCAGACCATCTTCAGGAGCTTTGTCGGTTCCATGCACATTTTTCTTGAGGACCGTAAAATATCTCATCTTATGGCCATTATTTCCACATCCAAAACATCTGTATGTACCAGCAAGACACTTGCCGAAGTGTTTGTTCACACAAGTGGTACAGTTAGCCCTCTCAAAACTAGAGCCACCTCCATTCCGCGCATTAGAATTTTTGTTGGGAAACTATCCTTGTTCTCCATGGAAGAAGCTTGATTTTAAAACCTCTTTAATAGTTAGGTTGACTTGTTTAATTTGACCTAGCCCTCTTCTCATCTCTATTCATCTTCCTAAGCTTGCAATCCTCAATTTCTTGGGCATCCACCATGAGTCTAGAGATATCCATATCATAATTGAGAATTGCCTACTAAACATTTCCTTAACAAAACTAGACACCCCCATCAAAAATTTATTCATTATCGGCTAGAATTGGCTACCAAGGTTAGGGCATACTTAGAGACTTGAGTGAATTTGAGATCCTTCACACACATTCACTCTTGACGAAGGTTCATGAATTCTACTGATATAAGCCATAACATGATGATACCACAACTCACATTTATATAAGCCATAACATGATGATACCACAACTCACATAATAATACCGACAAGTCTATGTTCATAACAATTATAACATGTACGCACCATCACCATAAGTGGACAATACCAATCAATAGCCATTCGAAATATTTTCTACATTAAAAATGGGAATTAGATTGACTTAGCACCATCAATAGCCACAATCGCCATCCCTTAAAATCTCCAACAATTTCAACACAATAATAGGAATTACCCATTACCATTCCCATAAGGATAGACCACAACTCAAACTTACAATCTCAATTCAAGATATTTAAAGATAGATAAGAATAAGAATCAATAACATAAAGCAATCTAAATACAATTCCATCCATAATAAATCACAATTATCAAACCCAACTTATTATAAAAAATTAGAGAATAAGGATGATCATGGGTTCATGGAATTTTTTACCATCAAACCATCAATTAAAATTGAATACATCATATATAATCAATTTCAACCTTTTGAACTCAAGAAACTGTGCTTAGAATTTGAAATCATAATTTTAGGATATTTGAGATCTTTTGAAAATCCTTTGAATTGGATCCTTGTATGATAGAACAATCAAGCACGAAATTACCATTCTTTTTTGAAGTCCTATCAAAATCTTTTTTGATTGAAACCTTGGAAAATTGACCTTCTTTGTTGGAGCTTCAAAGTTCAATAATGGAGGCTTTGGAGAGAGAATGGAGAGCTTTTGATTTTCAGCTTGAGGCTTTTGTTTTGAATTGTGAATTGCGGTAAAAATTAATCAAAAACCATTTATAATAAATATCATAAGTAACCAAAATACCCCTACAGTAGTTGGACATTTTAATAAAGTATAATTTGACTTTAATCCACCGTGACATAATCTGAGACATCTTGGTGCTAGAATTTGATTTGAGTCAGAATGGTTCATGACGAGCCAGCGTCGCAGGGAAACTTTTTTCCTCTTCAGTGGCAGGTGCGCGACGCGCGAACAACTTCAAAAAGGTCTGCCTGCATGCTGCCTTATAAGCCTCCTTGCCAAAACTTGTGTCCTATTCAAGGATCCTTTTGTTGGTTATTGAGGAGTCGTGCCCAAACATTTTGACCCTTACCTCTTTTATTAAGACACTAGGGTCACCTTAGCTGATCCAACACTCTAAACACAACATAAGAATATATACAATATACAAAGACACACTAGCACACAGAAGACTAGTTTTCGAATGTCTGCGTCATGCTTTGACGTTTGACATGGAAACTATTTAAAACATTCTATAAAGGTTGGATTTAATCATTTTAACAAGTTATTAATTTAAAAAGATACATGAAGTTCAAATTTATTCTCATTCATAGTTTCGAATCATAGGGATTGCTCTAACTCAGTGTACTTGGCATACACTAAATTATAAACCTGTAGAAGACAAAAAAAAATCAAAAATGCAAAATCGTGAAATACATGTAAGGTTATTTAATTAAGTTATTCTATTATAAAAGTCATATTTCCTTGTAGTGGCGACAAAATTTGACACGCCTAAATTGGACATTTTTATAGAAATATAAGCGGTAGTTTTCTAATAAAGAACCTAACTTTTAAGTTAGCGTCGATCTCGAGAGGAATATTTATCAAACATAAGAAAAATCACAATTATCTAACATGAGTGAAATAGTTTCCTCGAAAAGTAACAAAAAGGGTTGGGTTGTAACCAACTATAACGGTTTGTTACTTTAGATCATTATGTAACAAGTAAGCAGGATTTGCAATTTGAAATATCAATATGATATGAAAACATGGGAATTAGTGTTTCCAACAAGCTCTTAACGCAGTATTCAAAATAACAGTAGTTCGATCCTAATGTAGACATGCAATGTTTATAAATTAGGTATCTCGAAGTGATTCTCCTTCTATATAAGGAATTTATCCAGGCAACTTTATTAGTCTATGGGTGTGTCCTTTACTAACCCTTACTTTTAACCACATTAGCCCTCACATCACAATGATTAAGGTCTGGCTATTAGTAGAAGCAACACTCAACTAAATCTCTGTTGTACAATCCTTTTCTCATTTATTACCTCCTTGGTATGAGAAGTACGAATGAGATGATTTCTAATGTTGCGGAGTGCAATAAAGCATTCTAAACTATAGAATTAACAATACATGCTTATGCTATTCTCGAATTACTTGAATATCATTCGTACATTTTTAATGCTCATGGTGCCCACAAGCCTACTTGTGGATGCAGATACTCGTGCTTCAGAATTCATAATTAATACTATGGTTATCAAGATAAATCATGAAATTATAATCAGAATAGATGAGTATAGAAATCTTGAATTAGAATTAAAAATAAAGCGCATAGACAAGCTTGAATAATTAAATTCGTAAAGTGTTTTCAAAACAATCCCAAAAGCTTATAATAATAATCGCATATAGGTCTTACCCCTAAACATTTAAATTACCAACCATATTTATACTAGAAGTATCCTAAGCAAAGTATGAAATGGAAAATAAGGAAAGATTTGTTTCAAATGTAATTTTGATCAACGACACGAACAATGGATCGTGGATAAACATACGTCTTGTGGTTGTAATACTCCGAATGTGTAAAGCCTATCCTAGAGCCTAACATTGGAGTCTAAAAGATGTAATTTTTTTTATGTCAATAATAATGTATACATTTCATTTAGGATTCTTTAGAATCAAAACGTCAAGGAACATCCTTGACATTCGGAAACTAGTTCAAGAGATTCGAGTGTATCTTAGCCTATTTGGCTATGTTTTAGTAGTCGAAATTCAATGAAATTTGGTGGTAAGGTTTATTAAAAATATGAGAGTTATTTTATAGTTTAAATGTCCTGGTACGACTCCCGAAGGACAAACAAAGGGACCTTAAGGAGGACCATCACAATTTGGCAAAAATTTGCCATGAGGTAGTGTCCGTTGACGGATTGCAGGCAAAATAGCATTGGTGAATGGACGGGGCATCGATGCCTCGTTTTATGAAGACTTAGACAAATTTGTGGAAGGTTCATTTGGTATACTCTCTGACAAAAACCACGGATGTGCAGCACGGAGGCCACGCTGTCGTAGAGTAACCTACGACCCGTCAGTCGGTGTCTCGTAGGTCAGGTCTGTGTTTGGCTATGTTGTTTTAATTAATTCATTAAATTAGTTTAAAGGATAGTTATTTATTTAAGGTTAAAAGGAGGTTATATTAATTTAATTAATGACCTTCACATAAAGAGTGAGCCTAATTAACTTAGACCTAACTCTCATATTTCCCCAAACCCAGTGGCTCTTCCTTCTCTCTTTTTATCCCTCTCCCTAACAAACTCTGTAGAAGACCAAAAAATGAATGGCTATAGGATGCAAAGGATCAATTTTTCTCCATTGAAATTCATCAATTAGTAAGGTATAATATTTCTTTAACCTTTGGGATTCTTTCCCCAAAGGGTTCGTTCAATTTGATTTCGAAAAGAAGAGTTTTAGATTAGCTTTGTTAATGTGTGAATTACTATTGTATGTTGCTATTATGCCAATTTATGATTAGATTGTAAAACTTTGTAATCCAATTGTGCTAGTTCTTGAGTAAATAACATAGGATGGGAAGTAGATCATGAATTTGACCTAAGTCCCTAACCTAAGCTATAAACTAGTGATGAGTTGTACTGTAGTGATTCAATTGACTTCATTATTGTGTAAATTACTATTGAGTTACGATATTACATCAATTGTTTGGTGGAATTGTATGGTTGATGGTAAGACTATGATGATGGCTTGTGAAGGAGATTGGGTAAGTATTGTGGTTTAATTCTTTACTTCAATTATGATTACTTGTGGTTAGTGATGAATTTATATTGAAGTATATCTTATGATAAAATTAATAAGGGTTTGTATGATGTTGAATTGAAATCTCTTGGATTATATAATTGTGAGATTAATCTTAAGATGTATTGATATATGGTTGGTGACGAAGTGCTTATGTGCCTTACTATGATATAATGATTTTAATGTGCTAATAATGAAAGGTTTTCTAATTCAATTGCTAATGAACTATGACTATGATTATATAAGGGGTAGAATGACCTAAACTAATCTATGATTATTAATAAAAGACATTTCAAAAAGAGACTCTAGCTTAGCACTTAGTGAACTAGAGTTAGGATTGTCCCTTAAAATATAGGGATGATATATCACTAATGTAATCATGAGATCGTATACTACAATGCATGTAGCATATAAAGGTTCCAAACTTTATCTCCTAGTTCTTGAACTATGTTGCCCCTATAGGAATACTAGCTAGTGGATCCACGTAGATTTTATGATCATGCTCTTGTACTACCTTGGCAAATAGTCCACCATCATTCGGTGTAGGGTTCCATGATACCATATTCCACATTGTCGCATGTGGTTTATGTCAGTTAAGTCAAGATGTTCCCAAAAGTAAAATTAAAGTAATGAACTGGAATTTAACTAGGATAACTTGAGGGGTTCAAATTTGTTTAAGTAGGGGTATGGGATCTACCTATACATTCCGCTAGTTAGTCTTAATGGGAGATTATTACATTTTTATGAATGTAAATTATATGTATATGTTGATCTTGCATGTTAATGACACTAGCTGATATTCGTGTCACTTTAAAATAAGTGGTTGGTCTCTATTGTTAAAGTATGATGAGGTTTACTCTTAATATATAGTATGTTAAGTAGGCATTCCTTATGGTTCTTGTTGAGTTTACTTGGTTGAGTGAGGTTATAGGGCCTTGCTTGTACTTTAGTCCATTGACTTAATATGTGTGTATGTGTGATGATTTTGCTTTGGTTATGATGTTATGAACTCTTATACATATTTGTTTATATTATAACTTGATGATAGAGTTGTGGCTAATAATGTTGAAATACATGTTTACTTTACTAGACTTAGTATTATTGGTCCTGTGATTTACATGGCCGACTTATTTAATAGGTACTATTAACTTGTATTGGTTCTTGAATGCACATAAGGATTTTCAATGTTAATTAGCATGTTTGAATAAAATGTCACTTTTTAGCATGATCTATGAGTTATATGTGCATATGGTACCATACTTAGTACAACTGATTTTCTAACCCTGTTTTCTCCCTTTTTTCCAAACATTTTAGGTTCCAGTTGTTGAAGGATTCATGACGACACTTGAAGAAGACTTGGATCCTAATTATTCAAGTTGGTTAGGTCCTCACCACATATAGGACAATGCCACTTTCTAACATTGGATGTTGATTAGTCTGAAAGACACTTTTTTCATTCACTTTCATTTGAGTACTAATGAGTGTATAGACTATATGTGGATTTATTGTTATTGATGTATATATATATATATGTGTTTGTGGGGTGGGTGGGTGGGGGTGTGTTTCTATGTGTGTGTGTGTGATTGTGTGCTATAAAAGTAGAAGACTATTTATTCTTCTTATAGGAAGGGTCTACGTATATTCTCTACTAATATATTATGTGTAAGTGAGGGATCTAATTAAACCTCGTGATGTAGTGTAGATGAAAATTTTAAATTTTCCGCATTTTTAACCTATGAAATGTAATAACGAATAATAAGAGGGTAGTCTTAGTCCTCTTCAAGGACGAAAAAGTCGGTTGCATCAAGGGGGTACTTCCCGAATGTGACAGTGGGTCACCCCTGTGCTTTGGCCCAAAATTTTGTCTCTTCAAATAATGGTTGCTACAGTAATTTGATTGGACTTAGGTCCGTCCTGTTCCTCCATGGTTTTAGTATAGGACCTCGCGTCTCTTATCAAAATAACCGTCATTAATTGATTGTTCGTCACACAAGCTATATGGTATCATTTTCCTAAGTAATTCCACACATAGTTAGACTTCCTTGAACTCAATCCTACGCCTTCCAATCTCTGACCTATCAACCAGACAAAGGTTCTTCGTTAGGCTCTGTCAACTACTACTTCTTTCATTTTACACGAAATCATTATACATCTATTAACAAAATACCTATGACTCAAAAAAAACTCCAAGTGAAATTCATCAACAATGTAGTGAGAATTTACAACATTTCACTTAAAACATTAGCTATTACTCGAGTATTTTTATGGATCTATTTGAGGCATTATATGGTAGAAGGTGTATATTACATACAAGTTTGTTTGAGGTAGTGAGGTGTCTCTAGTAGATCCCCATTTAGTATAAGAGGCCATAAAGAGGGTTTGACTTATTAGAGAAGGACTGAAAATGGATCAATGTCTGAATATATAAAATATTGATAGAAGAAGAGATCTTGAGTTGGGGGTTCAGGTTGGTTTTAGCTGAAATTTTAGCAGATGAAGGATGTATGAGGTTTAGGAAGAAAGGTAAGGTTAGTCCCCATTACGTAGGCCCACATCAGATTTTAAGACTTGTTGGAAAGATAGATTATAAACTAGAATTACCTTTTCAGTTGGCATCGAAGCATCTCAATTTCCATGTCTCTCTTTTAACGAAATGTGTTGCTGATCTGACCTCCATAGTTCCTTAGAAGATTTGGGAGTTAAGGAGAATCTTTGTTATGAAGAAAATTCAGTTAAGATTTTAGACTTGTAACTCCACAGTTTGAGAAATAAAGAAGTTGCTTCCGTGAAAATGTTGTAGAGGAATCAATTAGTTGAGGACGGTACTTGGTAGGTCAAGGCCAATATATGTCCTGATATCCTCATGTTTTTGACAATTTGATCTTAATGTTTTAATTCGTTTTCCTTAAATGTTTCCATGATTTCGTTACTAAACATCATTTATGAAAAGTATAAGTTTTTGAGAAAATGATTCAATTTTATTGATTTCAATATATTTATGTGCATTGAGCAGGAGTTGCATATAGATTTCATTATGTGATATGTTGTAATGTTTTGAGCTTGGTGTTCATGTTTCCTCCTCGAATATATGTATTGCATGCATGATGGGCTGTTAGATATACCCGCTTATGATGTTTTCATTAGGTCCTAGTTTGGAGTCGATACATCCTCATTTATATACATTTAGATGAAGTGGCATTTATGATTGGATTTTTCTATTTTCTCTTACTCCTTTCGTACTAGGTTAAATCTAGTTCGAGGACAAAAGATCCCAATGGAAAGATATTGTAAAATCAAAAATTTGAATAAGTAAAAGTAACAACTTTCATAAGGTGTTGGTGTCATCTGACGGAGGCCACACATGTAATATGTATGGGACCACGGACCATAGGTGTCTCCGTGGTTGGTCCCCAACTAAAGATCTGAAGCCTAAAACCACGGCCTGACCAACTAACGGTCAGTGGATTCACAATCCGTGGTTGAGGGTTTGTAGGTAAGAACCCCTAAATAAGGTTTCTGACCATGGATGATTAAATGAAGGAAAGACCATCAGTCACTCCACAGTCTGTCACTCAGCGGCATCGATGGTAGGTCGAGAATTTTTTTCAAGTGCAGTTGGGTATTTTCCAAATTAGTCTAGCATAATACTTTTTCGTTTTACCCTTCACTAAGACCCTAATATTAATATTTTAACCCCCAAATTTCACCAAGACAAATCATTCTCTCAAATTAAAAAAAAAAAGTCTCCTCTCAAATATATTTCTCTCTCTAGAAAGCTTGAAGAAGAAGGATTCAAACAAGAGTTTCAAGTCAAGTATCCATACCTCCATTGAAGATGAGAAATTTGCTTTGAGGTATGAATTTTTTTCATCAATGGATTCCTTCCATTCATGGAGTTCCCAATTCTCTTATTTTTGGAAGTGAGAAATCCCTTATCAAGTTATGGTTTTCTTCAATTTCCATGGGTTCTCTTGATAATTGATTTAAATTATTGAATTATGATCTCTGATGAATGAATTGCTGAAATGCTATGATTTTATGATGATTCCCCTTATGAATCCATATAATCTGCATTTTTCCAAATTATGATCATATAATATGGGATTTCGAATAGAAAGGATGTCTCTTATGAAATCAAGCATGTATTGATAGAATTACATGACTTTATGATGAAATCCATGCCTAACTCATGTTTTATAAATGTTGATGATTGGAAGTGGGTTGTGAACCTTGAAAGGTAAATTATGGTATCATGCATATTCTTATGAAATCTATGTAAATATTTTCAGGATGCTTTGAGATAAAGTATCAATGTTGATGTTTTTGTTGTGACGTTGAAAGGACTTTTCTCATATATACAAAAAAGCATGATAGTGAAATGTTTTCTCACATAATACGGATTCTATCATGGAGAGGTCTTCTCACATAATTTATTCAATGATGAAGAGCTATCCTCATGAAATCTAGCTTTGATTAGTTATTGAATAATACCATTCAATGGATGAATTATGACTAAGCTTGCATTGCCAAGTTGACCTGCCCTTTCATGGATTATAAAAACAAAAAAGTTATGTCTTTTTCATTAGATTAATGCTAGGTAGTTACAGGATATTGAGATGGAAGTCATCCCGTTAGTAGATGTCGGGTTTCAAGTAGTAATTCCCTTATCCCCTACCTATGTGCCCCCATAGGATTATTATGTAGATAGACATTAGCTAAGAATCTACCTAAGCTAGAAGTTCATGATCCTTACCTTGGTATGATAAATTTGGGATATTGACTCATTTACGGCTTGTTATTCATAGATTTAGTGTCCTTGATGACTATTTTGTTCTCTAAACTAATGTTTTAATTCTAATTTTTAGATAAATAGGAAAGCGATCAAGGAAAATACTTTATCGGGGAAAAAAGAGCGAAAAAGATGAAAAGGCTAAAGATAGTAAAAGGTGAAAATCACAAAACCCACTCGGCAACTCGTATGCACTTTAGCATGCCTCATGTTTCAAACTTCAAGGCTTAAGGGAAACAAACGTTGTGATGGATTTCGACCTTGGGCAAACCGTCAAGCCCATGGGCAACACAAACTGGGATTACCTAATGTTATACTGATGATAGAATAGAGCTATAGCTTATCTATGACTTGGTCGGCAATGCTCGAATAACTTCACCACATGATACTGAAGGCCAAAATTTGAAAATTTATAAATTGAATTTCAAAAAGAAAAAAAAAAGAATCAAGTTGTTTACTTGAGTGATGTCTCTGTAGAACTTTGAGCTTTCGTCGGAGAAATGGTTTACTTTGTTTAAGGGGTTTTTATTTGATTTTGAGTTTGTTTTTTAATATTTAGCATTTTGGATAATTGTAAATACATGGATTTCAATACCCAGATTATGGAAAAAGTAATTTGTATTGGTTTTTTTTTATGATATGTGCTAAAACCCTCATTCTTCGGGGTATGATCGTATGATTATTTTCTACAATCAGCTTTTGGGTATTGTTGTTTGATAATTTAAATAGTGATTTGAAGTTGGTTCAAATGGTAGTTTTTTTCATTAACGCATGAGTTATAGTTGTAGATGTAATTATAACTTACTGTTCTGGGCTATCGTGAGAAAGAGATTTCAGGACTAAGGTTATTAATTGATTATTTTAGTGATTTGGTTGTTGTGGGTACCGCTCGAGAGAGTGAATCTAAACTCGAAACCTACCTATTTATCTCAAGAGGGTAGACAAATTGAGGTATTGGGCTACTTATAGTGTAATGCTTGTCGAGGTTTGAAAGAACTCACTTGTATCGTAATAGTTGTTCGAGATAAAGCTATTACATTCATATCTATCCTACCCGCTTACATTAGACAATTGTAAGTAAATTACAACTACTATAGCAAAATTAAATTTTAATCAATCACATCCCTAAGTATCCTTTCTCTACTCAATTACTCCTTGTTTTTCATAGTTGAAAATTGACAAACATTAACATCCCCACCCCCCATTGGTCAATTGTTTCAAACCCCTTTGGTTTATTCTCCTGATTTTGATAGTTTCTATTACTACAATTGATTAGAACATACCTTTCACTTTGTAACTAAATTCTAACTTCTATTACACCCTTTGGGATAGACCCCAACTCTTTGTTGGGTTTATACTAGATTGTGATTGAGTAGACACAGTATTCGATGAGGTATAGTTAAGATTTAACAATAACCATATCCGGCGTGGGAGACACCAAGGATCATGTTATAGCTCAAATGCTCTCTATGTCGGTTAAGTTAAATCCCCACAATAACAATGAACTAAGGTTACTTAAAGAAGCAGTAATTATGTGTTTAGAGGCTTTATAGATGATAGCTACCATGTTTTATAACTTATGTTTACTAGACCTTTTCTATCATATTTTATTTTGGTCAATTACATGTCATGAAATGTCCTATTTTAGTATTGATTGAGTGGTGTATGCATAGCTATATCTTTGTACATTGTTTAATACTAACACATGTTCTCCCCAAATGTAGAGTTCGAGAGTTATTGTTGTGATTAGTGTCTCAACTACACCTCATTCGATTATAGGTGTGAATGAATGATAATTAATATAAAACTCAACTAAGAGCTAGGGTCGAACCCAGAGGGAGTAGTATATGTTTGATTTAAATTATAACGTCATATATGATTTAATTAGTAGTAGGAATCAAAATTATCAAAATCACAAATGTTAGGTGGGGGAGTTTTATATCAATTAGAAATAATGGCAACAACGAATAACAAGGCTAATAAATATATTTAGGGGTACTTAGGGGAATGACCAATCAACTGCCAATTACGCTAAAGGGGTAATTACTAAAAGTTATTAAATCTTCACAAATAGAATGGAACGTAGATGAAGTAGCTTTCTCTAAAAATACTACCTAACTTCAATTGAGTTCTTTCGAACCTCAACTGACGAAACATGAAAATCAGCACACAACCTCGCTCTATCTACTCTCTCTAGATAGATAGGTAGAACAAGACTTAAGATTCATTTTCTGAACCCACAATAGTCCAATCACTATGAGTATTAAATTATACCCTTTGTTTTTAACTTATTTCTCAAGAAATCATAAAGCAGTAGGAGTAATGAATTAAACAATGAATACAACTAAATTAAATCAACAATAAATCAGACCAACTTTGATTAAGCAAAATTATCAATCATTTCTAACACCCATGAGCTAGATTAAGCAATTAATCACAAGGTAAAACCCCCAAGATTGGGTTTAGATTGTGAACGTTAAAATTCAATACCTATTACATGATCAATGATTAGGTATTGGTTTCCAAGACATTAAAATAAGTAAACTTGGATCCAATTACACAACTCAACTAAAAGATCTGCTTGAAAGCTTTAAAAATGAGAAAGAACCATGTATTTTTGTTATACTAAGAATTTCTCAATGTTTAGCTCCCTTCTATTTCTTCAAAATGTAACTTTAGACTGATACAAAATTTGGACTTTTGGGGAATATCGACAAGGAAAGTGGGGCTTCGCCAACTGATCGACGACTCACCAAATGCCTATGTCCATCACCTTCAAACTTCATGTTTTCATCCCATTATTCAATGTACCCTTAGGCGATCTATGTTTTTGTAATTGATGAACAACGTGTTTCACCCTTCATTATTCATCAACAATCTACTTGCATCTTTATGGCGCATTATGTAACTTTTGGCTGTCTATCCTTTATTTGTCCATCCAATCAGTGCTTTGCTGATAAGGTTTGTGCCTTCCCAATTTCTCTGATCCTCAGAGCTGGTATACTAAAACTTTGGGAAAAATGATGAGACACTTGGTGGCTCACTGATTTGTGTTAGTGATCACCAAGATCAATTTTCTCTATTTCTTCACCATTTTAACTCTTTTTTACCCGAGCATGTCCTTGCCTTGCTCCTTAGCCTATATAGATACAAATCAACACTTAAACATTGGTTTAAAGCATAAATTGGGCATTTAAGGAAACTTATACTTTCAAACCAAATCTCTAAACGAGACAAAATCTTTGATTGATCAACACGCTAAACTTAAACTTTTGCTTATTCTCAAGTAGAACTCAAGATCATCATTTCAATAAGGATGTCTACAAATAGTGTTGCATAACACTCAACTTAAATGCACACAATAATATTCAAATTATTAATACAATGATTAATTGTGCACTCAATGTTTTAAATTGTGACTCACAATCATCAAGAGTACTAAACCTCACAAAATTCTTGGTTCAAATACAAGTTCCAGATCAACAAAGGTATTCAGATGACCTCATAACAAAGGTGATTCTATATATACACAAAATTTCTCAAAAATTAAAAGTCCCAAAATCACATAAAACTCTCACACTCACAAAGATGAATACCTACATGGCTTCACCTACAAGAATGACTTCTTGTCCAATCAACATTTGTTTGAGCTTACTAAAGATCACAATTATTTTTTCAATGCTTGAAACGGGATTGAGAGTAAAGGTATGTTCATTTAGACATAGTGGATTCTACCTTTATCTAGTGGATTATGTTCCACTAGCATTTCTTTCAACTTTTATTTAGACTTTGTATTGGTGTCTTATTGGCAAACATACTTTTAATGTAGCTATAAACTATTTCTTTCATTTGATGATCTTAATGTTATATTGATGATTGTGAACATTTATGAGTTTAAGTAGAATGTAATATAAGAATGTTAAATAATAAAAATTTCAAATTTTCCGCCAAAATTAACCTATATGAAGTAGAGATGATATATGTAGGCCTGTTTACGACCTCTGAGAGGTCAACGACGGTCGTATCGTCTAGGGTCTAGATTCCGATCGTGACACTAGAATTAACTTCTAATGATTAAGGTGATGAATTAGCTTGTAAGTAGACATGGGTCATTATGGAATGAAGCTAGTATTGAAGATAGGGATTGTGAACATTGTTGTTAGGGCTTTCAGGGTGAAGTAATTATGATGGAATTGTGATGAATTATTCTACTTCTCATATACACTTGGACATGAACAAGCAAGTGGAAGTAATTCTTTAATATAGATGGATTCTAGGTTACCCTAAGAACCTAAAGTGAATCAAATCATGAAAGACAAGAATAGTTTGGAGTTGCATTGTGCAATCACTTCTTCTCTAATTGACTTTATAAGATAAGATTAAGATAGAATAGCTTGGGATTGAGTATTATGACTCCATCATGGATAGTTGAATTATGTTTTTTGAGATAGTAGATCTCATGGTATCTCTGGCTGATGAATCTCATCGTAGCTTGGGATGATGAATCTCACAGTCGCTTGGGATGGTGAATCTCATGGTATATAGGGTTTGAGGAACTAAGATCTTCCATGGTTAGTAAGACCTTGCATTTAAAAAATGATTGATCTTTGTATCTTGTATTAGTATAACAATAGGTAGCCTAGGATTGAGGATCGATACTCTCCGAGGATTAGCTTGATGTATCATGACTAGAGTGCCTTCATGATAGTTTAAGTTGGTTAGGCCAAAACCATTTCATGTTAGCTTTTGGCGAGGTGACTTAAAATCTCCTAATTGTAACTTGACATACATACAAGGTGAATTTCATTGAATAGTTTGAGATAAGATTCTCATGATTTCATAGGTTTAAGGATTCATAGTCCCCTATGGATAGATTGCATCTATATTATTGGTTTCATGGTGTCTAGGTTTTTATTCTTATATCATTCCTTTGTTAGGTTGGATTGTAGCTATGAATCTTTTAGTGGGTCTATTATGTTAGTATGCTAATCTTAATAGAAAAGAGTGAAAGATAAGTTAGCTTTGATTAGGTTAGCCTAAAGAAGTACATAGTATGAATGGTACAATTGTCACGACCCAAAACCGAGCCGCGACTGGCACCCACACTTACCCTCCTATGTGAGCGAACCAACGAATCTAACCCCTAACATTTCAATATAATATCAACAGAAAGTAATGCGGAAGACTTAAACTCATTAATAAAAACAAATTCAATAACTTCTAACATTCAACATCTATTATTCCCCAAAATCAGGAAGTCATCACCACAAGAACATCTATGATCAAATTACTAAACTAAGAGTATTCTAAGAAGCTAAAACAAGTAAAAGCTAGTCCATGCCGGATTTCAAGGCATCAAGACATGAAGAAGAAGATCCAGTCCAAGATAGAAGCATTAGCTCACCCTGAATATCCGGTGTGACGAAGACTGGCTAGATTTGCGGTTGAGTTGAAGACGATGGCGCGTTTGCTGCACTCCTCAAATACAAAGGAAGAAAACATAAAAGTAGGGGTCAGTACAAAACACGGTACTGAGTAGATATCATCGACCAACTCAAAATAGAGAACAGTATATATCACGTAATATTATAAAATCAACTACGATACTCAACATGTAGCAACAACAAGTTCTATAATCATTGATAAGTACTGCCAAGTTCACACATGAGGACTCAAGCCTCAATACCATACTCATTTGGGAATTAGGTTAATTAGATTGAGTATATTAACATCTTTCAAGATACATTATCTTTATTTCTCTTGTGTGCGTATGTGACACTCCGCTCCCTCCTTATCTTTATTCCTCTTGTATCGGTACGTGACACTCCGATCCCCTACTACTATGTGTCGGAACGGGACACTCCGATCCCCTAATTCTACGTGTCGGTTCGTGACACCCGATCCCCTAAATCTACGTGTCGGTTCGTGACACCCGATCCCCTAAATCTACTGTCGGTTCGTGACACCCGATCCCTTAATTCTATGTGTCGGAACGTGACACTCCGATCCCCTAATCTCATTCTATCAATTCATCAAGCCTTCTCTTATACCAAGGCATCATTATTCTCATTACTTTAGTTAATCAAGCCTTCAATTATACCAAGGCATCATCATTAACAAAGAGATTAGGGTTTTTCAAGATTTGGGATTCAATAGCTTCATCATGCTTATTTAATCACAATTATACAATCACATTCATGCACGCATACAATTAAGCATATAGAAGGGTTTACAATACTACCAATACATATCATTCGCTATTAAGAGTTTGCTACGAATAAGATAAAATCCATAACCTACCTCCACCGAAGAATAGTGATCAATCAAGCAAATTCCCCAAAGCTTTCTTTCCTCTTCGTTTCTCCTCTTTCTCGTTCAATCCTCTCTCTCTCTCTATGTTCTTTCTATTTTTCTTATTCAAACCCTCTTTCTTTTACCCTAATTAGCATATAATTAAGTATAAAAGATGACAATAATAACCCACTAATTAACTCAAGGTTACCTCTTTTAACCCCCAAGTAATTAGACTTATTAACATTAACCCACTAACTTTATAATTAAAGCAGGAATAATCAAAAACGTCCCTTAAAACATTTAAAGAAATCCGACCCAGCCTGGGATTACGCAGCCTGTGACGGCCCGTCGTGCCTGCGATGGTCTGTCCTGCTGCTCCGTCACAGAGTTCAGAGACTCAATTCCATTAAAGGGTCTGTGACGGTCCGTCGTGCCGATGACGGTCCGTCGTGTCATTCCGTTACGAAGTTCAGAGAGTCGATTTCAGTACCCAAATTTCAGAATTCTAAGTGTTTTGGAACGAGACCCCCTCGACGGTCCGTCGTGCCCATGACGGTCCGTCGTCTCAGCCAGTTTTTCAAGAAATAAAATCTGCTGCTCCAAACGACTAAATATGTCGTTACAATAGATACCAATTTACCCATCGTTCGTTCTCGAACGATCACAAGAAGAAAAACAAGGGCAAGAAGGAGTACCTGAATCTGTAAACAGGTGTGGGTATCTTTCTCGCATATCAGCCTCCTTCTCCCAAGTGGCCTCTTCAACTGGTCGATTCTTCCATTGAACTTTGATGGATGCAATTTCCCTCGACCTCAACTTTCGGACTTCTCTATCTAAAATAGCAACAGGTTCCTCCTCAAAAGACAAATTCTCATCAAGAAGGACTGAATCCCAACGAATGATGTAGTTTCCATCCCCATGGTATCTTTTCAACATAGACACATGAAATACCGGATGCACTCAGGACAGCCCTGGAGGCAAGGCTAACTCATAAGCCACCTCCCCTACTCGCTTAAGTACTTCAAAGGGACCAATATACCTTGGGCTTAGTTTACCTCTTTTACGAAACCGCTTCACCCCTTTCATGGGCGAAACCTTCAGTAAGACTTGCTCACCCTTCATAAACTCCAAGTCTTTAACCTTTCGATCTGCATATTCCTTTTGCCTACTTTGCGCCGCTAAAAGCTTTTCTTGAATAGATTTCACTTTCTCTAATGAATCCCTCAAAAGGTCAGTACCCCAAGGTCTAACCTCAAATGCATCAAACCAACCAATGGGAGACCTACATCTCCTCCCATACAATGCTTCGAATGGAGCCATATCAATACTTGAGTGATAGCTATTATTGTATGAAAATTCTGCTAAGGGTAAGAAGTTATCTCAATGACCACCAAATTCTATCACACATGCACGAAGCATATCCTCCAACACTTGAATCGTTCGCTCAGACTGACCATCAGTCTGAGGGTGAAATGCAGTACTAAGGTCCAACCTAGTACCCAATTTGGCATGCAATGTTTTCCAAAACATAGAAGTAAACTGCGTACCTCTATCTGATATGATGGAGAGTGGAACCCCATGCAATCGAACCACTTCCGATATGTAAAGTTTGGCTAACTTCTCTGCATTGTAAGTCACCTTGACCGGAATGAAGTGAGAAGACTTAGTTAACCTATCAACAATCACCCAAATAGAGTCATACTTACTCATTGTCTTTGGAAGACCAACCACGAAATCCATTGCAATTCTTTCCCACTTCCATTCAGGAATGGGCATTCTCTAAAGTGTTCCTCCGGGCCTCTGGTGTTCATACTTTACTTGTTGACAATTTGGACATTTTTCAACAAAATCAACAATGTCGCACTTCATTCTACTCCACAAAAAGTGTTGTTTTAGGTCACGGTACATCTTCGTTGCACAAGGATGTATAGAATACCTTGAACTATGAGCCTCTGTCCGAATAGTGGTGATCAAATCATCGATGCGGGGTAGACATACCCTTCCCTTTATCCTCAAAACATCTTCCTCATCGATTGTTGCTTCTTTAGCCTCTCCTCGCAACACTTTATCTTGGATCCGGATCAATTTCTCATCATTAAACTGCTTTCCCTTAATCTTGTCAAGGAAGGAAGATCTTGACTCCACGCAAGCCAAAATTCCTCCCTTCTCATTTACCTCTAACCTCATAAAGTCATTAGCCAGAATCTGAACTTCTCTAGCCAATGGGCGTCTAGAAACTTGCAAATGAGCTAGACTTCCCATGCTTCCGGCCTTTCTACTTAAAGCATCTGCCACAATATTAGCTTTTCCCGGATGATACAAGATTGTGATATCATAAATCTTCAGTAGTTCCCTCCATCTCCTCTGTCTCAAATTCAAATCTTTCTGAGTAAAGACATACTGTAGGCTACGATGATCCGTATAGACTTCACACTTAACCCATATAGATAGTGCCTCCATTGCTTTAATGCAAACACTACCGCGGCCAATTCCAAATCATGGGTCGGATAGTTACGTTCATGCACCTTTAATTGCCTTGAAGCATAAGCAATCACATTCTTCTCTTGCATTAGCACTGCACCCAAACCCGAATAGGATGCATCACAATAGACAATGAAATTCTTACCTTCCACGGGCAAGGTGAGAATGGGTGCAGTAGTCAACAAAGTCTTGAGCTTCTGAAAGCTTTCTTCGCACTCGTTCGACCATACAAATGGGACATTCTGCTTAGTCAAGCTTGTTAGTTGGGAAGCAATAGAAGAGAACCCCTTGACAAATCGGCGGTAGTAGCTAGCTAAACCAACAAAACTCCTCACCTCCGTAACATTAGTGGGTCTTGCCCAACTCTTCACTGCTTCGATCTTAGATGGATCCACCATCACCCCATCCTTAGAAACTACGTGCCCTAAGAAGGACACTGAATCTAGCCAAAACTCACACTTGGAGAATTTAGCATAAAGCTTTTTCTCCCTCAACATTTCCAATACCATTCTCAAGTGCTCCTCATGTTCCTCCTTGCTCTTTGAGTATACCAATATATCATCAATGAATACGATGACAAAGAGATCCAGATATGGCTTAAAAATCCCATTCATCAAGCTCATGAAAGCGGCAGGGGCATTCGTAAGCCCAAAAGACATTACTAAAAACTCATAATGCCCATATCTGGTCCGAAAAGCAGTCTTGGGTACATCTGTTGCCCGTATTTTCAATTGATGATAACTAGATCTCAAATCAATTTTTGAGAAGGTGCAAGCACCTTGTAACTGATCGAACAAATCATCAATGCGAGGAAGAGGATACTTGTTCTTAATAGTTACCTTATTCAGTTGTCTATCGTCTATGCACATCCGAAAACTCCCATCCTTCTTCTTCAGAAATAACAATGGATCACCCCAAGGAGATGCACTTGGTCTAATGAATCCTTTGCTCAACAACTCTTGAAGTTTGACCTTTAACTCTCTTAACTCAGCGGGAGCCATTCTATACGGGGGTATTGAAATGGGGCGAGTACCCGGTTCCAAATCAATGCCAAAGTCAATATCTCTATCCGGTGGCATACCAGGAAGATATGCAGGTAACACATCTAGAAACTCACGGACTACCAAAACTGACTCCATCGAAGGTACTTTGTTAGAATCATCCGTGAGGTGTGCCAAGAAAGCTAAACAACCCTTACTAACCATTCTCTTAGCACGAAGAAAAGAGATGATACGAACCGGAGTGGAAGTGTAGTCGCCCTCCCACACTAACGGATCTGTCCAGTCTTGGCTAACGTCACAGTTTTAGCATTATAATCCAAGATCGCAAAGTTCTGAGAAAGCCAAGTCATACGTAGAATTACATCAAAGTCCACCATTTCTAAGATAACCAAATCTACATAAGTGTTGCTCCCCACAAAAGTCACCAAACAAGACCTATATACTTTTTCAACTAACCCACCGGAGTAGAAACACGAATAGGCATGTCAAGTAATTCACAAGGTAAATTAAGACCAGTAGCAAATGAATAACATACATATGAAAATGTGGACCCAGGATCAAATAATACAGAAGCCATGCAATCACAAACTGAAAGATTACCTTTGATGACAACATCAGATGTCTCCGCCTAAGATCGCCTAGGGAAAGCGTAACAATGGGCCCCATTACTTGTCTGTCCGTTGCCCCTACCATGTTGTGTTGTAGTGGCTCCAGTTTTCCCATAACCCGGGCCATTTTGGTGACCACCATTACCTCGACCACCACGTCCTCCAGGATGATGGCCTCTTCCATGACCACCTCTACCTCTAGCTATTGGGGGTCTATAACTCTGTTTTGGAAAATTCCTCCTAATATGTCGTGTCTCCCCACATCCATAACACTCTCTGGAGTCAATCATAGGCCTCTCAGAGAAGTTTTGACCGGTCTGAGGGGGACCCCCAACTACAGTCTGTAGTGAAGACTGAATTGGTCGGACTGAGTAACCTCCTGAACCCTGTCCTCTAGACTAATAACCATTAAACTCTCCTCCCTTTCGAAACCTTTTTGATGTCGATGTCTTGGTGAAGTCATCTAGCTTCACTCCTTCCACCTCTATCACGAAGTGTACCACTTCTTGGAAAGATTTTGCAGTAGCCGCTACCTATAAGGCCGAAATCCGCAATTCTGACCTCAACCCCTTCACAAAATGGCGAATCCGCTCTTCTGGACTGAAACAAAGTTGGGTGGCATACCTGGATAATGCACGAAACTTAGCCTCATATGCAGTAACCGACATCCTACCTTGCTCTAGGCTCAAGAACTCATCCCTTTCCTTATCCCTCAAAGTCCGAGGGATATACTTCTCCATAAACAAGCTAGAGAATGATGCCTAAGTCATAGGTGGTGCCTCTGTTGGTTGACACTCAACATGTGACCGCCACCACATTTTGGCGTTTCCTTGAAACTGATAACTCACGAACTCAACACCAAACCGTTATACTATACCCATCTTGTGTAGTAGCTCATGACAGTCAACCAGGAAATCGTAGGCATCTTTAGATTCAGCTCCCTTGAAGATTGGAGGTTTCAATTTCAAGAAAATACTGAAAAGTTCATGCTGATGATTTGTCATTATAGGCCCTGTAGTCAGACGGGGAAACGTGCCTATTTCCAATGAGGCATCCATGCGGGGAGCCCCAACAGAGTCCTATCGTACTTCCGGAACCTGAGGTGTTGGTGCAGAAAACACCGGAGGTGCCTGGCCTTGATCAGATAACCCGCTAAGATAAGAAAGAACCTGATTGATCATTTCTGGGGTAGGTTGGGGTGGAAATTCCTCATTCTGCACCTGTCATTCTCCCCTTCCTCACCCTGCCTTACTACTTCTTCAGTCGGTGGAGGAGTCACCTCCCTAGTACCAGATAGGCTAGGCGCTTGTCCTTTTCCTCTAGAGGACGTCTTCTCACGACCTTTTCCACGGCCTCTTGCCGCTATTCCTCTTCGAGCTACAGCCCCAGTAGCTGCCTCAGACGTTTCTTGTCTCGCCGGTGTTGGTTTTGGTGCAGTCGTTGCTCTAGTTCTAACCATCTGCGAAATAGAGTGAAGATGGTCAGATACCAATTTGTATCACGTAGATACCAATTGGATCCAAGTAATAGCACGAAAGAAAGAAAGAATTGAACTCTCCTAAAGTCCTATAGCCTCTCAAAGAAAAGTAAAGGCGTCCCCCTACTGTTCCTTAAGACTCTACTAGACTCGTTCTTGTGTGATGAGACCAACGAACCTAATGCTCTGATACCAAGTTTGTCACGACCCGAAATCGAGCCGCGACTGGCACCCACACTTACCCTCCTATGTGAGCGAACCAACCAATATAACCCCTAACATTTCAATATAATATCAACAGAAAGTAATGCGGAAGACTTAAACTCATTAATAAAAACCAATTCAATAACTTCTAACATTCAACATCTTTTATTCCCCAAAATCTGGAAGTCATCACCACAAGAACATCTATAATCAAATTACTAAACTAAGAGTATTCTAAGAAGCTAAAACAAGTAAAAGCTAGTCCATGCCGGATTTCAAGGCATCAAGACATGAAGAAGAAGATCCAGTCCAAGCTAGAAGCATTAGCTCACCCTGAAGATCCGGTGTGACGAAGACTGGCTAGAATCGCGGTTGATTTGAAGACGACGGCGCGTTTGCTGCACTCCACAAATACCAAGGAAGAAAACAAAAAAGTAGGGGTCAGTACAAAACACGGTACTGAGTAGATATCATCGGCAAACTCAAAATAGAGAACAGTATATATCAAGTAATATTATAAAATCAACTACAATACTAAACATGTAGCAACAACAATTTCTATAATCATTAATAAGTACTGCCAAGTTCACACATGAGGACTCAAGCCTCAATACAATACTCATTTGGGAATTAGGTTCATTAGATTGAGTATATTAACATCTTTCAAGATTCATTATCTGTATTTCTCTTGTGTCGGTACGTGACACTCCGCTCCCTCATTATCTTTATTCCTCTTGTGTCGGTACGTGACACTCCGATCCCCTACTACTATGTGTCGGAACGTGACACTCCGATCCCCTAATTCTACGTGTCGGTTCGTGACACCCGATCCCCTAAATCTACGTGTCGGTTCGTGACACCCGATCCCCAAAATCTACGTGTCGGTTCGTGACACCCGATCCCCTAAATCTACGTGTTGGTTCGTGACACCCGATCCCTTAATTCTATGTGTCGGAACGTGACACTGCGATCCTCTAATCTCATTCTATCAATTCATCAAGCCTTCTCTTATACCAAGGCATTATTATTCTTATTACATTAGTTCATCAAGCCTTCTCTTATACCAAGGCATCATCATTAACAAAGAGATTAGGGTTTTTCAAGATTTGGGATTCAATAGCTTCATCATGCTTATTTTATTACAATTATATAATCACATTCATGCACGCATACAATTAAGCATATAGAAGGGTTTACAATACTACCAATACATATCATTCGCTATTAAGAGTTTGCTACGAATAGCATAAAAACCATAACCTACCTCCACCGAACAATAGTGATCAAGCAAGCAAATTCCCCAAAGCTTTGTTTCCTCTTCGTTTCTCCTCTTTCTCGTTCAATCCTCTGTCTCTCTTTGTTCTTTCTATTTTTCTTATTCAAACCCTCTTTCTTTTACCCTAATTACCATATAATTAAGTATAAAAGATGACAATAATAGCCCACTAATTAACTCAAGGTTACCTTTTTTAACCCCCAAGTAATTAGACTTATTAACATTAACCCACTAACTTTATAATTAAAGCAGGAATAGTCAAAAACGTCCCTTAAAACACTTAAAGAAATCCGACCCAGCCTGGGATTACGCAGCCTGTGACGGCCCGTCGTGCCTGCGACGGTCCGTCCTGCTGCTCCGTCAAAGAGTTCAGAGACTCAATTCCATTAAAGGGTCTGTGACGGTCCGTCGTGCCCACGACGGTCCGTCCTGCCATTTCGTTACGAAGTTCAGAGAGTCGATTTCAGTACCCAAATTTCAGAATTCTATGTGTTTTGGAACGATACCCCCTCGACGGTCCGTCGTGCCCATGACGGTCTGTCGTGGGGTCCGTCGTCTCAACCAGTTTTTCCAGAATTAAAATCTGCTGCTCAAAACGACTAAATAGGTCGTTACAACAATGGGATTTCGTTCATACATGGTACAAGTATGACTTGGTGCTACCTATGAAATGAATTCTTATGTGATCTATGCGTAGGTAAGATGATTTGTTTAGTCAATCACTTTTGTACGAATCAAGTTTTCCCAATATATTTTGAAATCATACACTACCACAAGTAACTCTTGTTCGGTAATGGTATAATTGCGTTGAGCATTTTTCAAAGTTTTGCTTGCATAGTAGATGGGATGGAAGAGATTATTGACTTTTTTAACCAACACAATACCCAATGTCTCACTGATTCAATCACACAATTAGTTTGAATGATTCAGACAAATTAGAGATAATGATGATTGGGATAGGCACCAATTTATCTTTAAAGCACTTAAAATCTATAATGCAAGTGTTATCAAAGTGGAACTTCACCTCCTTCTTTAGGAGTTTTCACAAGGTATGTGCAATATTGTAGAAGTCTTTGATGAATCATTGTTAGAAACCGGCATGCCCCAAGAAACTATGAACTCCTTTCACAAAAATTTGAAATGGAAATTTCTCAATATTTGAATCTTTTATATGTCAATCTCTATCCCTTTTTGCGAAACTTTATGGCCAAACATTATACCTTATTTAACCATGAAGTGACATTTTTTCCAATTGAAGACCAAATTTTGTTCTACACATCTTTGGGGGGCTTTGCTCAAGTATTCTAAACATGCTTCGAAAGTGTTACCCGCAAAAAAGAATTCATCCATAAATACTTTCATCGAATATCCTACCATGCTTTGCGAAGCTTGATAACACACAACACTAAAATGTGGTAGGGGCATTACATAACACAAACGACATCTGCTTGAGGGAAAAACTACCATATAGATACGTAAATATTATTTTTTCTTGATCATCTGGAGCGAAAGTAATTTCTTTGTATCTTAAATACCTATTAAAAACATACCACCCTATCTCAAAAAGTTTATCAACTAATTAATCCATAAAAAGTGCATACAGAAGTGATCCTCTCCATTCCATGAAATTAACTTTCGATATCCCATGTAGACTCTTCACTCGGTAACCGATCTCATAGATACAAGATCTCTTTTTCAATTCAGTATGATCGTGATACCTCTTTTATTGTATACATTCTAATAGGTTTACCCATTTGCTCTCCCTTATAGTGTAAATAAGGGTTGAGTGTAACGAGTTTGATTTCTTTTATTCACCACTTAATGCATTGGTGGGTTCAATCTCATTTCGTGTTCAACACTTGGATTGCAATCACTATCGATCTAAATTTTATGGGTTCAAATACTGAGAGGGATATGAATTATGTAAGTGATGGACCACCCTATAGCTTTGATATACTTTCGCAACACTTCGAGGAGAAATTATTCTTGCCAATCAAACAAATCAGCTGCAACAATCACAGTCTAGGTGTTGTTCGCCCCAAAGAAATCATAATGAAGATGGGAAGGAGAACTTTTATCTCCAATTTCTGTCGTTCTTAGGTTTATGGCTTAGAGAATGGGTTTTTTAAGTTTTTTAAATCAATATACAACTTTAATGGAGTTCTAGAATACCCTACCTCTTTATAACCTTGAATATCATTCTCATAACAGCTAGCAAGTACCACTTCAAGTGTCTCAGATTTGCCAAAGACTTATCAATAAAATCATTAGTGGAGATCACATGAATGTAAATAGTGTGTTTGATATATTTACTAATGTTTTATGTCACTGTGTCTTCATTTACCCAAAATTTTATTTCTCCGCTCTTGACATCTACCAAAGATCTTCAGTCCACAAGAACGGTCTTCCCATGATAATTCAAATCTCAACATGTATTTCACAATATAAAATGAGAATTTCATTCTATAATATAAGTAGATCAACCTTTACCAAATATGTTGTATAGCATCCGCACAATATGTTTGATGGATTGTTCGGCCATCAAAAGTCCCATTACTTTTTCTTTTGGCTCCCCCAACCTGAGTTTTTATAAATTTCCAACGGCATGAAGTTGATACTTGCTACTAAATCACATAAGACTTTAGAGCATTGAAGCATTCCTATAGTGCAAGGAATGGTGAATGCTTTGGGATCAACACTATTCTTGATAATCTCATTTGTCATGATTTGACTATAATTTTGAGAAACCTCAGTACAATATAAATAAAAGGTCCATTCCTTAGTGACCAACTACTTTATGAACTTGACATAACCTGACATTTTCAATAATGCTTCAATAAGAGGAAGGTTGATCAGTAGAGACATGAACGTTTATAGAAACTTCTTGAAATTCTCAACATCGTTCTTCTTGTTTAGACTTTGAGGGAATTGAGGTGATGTTATGAGCAAAGCCTACATAATTCTTGGGGTGGAAATCTTTTTGTTAATTTCTTTTTGTGTTGTCTCCCTCTCTCTACACTTTTTACTTCTTCTTGCTCTTGATTTCTTTCATTTTCCAATACATTCCTTGTTGCTATTGTTCACTATGAGTAATCATAGCTAATTGTCCACCATCTTCTTTTGTTGCCATTATTTTCCAAATTGTGCTGCAAGTAGACTCAATTGTCCTTCAAATATTGAGACTGCTATCTGTGTGTAAGTTTACTTTGTTGTTCAATGCTGAGAAATGATTTTTCATTCCCATTAACATGTTGTCTAAACCCTTTACCTTATCAAGGATTTGTGAAAAAAAGTCATTAACTCTAGGACTACTCTCATCTCCCCTCGATCTTGGGGTCCCACTTGAATGAGTATGACTATCTTCATAGTCTTCCTCCCTTTTCCAATATGCAATTTGTATCTTCTCATTTTTCATAGTTCTAACCTTGATTCTTTCCCGACTTTGAGTCACCAGAAGAAGAATCCTCCTTAACTCTTAATAGTCTCTTTGCGTGTGCAACGCCTTATTTATTATGGTCATCTCGTCAAGAAGAAATGAGGCCACCTCATGTTATTGTGACATTATTCCCCCTTGGACAAACTTATAAACAACCCTTTTATTCACTAAATCAAGACTTGGGTAAAATTATTGGAGTAGTAAATCACTTGGCAACCCATGACTTGGACATCTAAGCAAGAGTTAATTAAACCTTATCTATATTTTATTGATAAGCTCGCCGTCCCGTTGCTTAAAACCATGATTGTCATCACGAAGCTTCATCATCTTTCAAGGAGGAATTAACATTGTATGGAATACCTTTACAAACTCCTGTGATGATGTGATGGAGTTCTTTGGTAATTCAATTAACCACTTCTTAGCTTCCCCCATCAATGATAATAGAAATAACAAAAGCGTGATGGCCTATTGAGATATATAGTGAATGACAAAAGAATGCACACCTCTGCAAAGATCCTTATATGCTCATTTAGATCTTCGGTTCCATCTGTCCATAATGGTCTCTCGATTATAGGAGATGAATAGTCGTGCTAGTCACCTCAAATAATGCATTCCCATCAGCTTGTGGACTACATATGACACCTATCTCACCTATTTGAGAAGTGTAACAAGCAATATTAATATCGTTGATGTCGTGTTGATGAAGAGCATTACCCATTTTATAGTCGGCCTGGTTGTCAATGTTTTTATTCACACTAATACTTCCTACTTCAACACATAACCAATCAAATGAATACTAAAAATTATATAAGTATCCCTATAACCTAACAAGATCAAAATTAAAGTCAACCAAAATTCTCAATTGACACAAATTAGCGTTACCATTTTTATTAACACATAAGGACACCTAATACAATAATGACTTTCAACACTGGTTAGTCAGGAGTTTTACCCAACTAAGTGAGTTGACATCGAATCCCATTGGTAGTTGCTTTAAGAATTTATAGTCCCGTATGAATCAGGTCGAATTAGTTATAGATAAAGACATTTGCTAGTAAAAACATATAAAATTAAAAAGGTGACACAAGTGTCAATTATCAAAGGGGGTTGCATCCAATAATAAACTAAAACTGAAATAAACCGGAAAATATAAGCATAGAAATGGGATTCTTGGGCAGTGATAGGATTATAGGATAAGACAAACAAATGGGTAATTGGAATTAGACTAAATAATTTCATATAGTGATTATGCTAGACTTTAGTGGGGTAAACTCTCTTTAAATCAATTTACACCCAATCAAATTGGTTTCTCTCGAACACAAATAAGGAGGAATTAAGTACAATATTTGCTTTAATCCATTCAATCTCTCGAGATGAATATGTGGAAGAGGGTTTAGAATTCTCTCTCTTGAGCTGAACCTATGACAATCCACTACCCGCAGACTATCATTTTTGTAGCTTTGGTTTCAATACCTCTCTCTCGAGCAAGTCCGAAATGCTAAGCTACGGTTGTATTTTTCAACTACAATGCCATTTAATTCAACAATAACTACAAAACGAAATCAGTTTTAAGGGGTAAATAAACTAATGATTATCAATACCAAGCAGTTATATCAACTAGAATCACATAATCACACCTTATGAATTGGTTTTTTAGCTACACATTGTAAAAATCAAGAAATCGATACTAATTGGTGTTTCCATCAATAGGGTACGATTGATATTTTCTTTACACAGGTCTACAATGAAGAATCTTCAAAACCACTTCCAATTTCTTGGAATTGGAAATCTTCAAATCCTCCAAAGGAAAGAAAAATGCCTCAAAATTTGAAAACTTAACACAATGTTCACAGATAGATTAATTAATCTCTATCAGGTTACTTAATGTCTAGATAGTAAACAAAGAATTTAAAAATTTATCTATAGTTGTCAAAAATTGTGTTGAAAATAGTAAGTCGGTATAATTAAATCGGGATAATGGATAGACTCAAACAATCCTTCCTTTTTTTTTTATTGTCGTTTCACTTTTGCCTTCAGCGTCCTTGAGGTTCTTTTACTTTGGGCGACATAACGTTGCATCACATAATAGTTTAGATACTGTCTTGCTACTCCTTTCGATTGCTGACTTTATTTTCTCCTTCAAGGCTTAGCATACTGGATCATAAGCCACAACTAAGGACATTTGACGACTCGCCTAAAGGGTTCAGCGATGCTCGTGCCTTCTTTTCTTCGTTCACTCATCTGTCTTGTTCCTTTTACCCTTTAGTGTCGATGCTTTATTTCTCCATTGAGATACCTCAAAACCAAGGATTTATATTTGTTATATGGACAAAATATGTACTTTATGACGATAAATGTATTAAAATAAAGCCCTACAAGTGACCAAATTGTGGGCTTATCACCCCTTATGAGGCATGTATGGAATATGCTCAAATATTCTTATTGTTAGTTTGAAGTAGGTGAAGCAGTCTTGATAGGACCAGATTCAGTTCATGATGCTACAGACAAAGTGCAACTAATTTGAGATAGACATAATTTTACCCAAAGTCGCCAAAAGTCCTACGAAACGCAAGGACAAGGGAGCTAGATTTTGAAGTTGAGGAATTAATTATCCTGATAGTGTCACCTACGAAAGGGGTGATGATATTTGAAATAAATGGAAGCTTTATCCTAGATATGTAGGACCATAAAAGATTCATAAAAAATGATTGATAAAGTGATGTATAAGCTAGAGTTGCCTGGAGATTGCAGTGGCACATCAAAATCTATCACATTTCCCTTTTGAAAAAGTGTGTCAGTAATCAAATATCCATAATACTTTGACATATAGTGGTTTTGAAAGACAGTGTCTTTTATGAAGATGTACCAGTTGAGATTCTTGATCGTCAGATTAAATTATTGAGAAACAATAAAGTCACTCCAGTTAAGGTTATTTGGAGGATCCAGTGCGTAGATTGATCTATCTGGGAAGCAGAAGCTGTATCGAAGTTCAAGTCTCCTCACCTCTTTCCTTCTGATTCCACAGCAACTTGAGTTATAGTTCCTATAAGTTCTTCAGTCATTCATGTGCAAATTCAATATTTATATCATGTTCCTTTTATGTGTACTTGCAAATTCAGTCTATTTTCAAGTTCTTGGAAAATAGTTAGGTCAAAATTATGTTTTTTGTGTTGAGGAGTTGGGTTTGTAGCTCTTTCCCTCTATTCCAGATAGTTTAGACTTCGTTCTAGGGCGAATGATTCCCAGAGAGCGATAATGTAACACCCCTTATGCTAGAACTATGATACTGTAGATAAATATTGAGCTACAGAAGCCACCTAATGACATCACCCACGGACCGTACAATGATCCATGGTCTGTGCATGGTCACCTGCAACCCCTCCTCTCGGCCAATCGCTGGACCAAGGGCCAATAGGTTCGACAACCACTTGTGGTCCAAGTGTTTATGTCTGACCCCCCTAGAACTTTTAGTGATAACAAATGGTTGACCTGCATAGACTGTCGGTCGATCCAATATCCATCGATCACTCCGACAATAGTAATGTTAGGGATCATATGGTCTTTTCCTTTTTCATTTGACCCCTAAACTACATCGTTTTAACCCTAAACTCAAGGTTTTAGTTAGTTATAGAATAGAAATATAAAGAACTTACCTAAATTAAATCAATTATCAAAAAATAAAAAATTAGAGCTTTAGAAGCGAAAAGAGGTCAAGACCCCTAGTTCAAGAATGCAACAATGTTCCATCAATTCTAGAATACAAATTAAAATATTTCTCTGTTGAATTCATCACCACGTATGTGGCATTTCACTTGTTAGTTCCTTTTACCATTTGGTACTTTGATTTAGTCAAATTCTTAATTCCCTTATAATAATTAGACCTATGATTTCTAAAACGTCAGCAGATCATAATGAATTGGCTATTTAAATGTTCCAAATCGAAATATCATGTTATTACTTGGTTGCTTGTATGAATTTTACAGTAATACAGTCATAAAATGTTAATCACTTAATCAATATGGAGTAACATAATACTGAGTTGGACTAGGATCACTAACATATAAGGCCCATAACTAGGAGCCACGTAAGTTTTAAGTCCCCTCTGTAAGCCTCATTTAATGAGCATGTCAGTCATGCCTATATATATGTTTTAGGGTATATTAGGTTCTCTTGAAGGGGCATAGACATTATAATCCACATTATCTCATGTGGTTTAATTATAAGTTATTAGTAGCTCCAATAGTTCAGTAAGACTCTATTGCATTAACCACTTTTCAATACAGTCTGTATTTAGTCTCAACTTGTTATCAATTTTATCATCGAACTCAGTTAGCTTAGTATTCAATATACATATCATGCTCATATTATATACTTTCTTTCTTGCTTGTTAAATTATATGTTTATTTCCGCTTTACTCGATCTTGCATGCTAAGTGCTTTTCATGTAGTGGCACATACTTTATGCTATATCTTCCTGCAATTTATGATTAGATTACGCATTAGTTTATTATTCTTAGTATTATTATGTTATACAAACAAGGTTAGATTGGGGTCACTGGTGATCCTAGGTCCCATATTCGCTTTTGTGGAGTTGTTGGGGGCGTGAAAGTGATACCATATTTTCCAATTGAATATTACAGCAGTCAATTCCTTATCATGTATTGGAATATTTATTAAATGAATCTTAAGAGTTCAATAGTCACAATCTATAACATTACCATTTTGCATCAATACACAACCCATTCAACTCTGAATGCATCACAATGTACAACAAAGCAATGTGTACCTTCTGGCAAGTTCAACACTCCGGCAGTATTCGACCCCTTTTTGAATTCCCAAAAGCATTTCTCACAACATTTAGACCCATTAAAAATGATTATTTCTAAGTTGATTTAGTCAAAATGTATGAAATAGATGATAACCCCTCGAGAACCATCTTTCCACCACACAAATTAGCAGAGCGCCCCATGGTGATACACTTGGTCAAATGAAAATTTTCTCAAGAAGGGTCTTTAACTTCTCATTAAACTCTTTAATCTTATCTAGAGTTATTATATATAGAAGAACATATATAGGACGAGTATCTAGAAGAATATGTATATTAAAGTCTATATATCTCCTACAAGGGACTAAAAAAAGAACATTTGGGAAGACTTATTGAAATTCCCTCAAAATTGAAACTAACTGAATAGGTGGTTTCTTAACACCCGAGCCATTAATTAAGACTAAGTGGTAGATGCAATCCTTGGAAGCTAACTTTATATCCTTAAGATATAAAATAAAACGACCCTTAGGAACTGTTTAACGAATATTCCACTTTACAAAACGCTCATTATAATACAGTAACTTAACTACTCAGGTTCTACAATAAACTGAGAAATAAAAGCATGAAGTTATTCCATATTTAGAATAACATCAAAATCAATAATTTCTAACGCGACTAACTCTGGCATGTCACTTTGTTATTTAAGGCAATGGTGCAACCACGATAAACTCTCACAATTATATTAGACACACGAAAAGGTGTAGAAATACTGAATCCTCAAGAAGTTGGTCATGAAGAGTATCAACATTCATATTAATTTAAGGACTCCTAAAATATAGACTCACTCTTCGATCTAAAAAATCATATATATCAATAGTAAAGTTATTGATAATACTATTGAAAACATCAAGTGAATTCTCATGCTCTTGGCAACTAGTGATTGAATATAAATGGTTTAATACTATGTATTACTTTAATTAGCTCCTGTAGGTTTGTCATGACCCTAGTTCACCCCCAAGTTGTGACACAGCGTGCTCGACCTGTCGAAGGTCTTATACAAGCTTCTATACATTTATTCATCACATATGGATGAAAACTAGTGCCGAATTAACCTTTTAACAATAATAGTCAAATTCCATATAAACCATAAGAAAGAATCTATGTCTCAACATAATTCATCTAAGATACAAGTATATATCAGAAGGTCACAACCCTTTTATGAATGTGAAAAGAAACTCATAGCCTATTACAATGTCTTTCAGAAAAGGAAACTAAAACATAGTCCATGTCCTCGAACATATGAGGACATAGAAATGTTGAGAGAAATCTAATTTCATAGTTTCAACATCTAGGACATTATCACTTTCAACCTTCACTTGTAGGCATATATAAAACATATAGATTAGAAGATTGAGTGCACTTAGAATTGTGAACATGCAATAAAGCCATGCAATAAGAGACATTTACTTTTAGATATGATTTTATGCAATTTTAATAGAATCCTTATTCAAGATATTTTGAAGAAATAATAGATGTCAACATTCACATAACATTTAAGCCTTTTCATCACTTTAGATCTCCTATCTAAAGTTGCATGTCGAGACCCTCAGAATGAACAAAGGTAGATAGAAAATGACATGTAACTAAAATTATTATTAAAATTTTAATAAACTGTTATATATGTGGTATAGTATATTTGAAGTTGTTTGGAGGTCAAACGACCAAGATATTTCAAAGTTTGTCATTAGATATACTAGTGTGTTCTTGAGTGGCTTTGTATGTTTTATGTGTTGTTTGGAGTCCTAAATGATAGTTAAGGATCCTAATTTGTATATGATCATATTTAGGTTCGTAACATCTAGGCATGACTCCCACAGAACACTCAAAGGGTCTTAGTGGAGGACCCTAATGCTTGCCAAGGACTGCCAAGGCAAATTCCAAACGATTCCCATGAACCTACGCCCTGACTTCAGTCTACGTCCCATAAATTGGGGCATTGCAACACATATAGAAGTTTCAGTTCATCTACAAACATTTGAGCCTATGTTACCATCGACGGAAGTGCAGTACAATGTGGTTCAAATGACGGCCTGTAACTGTGCACGTTGTTTGAAGCTCTATTTCTGTCTTTTGCATGAGTCCATGCTAGGATTGAATAGGAAAATTCACCCCACATACTAATTAAAACATGGAAGGTCAAATTAGTTACATTTATATTTGTTAGGCCCTTTATAATCCTAAACCCAAATTTAGAACTCAATCTTCCAAATCAAACCTTTTTATCTCAAAATAAACTCTCCGAAAAACACCATTGGGGACCACGCTCAAGAACAACCCATGAAGATGGACTTCAAAAGCATTCTTGTCCAATTTTAGTGGATTAATATGTAGAAAGGTATGGCTACCCTTCATTCTTAGTTAATCTTCTATCAATGTAGTTCTTTCAACGGTTTTCAACCATGATTATAAAGTTAAAAATCATATCTTTCAATCTAGTCAATGGTTCATTGTTAAAGTGATTTCAAAAGCATTATAATGGTGTATATGTTATTAATTTATGGCTTTAACATGAATTTCAATTCAACTCTTTGAAGAACCCATCATCTCCTTAATTATTCTAATTAGCATGTGATATGGTTCTTGTAATCTTTATTAGATGATGATATATTTATGATTTGATTATGGTGTATTGCATATTCCTGATGTTATCTGTGTTAATTGAAATTGAATTGTTGGGAAGGTATCAATGACAATCATAGCTTTGAGAGTTGGTATGTTGACCTATTTCCTCTAATTAGCTTAGAATGCATATTTAATTGTGATGCCTGGTATGGTCTAAGAATGGTGGGGGTGTTTACTTTCTTGCACATATTTGTTTGTTATGATCATGTCCTTGAAGTCATAATATGTAATATAAGTTGATATGAATATTTCATGTCGATGAAGTTTATGGTTTTAACCCTTCATTCTAGTATTGTGCTCTAGGTTAATTGATGTTATATGTATAGTCTTCCACACTAGTTTCATGAGCTATGGTGCGGATTATGATGTATATATGAGGATGAATATGTTAGGTTTTGGTGTGTTCCCTATGGATAATGATAATGAATACTCTTGTAGCATGACCCCTACCTATAAAATCCCTATTTGAATATGTGATCAAAGTATTTTAGGAGTCTTCTATTCTAATGTTCAATATGTTCTTGCCTCCTATGCTGTAATATGAGTGTGTGTGGTCTATAGTCCTTAATAGTCTAGATGTGTTTGACTTGAGACTAGAGAAATGTTGTACATGTGTTGGATCTTTATATGGTGGCTTTCTCAATACCATGTTAATAGCCATTATGTGATCATGTTGACCAACGTACAGATAGCCATGCATATCTATCAGTAGAATAGATTCGTAATGTCCAAGAATTGATAGTTCACCGATGCATCATGTACCTATTACTATGCATGTAGGTATATTATTAATAAAGTTAATAACATGTCTTCCTAGAGGTGTTTATGTGAAGGTAGATCTCTCAAATATATGCATACACATGATTGTATTAATCGTAGAATTATGTGAAAGGACATTCTCACATGAAGTAGGTTCTATGAATAAAGCACATTCTTATCTTACAGACTTTTGAGATATAAGATATATTTGAAGGAGTAAGCTCCTAAAACATTATTTATGAACTAATGTAATAATGGCTTAAATATATTTAAAAGGGGAGTTTGAGATTAGCACCAAGTGAACATGAAAAATGAGAGACGGGACTTCACGTCTATTAAGTTATTCTTCCCATAAGAGAACATTAAGTATTACGAAGTCTAGGTTCCCATCATAGATGTTGTCTCATAATACGGAAAGTAAGTCATGGTTTCTAGTAGAAATATCCATGTTCAATAACTACGTGCCCCTGTAGGTTTTAGCTTAATGGGTCAACTAGAAAAGTTAATATTTTTGAAAGTCCTACTTTGGCAAGTAGCACCCTTTTTTTTAGTGTGGGAGTAGAACACCGGATTCCATGTATCTCACATGCTCTATGTCGATTATTGCTATGTCTCCCAAAAGTTAAGAATATGAACTCTAATTATAACTCCTTGAGAAGTTTACTTAGTATAGGTAGGATTATGGACCCTACCCATGAATTGCACTAGTGGACTTCAAGAAAAGATAAGATTAGAGCCTGTTATGCAATGAAGACATATGTTATGTATGATCAATATGAATGCATGTTGAGGTGACCTTTTTATGTCAAGAAATGAATAATGATTATTCATGTGAATTGCACTTATGACTTTGAAATGAGTTTATCTAGTGTATGTGGGAGTATGGAACTCCATGTGTACATTGCACAAATAAGCTTGTGAAGGAGTTATGAGGGGGGTTTACCTGTGATATGAACTAAATGAGTTATGCAAAAAGTTGTAGAAACGAATGAATTCTTATATGATGCTATGAAGTATGTGGTTTTATGTGTAATGATATATGAAGGTGTAATGACTTTTTGAGTATGATATGCCTTGTCTAGGGTGACTTCTTAGGAACGCTTGGTGTAAATAGTATTAGGGAATGGTACCTACACATTGCACTATTGTGACTTGGGGGTTGTTTTAGGTGATGGTTCTTATGTCAAGGTTATGTTTTATGATATGTGTATGACTATGAATTTGTATGTGGTTGTTTTTATGAAGCATATTTATGAAAGAATATCTTAGGTGACCTCAAGGTGATAAATTGTACTAAATACACATGAGGGTTGCTTAAGGAAAGATGTTGTGGTAAAAGGGATGTAATGTGTTGTATCTTTGAATGTGGCTCAAAATATGACAAGTGGCTTTATGTGTTATTATGAATAGTATCCATGACTACATTATGTACATGAAATATGTTGTTATTGTACCAATGTTCGTGACGTTTACTAAACTAACAATATGTATAATTTCTAACTAAATGTCATATTTAGATGCATGTTTTTCCATGGTTTCCATAATTAGTGCATTTTTTTAATAATATAATTCTTCTTCATATTTTTACACAGCGTGTATGTGGTGATGGATATAGGATATCTCCAAAGTGAAGGGCTTGGATAGATCTTGCAAGTTCAAAAAAAGGGATTCTTATGATTCAAGGATTTCCCTATGTCAAGTTCTTATTCAAATTATGTAATAGCTTAGATTATTATTTTATGTTGTTAATGGTTGTGTACCTACTCTATTTAGTTTCCCTGATAAAACTAGAAGTTACCAAGGAACCATGAATAACACTGAATAGGAACTGCCGAATACCCCAGCTACCCCTATTGAGTTGTGTCTTAAGTTGACAAACAAGACTTAGAGTCTAATTATGTACTTATGATATTTTATATATATACACACACATCAAGTGATGTTCTAGCTAGCATATGATGTGCAATGAAAAGTTTTAAATTTTCTGCTATTTTTACGATTATGCAATGAAAGATATCTAAGGGCTTATATAAAAGCTTCAAGAGGTCAAATACGCCATGTTGCTTCAGGGGGATGCTCCTCAACCGTGACAGTACTCTAAGACTTATTTGAGTAATACATGAAGAGACCACTCATACACCCTCTTCAAGCACACCTAAGTGATCCTCAAACCTACCTTATATAAGAACCTTTCTACTAAACATCCTTTTCTAAGTGAACATGATTCATAAAAAAAAATTAAGAGACAAGCAACAAGCTAGGGGACGCTACATAATTGTCTTGTAAGACCTAGGGAACTAATTCTAGCATCTTCAAGGCCTACTTGTGCCAGGTGTAGATAGCGTGCCATTCTACTACCTACATGTTGTAGATCCTATCCAATACTAGAGTTCTCATACCACATGATAAGTATGGGAAATTAGCAACATAGACTATACTATCAAGGTATGGAATCCAGTGTAAGAACGACCCCACACCGTAGAAAGTGTTCTACTGGCCAAAGGTAGAACTAGAACACATTCTATATTGATAAGGTAAATAAAGGTCTCCTTTGTAATTTAATCTCATACTCAAGTGGAGATACTAGCACAAACATATCCTCTGTGCTTTGCATTGTTTCTGATAGAGTAAGTTCATTAACTTAGGTGTATTAGAGAAGTTACCATCACTAACCTATACCAACTCGTAATATCATTTCCGAGAATGGGTCCCCTAAGCCATACAAATCAACGGAAATTCAATATCAATTCTATGCTAAAAATGAAATTAGGTCAACTCACCACTTCTAATAGCCACAATCACCCTTCTTTAGCCTCTTCAACGAATTCACATAACAAGAGGTCTTACAAATAACAATGTACACATGACTATGCCAACAATTCATCCATATCAAAAATACAACAAACATTAATGTATATATATATATATATATATATATATATATATATATATATATATATATATATATATATATATATATATATATATATATCAATACGAGAAGGCAAGTTATCAACAATTTTAACAATGATCAACACATAATTATAGCCCATAACAATCTACACATCAATTCAATACAATTAAGACATGATCAATTCACCCACTTTAGCGACAAAATTAAGAATGAAAGTGATTCAAGGTTTCATGGTTTTTTTGATTGACAAACCATCAATTAAAATTAATAAATTCATAAAAGATCAATTCCAAACTTTTAATGCAAGAACCCATGCTTAGAATTCGGAATATGATTTCAAGGTCTTTTTGAAGATCTTTGAAAAGCATTTGGAATTGGATTCTTGAATGAAATAAGAGTCAAGGATGAAATAACCATACCTTTATAGTTGGAATCCTACGAAATTTATTATGAAACCACTGAAAATCTTCAATCCTATCTTCAATGGAGTCTACAAAGAACTTATTTTGAACATGGGGTTTTGATTTTGAAAAGTGAGATCTAATTTATCAGTATGTGTATAGACTAACAAAATTACTTTAAAATACCTAAATTACACATGTAGGACTTAATTAGGACGTGGGGTGAATTTCTCAAATCACCCTCTACTTGGCCGAGATGTTAGAGAAATTCAAGGTGTTAGATGATAGCCACAATATACAGGGTGTCGTTTGAACCACGAACCATCTTTGTAGGCATGTTTAGGATAAGAGGCACATATTTTTGGGGCTAATAACCCATAAAAAATTGTAGATCAACGAACCCTAATTACAGGGCTCTGTTGGATCAAAGGGGCGTCAACATGGTCGTTGTTTTGGCAGCTTTGGGGCAAATGTTTGGCTCTTCTTCAACGATTTCTAGGGTCTTCCATGGGGAGTCGTACCCAGACATTTCCACCCTAAAATTCTCATCTAGATGTTAGATCCCACCTATAAATTTAGAAACCAGACACCATATAAAACATCAAAAGGCACACTAGCATACACAAAAGACTAGTTTTTTAATGTCTTGGTGGTTTTTTGACAATTGGCTTCCAAACTCTCTAGACTTACATCTAAAGCTATTATTAATAAATTTAACACATTTTTCACTCATAAAACACATGATAGACTCTAGCTTAACCTAGTTCATTTTGAGGGTCGTTACATTCTGCCCCACTTAGAAAAACATTTTTCCTCGAATTACACTAAAAAACATTCAACACTTTCAGGAGATGAATACTCAAGACTAAAAGCTCACAACCATACCACATCATAATCGATACACATAGGTAGGAGGAAGATTAAATCCACATTATAATGAGACTAAAAACACAACAAGAAAGTAGGAACATCTATAACTTAGAATGATATAATACTTTACCTTTTTACTTAACATAAGCGAAACGTCCTTCTCCACATATCGTCATGCTAACTAAACTATTTCTAAGAACATTATGACCATTTCTCATGAAACAAAATTATGCAACACTTCTCAAGATTTCACTGTTAAACATGCTTAATAGTTCACTCATGCAACATTTAGGCAATTTATTATTGATACACCAACATGATAGACAACATCATTTAAGCTCATTTTTTTTGTATTAACATAAACTTGTGGAAACATGCCAAAACAGTAAGGTAACCTTGAAACTCATTTATCAAAAAAGAAATCCAAATTCATGCTCATGCTACAAGAAAGTCTAACTCTGAAGCTTCAATACAATAGATGAGAAGAGACAACATTCATCAACCCAACTATTCAAACATTCATCAACCCAACTATTCACCATACTCTCCTCCAATTGGGAGAAAACAATCAAATCTATCATGAACATCCAAAAAGGTAATAACTATTACATACACGGCACCATCATCCGAATTTTTTTCCTTGTTAGGTTAGAGGCAATAGAAGTGATTCTTCTTTTGTTCACCAATATCTGAACTATTAGGACGAGCTTGCTTAGCATCGCTTTCCTTAGATGTAATAAGAGGTAAATATCTCACCTTGTGACCATTATTATCACATAGAAAGCATCCACTAGTACCGGGTAGACACTTCCCAAAATGTTTTTCCCACAATTTGAGAAAGTAGGTTTCAAATTTGGGAACCACCACCTCTCTGATAATTAGTATTAGGGGAACTAGGAATCTCTTTGTTTGTAGACCTCTTCTTAACCATAGGTTAACATTTATTATCGGTTCTTCCAATCATGAAATCTCTACCTATCCTTCAAAGCATAGACTCCTAAATACATAGGGCATACACAATGACACTAGATAGAGTCATCTCACCGTGGAGCCTTACCATACGAAACTCTTACTTCACAAGATCGGAAATACCTTAAGAGCCTACTCATCTCATTCCTAGGTTAGAAACCAAAGATTGAGCATACTTAGACAATACGGTAAACATAAAGGAAGACTCCTCTACACTAATGTCACCTTTTCGAAGGCTTATAAACTCTTCAACCTTAACCTCACTCTTCTCATATGAAAATTACTTCTCTAGGAAATATTTCTTAAACTCTTCCCACTCTATAGACGTGATCCGACCGTCCTATTGTCTTTCGATTGACTGTACCACACTTGATAAAATCCTTTCAATTGGTATGAAGTAAACTTCTTTTTCTCCCAAGAAGATACACCAATAGTATTAACAATTTTATACGCCTCATCCAAAAATGCTTGGGGATCCTCTCCTACTTTAGAGCCAAAAAAGGTAGGAGGATTCATCTTCACAAAGTGCTTCAACCTAGAGGTCATTGTACTCTCAAGACCATTCACCCTAGGCCCTACATATCGATTCGCTTGAGCCGTCATGACTCGGGCTAGGGTAAGTAGAGCGCCCCTAAGTTCCTCTTTGTCCATGTACGGGGGAACCAACAGAACCTTATTCCTCGATTAGTTATAAGGACTTGCTAACCTTAACGAACTTTACCATCTTGGGGAGGAAGTCCATCATTCATCACTTTCTCATCCACTATTCTTATGGGAGCCGTTATTGTATTCATATCCTATAAACACAAGATAAAAGTGTAGGAAAAGACACTTATAACCTCAACTCTATGGCACGACACAAGATTAACAAAGATAGTTAAACTTCTATTGACTTATACCCTCTCGCTCATAGATGTGTCGCGACTCACACACATAAAAAGAATCTACTAGACCTGCCCTTGTAAGACTTTGAATCCTAAAGACCACTTCATTAGATTATAATCTGAAACAAAGCTTTTCACGACTTGAGAGCACCCCCAAGTCTTGATGTGGCTTACTCGACCTCTCGGAGTTCTTATACAAGTCTTTTAGCATTCATTCATCACATAATTATGAAAAATAGTGTGGAATTAAAAAGTCTCATAACAATAGTAAAACTCTTTTATAAACAATAAGAAAGAGACTAAATCTCAACATATTCAATCTTAAACACAAGTTCATTCATAGGGTCACAACCATTTTACCAATTTGAAAAGAACTTCGTAGTCCATTACAAATTCTTTTAGAAAAGGAAACTAAAACCTAATCCATGTCCTCAAATATATAAGGACATGCCAATCATTAGAGAAATATACTTTCTACGCTTCAACTTCTTGGAAATCCTCATTGGACACCTACTCTTGTAGACATAGAGAAAACATATGAAAATAGAACATTGAATTCACTTAGTATGGTGAACATGCAAGAAAACCAAGCAATAAGGGACATGTACTTTAAGATATGCTTTTATGCTATTTTAATAAAAACTTCAGCATGAAACATTAAGAGACATAATACAAGACAAAAATCACATAAAAGACGTGTTCCATATTCAACAAGTAAGCCTTTTCATCACATTGCATCTCCTACCAAAGCTAAATCTAGATCTCACTTGAGTAAGACATGAAGAGAACACCCGTACATCCTCTTAAACAACACCTAAGTGATCCTCAAAGCTACCCTAGATAAGGACCATTTTATTCAACCTCATTTACTGAGTGAAAATCATTCATTAAATCCATTTAAGAGACAAGTAAACTTTTAAGGGACTTCACATAATAGTCATGGAAGATATAGGGAAATCATTCTACAATCTCCAAGGCCTACCAATACCATGTGTATATAGCGTCTCATTCCACTACCTACACATTGTAGAACCTATACAATACTAGAGTATACATACCACATGATGAGAATAGAAATTAACCAACATAGACCATACTAGCTAGGTACGGAATCCTATTTCATAAGGAACCCACATGATAGAAGGTGTTCTACTTGCCAAAGGTAAAACTAAGGACACATCCCATATTGGAACATGGTTAAGGGATATCAAGAGCTTCCTTGTACTCTAGTCTCATACTCAAGTAAAGCTTCTACCACAAGCATATCCTCTTGGCTCTTTGCCTTGTTTCTAAAATAGTAATTACATTCACTTAGGTGTATTAGAGAAGGCACCATAACTAAGCTTTAAAAACTCATAATACTATTTCAAGAATGAGTCCACTAGGGTTGCCAATCAAGACATTTTAGGATAACTCTTATGACTTTCTTAAAGATGGTTGCATGTCGTTCCTGCCAACGTATATCTAAGTTAATTATTCCATTCAAGAAGGAGCCACCACAAAGGTGTATTCCTTAAATTCTTATGGCAAAAGTTCTTTTAATATTAAAGATTTAACATTCTTAACCTTCTTGTCATATTCAAGGATTTACCTTCTTAACCTTCTTTTCATATTCAAGGTTACATCTAAGTCTTTAATAAAAGGGTACCTTCTTTTGGTTTATCAATCCTAGACTTCCATCCTTCATTCAAGACTAGGTGACTAAGGCTACAAACTCAATACAGAACATTCATGACATCATTTACTCAATGTAACTCAACAACCAAGTACGGACGACTAAGTCTACGAATAGAAGATACCACATCATCATATAAAGACTTTCCTTAGTCTTTCATTACCATATATCAACAATTAGTAAGTCAATACATTCAATCAAATCATTATTGCACCCATAAAAGATCATACATACATCATATGAACACCTTTACTCTATACATTCACATGTACTATATCATAGTCATACCATAATTCACATAATAATGCAAACAAGGCCATGTTCATAAATATTATAATATTTAAACACTCCCAACATAAGGGAAACATACAAAAATGAAAATTCAGAATCATGTCTATGCTAAAAAGGTAATTAGGTAAACTCAACCTTCAAATAACAGTAATCACAATTCCTTAGCCTTTCCAACAAATTCACATAAAAAGAGGTCTTACCAACAACAATGTATACAAGACTAGACCAACAATTCCTCCATATCAATCTTCCAGAAAAACTCAATATAGATATCAATAATATAAGGTAGGCTATGAACAATTTAAACAATGATTAACAAATGATTGAATATCCCATAATAGTGTACACATGAATTCAATACAATTAAGTCATCATCAATTCACTCACTTTAGAGCTAAAATTAAGAATTCAAGGGATACATGGGTTCATGGAGTTTTTTTTATCTTAAAACCATAAACTAACATTGATAAATTTATAAAAACTAAATTTAAACCTTTTTATGCAAGAACCCATTCTTAATATTCGAAATAGGATTTCAATGTTTTTTCTTGAAGATATTTGAAAAGCCCATAAAATTTGCTCCTTTAATGGAAAAAAAGTCAAGGATTAAATTATCATAGATTAATATTTTAAATCACACGAAATTGATAGAGAAAACTCTAAAAATATTAGATCCTAGTATCAACTAGAGTGCAAGCTTCAAAAGAGTCTAGAGAGAACTTATTTGGAACTTGGGGTTTTTATTTGAAAAAGTGAGGTGTAATTTAGGTCTAGATGTACAAAATAACATAAAATACTATAAAACACCTAAAATAACAGTCTAGGACATAATTAGGACGTGGTATGGATTTCCCAAATCACCCGCACTTCGCCAGGACCTTGTAAAAGTTGCAGGTGTCAAACGACATCGACCATATATAGGGCTTCATTTGAACCACGACCAGTCCTACTGGGCGTGGTTTGGTTTAGAGACTAATCTTTTGGAGTATAATCTCCCACAACTAAGTGTGTAACCATGCCCCCGGATGAAGGTGCGTCTTTTGATCAAAGGGGCATCAACATGGTCATCGTTTGGGGATATTTTAGCAGCTTTGGGGCAAATGTTTGCATCCTCCTGATGGACCCCTAGATTGGTCCTTGGGGATTCATACCCGAATGTTTCTACACTAAGTGTGCTCATATAAATATTAGATACCCCTATCGTTTTTGACACCAAACACCACATAAAACATACAAACGCACGCTATTACACATAAGACAAGTTTTCGAACATCTTGGTTGTTCTTCTATGTTTGACTTCCAAACTCTCCAAGATTAACTCTAAAGATATTCATCATTTTAACTCCTCAGTAACTAATAAAACACATGATAGTCTCTGGTTTAACCTAGTTCATTTTGAGGGTTGTTACAAGGTGCAACTCTTTTTTATGGAGCTACTAAAACTAATTAGGCTCTATTTCCCCCAATGCCATTACTTTTCATGTTTCCAAGTAAATCTTTCATGAAGTCACCATTCTAACTACACTTGAAACAAATAGTGGATCGAAGCATGAAACAATCTTGAGCTATTCCTACAACACATAGCACATGCAGGAGTCCTATTGCCCTCTTGTGCAACACTAACATCACACTCTACAGATCTATCTATGATGTTCTGAGAGTTATCATTCTTGAACTCACCTCTTTATCTTGGTGCAGGTGCACTAGCAGATGACGGAGAACGTTCGTTACACCTTAAAATAAGACTTGTACTTTGCAGTAGAGAACACATGAAATAGGTGAGTCACGGCCCGTTAACAGGTCCATGGTCCCTTTAACAATCCATCTTCACGTCTATGGTAGGCCCCCATCAGATTTTAAGTTGGGGATATATTTTTCTTTTTCCAATGTGTTGGACGTTTAAACAAGGTTTTTTAACGTCTAAACTAAATTATTTTAAATATTTTAAGCCTGGTAAAATAGTAAGCACTTATCCCAAATTACTTAGTTTCAAAAATTCACTAAAACAATGAGCAAAAGAGGAGAACTAGTCAACCAACCCCACAAGAACAAGTAGGAGATTTTGTTCAATCCACCCCCGAAATCCAAAGGATTTCTTTGTGAAATTCGTAAGAAAGTATGTGGGATTTCACTATTGGGTTACTTTTATCCACTAGGGCCTAGAATTCATTTAGTTTTTTGATTCTCCCTATATTTCTTTGAGCTAGGGTTTCTAAAACCTTAGATATTGTTTGTGATTTAGATATTATAGTATTCTTGAGAAGGTTATTTTTTTGGTGAATTTATTGCTGAGTTCCTTGTATGAAACTCAAAATGCTAGTTTTATTGATTCTCTTAATTCTTTAATTTCACTTGCTAGGTGAGTTTAAAATGTATAAATGCCCTAGTTTTCAATGTATCATTGTTTGGTACTTAAATATTGCATTTTCAAATTTTCATGTTATAATATTGAGTAATCCAGTCTATATGTTATGTTGTGTCATACATATTGCTTGTGAAGTAGACCTAGCACCGAGATTGACATAGGATAAGCATACTCTCGTGGTTTTATACCAGTTAATAGTAACTCTGACAGTCAGACTCTTAGCGCATTTGACTAGGTTTTCTGTTGTAATTCAGTTTTTAGTCTCAACATGTTATATTCATGAATAGTACTTGGTCATTGCATTTTTCTAAAAATTTCAGTTATATTTCAGTTTCTATGTTTATGTTCAAAATTGTGTCATTTCTTAGTTAGGGTTGTTATAATTTTATATTATATTTAGTTATTATATATATATCCTGCATGATCAGTACATTCGAAGTATAGACCCATATGCTACATTACATTCTTTCATGACGAAGGTTTAGGTGTTAATACATTAGATCACTCATTGAGTTGTTCCTGTTCCTTATTTAGAAACTTTTTTGGTGAGTCCTTACACTTCGAGGACAATAGACATGTGTTTCATATTTTTTTCTTTTATTTTAGTATTATGTGTTGTTAGAGTTAGCTGGGGCATGCTCACCAACTCAAGTCAGTAGACCCTTTTCAGATATAGTATTAGGTTAAACTTTAGATTTTAGTGAATGTTTAGTATGGTTGAACTCTTAGTAGGTCTGTGTATATTTAGATCAGTAATGGGTATTCCCAATCTTTTAGTTACATCTTGTTTTATCTTGTGATTGTAACTCGCTGGTCAGCTTTTTACTATGCGTATGATATGTCAACATCATGTTTTACTTGGGGTCACTTGTGATCCTAGGTCCGTGTTTACGTTAAGGGGGTAGCCTCGGGGCGTGAAAGTTGGTATCAAATCATTATGTGTAAGAGTCTTTAGAAGTCTAAAAGCCGCTTTAATTAGAGTCTCTTTGATGAGTGTAAAGTGCACCACACCTAATGACAGAAAGGCTACAATGTATTTTAATAAGAACTTCACTTTCTTCATATTCGTATTGTGTGTGGGCATAATGTTCTTTCTAATAAACCATTAGGAATTGAAGATTAAGCCTCCTCATAAATGTTACACACGGAATGCTACTTCTCGTAATGCTAAGACAATTCCTTCAGCCCCATTCCAGTTGGTTACAAATGTAGAAATTCCAAATACAATCACACTATTGGCTCAGATTGTTGTCGACCAGAACAATTAACATGCCCTAGTTCCTACAAATACTAATGGTGGAGCAGTGGCAGCTATAGCTTGAGATTTCGTTCAGATGAATCTGTTTGAGTTTCTAGGGTAACTAAATGGTGAGGACCCACCTAACTTTATTGATGAGGTAAAGAAAATCTTTTAGATTATGCTAGTAACTAGTAATGATAGGGTAGAGTCTACATCCTACCCTCTTAAGGATACAGCTAACATTTGGTTCATTTAGTACAAAGAAAATAAGGGAACGAATGTAGGTCCTCTTACTCTGAAATGCTTTCTTGGAGCTATTTTGTACAAGTTCATTCTGAGATAGTTTAGGAAGGGTAAACCCCAAGAGTTTATGAATTTGACACAAGGTATCATGCCAGCCCAATAATACATACATAAAATCACTTAACTCTCAAAGTATGATCCGTATATGGTTATGGATCCAGGGGCATTAATGAGGAAGTTTATATGTAGGGTATCCTACTTAATTAAAATAGAGTGCATAAATGCTATGCTATTAGAGGATATGAGTATCTCGAGGATAGTGACTCATGCTCAGACCCTTGAGGGAGAAAAGCTTAGGGAAATCGCTAAGGACAACAAGAAGGATAATGCATGGGATTATGAATACTTTCAAAAGATATCGCGTGTAAAAATCACTCACAGTTTCAACAGAGGTCTACAACCCCGAAACCCTCATAATCTAGTCCTCTATCCCTTAGGTTTAGATAAAATCAAAAGGTATGACATCTACCTCTAAGTCTAAGATGAGTGCTTAAGGTAACAAGACTATCCCAACTTGTAATAGTATGGAAAGAACCATCTGGGTGACTATCTTGCAGGTAAACGAGGGTGTTTAGGGTGTTGTTACACTGCTTATAGGTTAAGGGATTGCCTTTTTTCTAAGAAGGGTCAGGGAAGTAACAATAATATTTATCAATCTACACTTCCAGTAGCACCAGTAGGTCGCCCAACTCAGCAGGGTGGTTCATTTACTACAAGTGGCGGTTAGTATAAGAGGAGGTTGTAGGCTCTCTAGGATGGCCAAGACAAGGACGATTTTCATGATGTGGTCACTAGTACGTTACATGTCTTATAGTTAGATATTTATGCATTGTGAGATCCCGAGATTACTCTTCCCTTTGTAACTTCCTCTATACAAGTAAACTCCTGTTTTTTTCCCAAAAAATCTTGCACAACCCATTTTAGTCTACACTCTAGTTGGTGAGACCGTTATAGCTAGATGGCTTACAGAAATTTCCCTATCAAAGTACAATAGTAAATAAGTTTCAAGAAGTATTTTCATATGATTTTCTTAGAGTTACTCCCAAAAGGGAAGTTGACTTTTGAATTGTTCTCCTTTTAGATACCCACCCTATTTAAATTCCTCCTTACTTAATTGCTCTAATTGACTTAAGGAATTAAAAGAATAATTTAAAGACCTTCTTGATAAGATATTTCTCTAAAATAGTGTCTCTTCATAGGGTGCATAAGTATTCTTTGTGGAAAAAAAAGTTGGTTCTCTCAGAATATGCATTGACTATCGCCAGTTGATCAAATTCACAATCAAGAATAAGTATCACATCCCCATGATTGATAACTTGTTCAACCATATTAAGGGTGCTAGTTGTCTTTCTAAAATAGACCTAATATCTAGCTATCATCAGCTCAGGTGAAAGACAGTGACATTCCAAAGACAACATTCAGGACTCGGTATGGTCACGATGAATTTCTAGTCATGTCTTTTGGACTAACAAATGCTCGTAAAACTTTCTTAGACTTAATAAAAAAGGTGATTAAACAATATTTGTATTTCTTCATTTGTCTTTGGTGATGACATCTACAAATATTCTCGAAATGAGGAGGAGCATGCGACTCATTTGAGAGTTGTTCAACAAAATCTCAAAGATTCCTAGTTATTCTCTATGCTCAGCAAATGTGAATTTTGATTACAATAAGTTGAACAAATGTGAATGTCTCTAACCCACCTCTCAAACATATATGAAAATAATTTTGGGTTTGTCTTGTTATTACAATTTATTTTTGGAAGGGTTTTCATCCATAGCTTTTCTATTAAACAAGTTTAATCAAAAGAAAGTCATGTATAAGTGGTCAAATGAGTGCAACAGAAGTTTCTTAGAACAGAATATTAGGTTGACTATATCTCCTATCTTTACTCTACTAGATGGTTTCAATGGTTATATGATTTTTTGTATGCATTTAGGATCGGCCTAGGTTGTTTGTTTATGCATTGAGTTAAGGTCATTAATTATGCTTCTAGACAACTTAAGTTCCATTTAAAGAACAAACCGACTGATGACATTTATATTTCACGTATATTATTTTTTCTAAAGATTTTTGAGACATCACTAGTATGGTGTTCACGTAGATGTGTTCATATATAATAAAAAAAAGACTTCAGTATGTGTTCACCCATTAAGAGTTGAATCTTCGTTAGAAGACATGGCTTAAATTCCCCAGGGACTATTATAAAAATGTGTTTTACCTTTCTGGTAACTCCAATGTAGTTTCTTATTCTCTTAATAGACTATCTATGAATAGTATAGAAAATCTTGAGGAAGAAAGGAAGGAATTGGCAAAATTTGTTCACCGTCTTGCTAGCTTAGGAGTTGGTTCTACGAACATGTGAGATGGTGCTTTGATAATCGAGAATAGATCTGAATCTCATCGACAATGGAGGATAAGGGAAAATAGAATAAAGATCCTATGTTACTTTAGTTTAAAAGAGTAGTCCATCACTAGAAAGTTGATGTTTCTCCCAAGATGGAGATGGTGGGAATTATCATAAGGGTTGTTTATGTCTTCCTAATGCGGGTGAGATAAGGCAATGGATTCGTAGAGAAGATCATAACTACAGGTATTCCATTCATCCAGGTGCCACTAATAATACCATGATTTGCAGAAGTCTTTTAGTGGAAGAACGTGAAGAGCGACATAGCATATGTTGTGGCTAAGTGTCCTAATTGGGAACATGTTAAGGTAGATAATCAAAAACAAATTGGTATGAATTAATAAATTCACATTCCTACATGGACGTGGGATGTGATTATAACATACTTTATCACGGGTTCACCTCTTACTCATAGATAGCATGACTATGTATTGGAGATAGTGGAAATAATCACAAAGTTCGTAACCTTGGCTTTGTAGACTACAGATTCAATAGAGGGCAACACCAAACGCTAAATCAATGAGATATTCAGGTTACATGGGGTTCCTTTGTCTATAATTTTATAGAAGTTCTAAATTTACCTCTCATTTATCAAAAAAATTTCATAATGATTTTATACCAAATAAATCTCACTGCAACATTTCATGCATAGACGTATGGTCAGGTATAACATTTCAGTCAAACCTTTGAGGACTTGTGTAGATCTTACGTGATTTATTTCAAAGGTAGTTAGAATGATAACCTTCTTCACATAGATTTTTCCTAGAATATAGTTTATATTTCAGTATCCAAATGACCCTGTGTGAGGCACTAGATGGGTGTAAATATAGACAATGATCATTTGATTTGACATAGGTGCAACAACATGGATTGGCACAAGTTTAGTTTATGAATCTAAGGAAAATGTTCATCTCATCAGGGATAGACTTAAAAAAGCTTACAGTCATCATAAGTCATATGCAGATGTGAGAAGAAGGGACATAGAGTTTGACATAGATAATTAGATTCACCTGAAACTTTCTCTGATGAATGGGGTGATGAGATATGTCAAGAAAGGGATGCTCATTTCTTGATATGTAGGTCCTTAAAAAATCCTTAAAAGTGTGTGAAATGTGTCATGCGAGTTAAAGTTTCTAGCAAACTAGATGTTGTCTATTCAGTCTTTCACATTTCTTTGTGGAAAAAGTTTTTCGGTGATTCAACATCTATGTTACCGTTAGAGAGTGCCGTTGTGAAGGATAGTCTCACTTTTAAATAGATTCTTGTTGAAATTTCTAATCGTGGGGTTCATAGGTTGAGGAATAAAGAAGTAGCTTCAGTGAAATTTTGTGGAGGAGTTATTTCTTACATTGAGCTACTTTGGAAGCATAAGTATCCATGAAGGCCAAGTATCCTCATCTCATTCATTTCAATTTCGTTTTGTATAGAGGTAACAATTTCTCTCTAATATATCTGCTTACTCTTGAGGTAAACAAATCTTACTATCATATTCCACAAGTTTTTCATACATTTCCATATATTTCTATGTCATTGCAACTAAGTTCAATAATATTTTAATATCTAGTACTTAGTGGTGGGGTTTGCATCTCCTTCCCCCGTTCTCTCCCTACAAGCTAGTTTAGAATTTATACAAGGATGAATATCCTTAAGGGGGGGATATAGTGTAACACATTACAAATCTGACTTGGACTTACAATAATAAACAACAAAAATTTGTGGATTCCTGAGGGGTTCACTGGCTGTTATTAGGACCACGGTCTATCACCCTCATCCTGATTTAAACCCTCCAATTTGTGGTGAAAGACAGAGCCATCCACTCATTGTGGACCATCTCAGGTTTAAGATATCACATAAATGGTGCCCTCCACTAGGTTACTTTTTAAGTCAATATTACATAAATAATACAGTCTGTCTATATATATACAAATATTTGTTTACATTATTACGTTAAATTGACATGTTATTACTATATTTTTCATGTTACCCTATTGTATTTGATATAAAAAATTACTTGTTGTAAGATGCGTATGGCGACCAGATATAGCAGACCCCCATCCCAAGTGATAAACTGCAGTTGCCTTCAAAGTTCATACTCCTTCATACGAGTCTTGGTAGGGCTCAAGGTTGGACCGCCCAAAAATTATTATTCACTAGCCATGAACAATGACCCACTTCACGGGTCGTGGTCCCTTGTCAGATTTTTAACACATAAACTACGTTGTTTTACTCAATTTAATCCTACAAAACTAGCTAGAACTTACCCCATTACTAATTAAGTAAAACATTGAGAAAAAGAGAAGAAAGAGTCGAGAACCCCTAAACAACAAGTAGTAGATTTTCATCATCTCATGGTAAAAATACGAAGGACTCCTCTAATATCCTCACCAGATATGTGCAACTTAACTTATTGGTTCCTTTCTGTAACTACCGTGGAGCACCCCAGGTCTCCACACGACGTATTTAACCTCTCATAGGTCTCATACATGCCTCATGGATCATTTATTGAATACTATATTCCAAATAAATAAAAATTTAAAACTTTATACACATACAAGGAATACTTTCATCAATAAGCAAGCGAAAGGCTTTAAAACGACTAACTTTACAAGATGTATGTCTTATAAATCATCTAATACTTTAGAGTGCATCATTTTTGGACTAAACCCATACCAGACTTGAAATAAAGACTCAAATACAATAAAAAGAACATGTATGTCTCATCCTTGAATCTATAACGACTCACTAAAACCATTTTCAACCTTTACAAACCTATACATCATCCACAGTATACCCTGACCTCCAATCCCTATACCTAATGAAAAATAGAAAAGAAGGGGTTGGTATATTTAATGCACTTAAGTATAGAAACCATGCAAAAAAAGGACGTTTAGTATAAAAACATGCTTTCATGACATTTTGATAAACACGTTCATCATAAGAGTTTAAGAGACAAAATACATGTGAATAATCACATATAAGACATTCATTTTGCATCAACATATAGGACATAATTTCGTATTCATCAAGTGAGACTTTTCATCATTTAGCCTCTCTACCTAAGGTTACTCTAAGACCCACCTTAGTAACACATTAAAGGGACACCCATACAACCTTTTCAGGCACAACTTAGTGTTCCTAAAAAAAAACCCTATACAAGAACGTTTCTACTAAATATACTTTAACTAACTAAACATCATTAAGTTAAAGATATTTAAGAGATAACTAGTCAAATAGGCGGACTTCACACAATAGTCTTGGAATACCTAGAGAACTCACTATAGCATTTCCACTGGCTACTCGTTCCATGTATAAATACTGTTCCATTCAACTACCTACATTTTGTAGAACCTATCTAATACTAGAGTGCACATCCCATAAGGTGATAGTAGGCAATAACTGACATAGTACTAGATATGTATGGTATTTGGTGTCATAGAGACCCTACACCGTGGAAGGTGTTCCACTTTCCTAAGGTAGAACGAGGACACATCCCATGATGGCACATGGTTAAGGGATATAAATGGTTTCTTTATACTATAGTCTCATCTCAAGTAAAGCTACAACCACAAGCATATCCACTTTGTGATTTGACTTGGTTCTCATAAAGTAAGCTCTTTTAAATAAATGTATTAGAGAGGGCACCATCATTTGTCCTACCGATCCATAATAACATTTTCAAGAAGGTATCAAAAAGGATCTACCGATGAAGGTTCATTAGGATAGCTTATACGAATTTCTTAGAGATAGTTTTATGTCTTTTAAGAAAACCTACCTCTAAGTCCTTTATTCCACTAAAAAAGGGTACCATTACGGTCTACCACTTCGGGCTTCCTATTAATCATCTTTTCATATTCAAGGTTTCATATTAGTCTTTCATATAGGGGTAACTACTTTAGGTCTACTGATACCAGAATTTCATTCATACTTTCATACTTTAATTCATACATGCATACATGACAAGGGTTTCTAAGCCTACAAAGTCAAGAGATCATATTCACATAACTTTCACGCACCCAATAGGGAAAACTAGGTATACCTAAACAAGACACCATATCAATATGCAACGACACTTCATAGTCTTTCCTCATCACATACAAACATTTAGAGGCACAAGCTTTCATTCACATAGCTTTATACATGATTCTTTTAGATCATATGAACACCTTAACTTTACGAACATTTAAATAGATCATACATATATCACATAATAACTCCATTTATACATTCATATAGCCTATAAAACCTTATACATAGTCATATTATTTCGTATAGAAAACTTCACAGTATACCTTCATATAAATCCTAACATTATACTAATAAAATTCACATAATAATTCCGACAAGGCCATGATCTCAAGAAGAACAAGAAGTTTACACTTCCACCTTAAGTGGATCATACCATACAAAAGAAATTCTATATCCATTCTACATTAGTAATGTAATTTATCTCAACTTACTCTCTTCCAATTGCAAAGATCACCATTACTTAAGACCACAAATAATGCACAATATAATAATGGCATGATTTTACCATATAAATAAACTATACAACTCTTTATAATCACAATTCCATCAACCTTAGATCATAAGCAATAAACCCACTTTAGAAGGAAAATTTAGATTTTGAGAAGATCAAGGGTTCATGGAGATTTATTTTTAAAACATCAATTTGACATCAATAGTATAGCCTTTTAAGATTTGAAAATGTTTCATGCAAGAACTGTTGAGTAAGAGTAGAAATTGGGCTTTTTCATATACTCTTAAATCTATGAAATCACTTTGAAATTTGATCCTAGGTGATACAAAGCCTTAGTTAAATAACTTATACCTTATTAGACGAAAGACAATGAGAATTGATTATTAATCCATGGGAATCCGTAGCCCTAACTATATTTTTGATCCCAAGCTTTTGTGCTGTTTTGAGAGAGCTTTAGGAGGAGAAAGGGTTTTGACTGAGATTTAAGGATATAAATGAGGGTTTATCAATCTTATATACTTAAAATACTTTAATAAACCTAAAACAACCATCCATTCACCTATAATGACAGGGGGTGAATTTACCAACTCATCCCTAAGTTTGCCAAATAGCAAGCCCAAGCCCATCGACACCCCTTTAGTGGGGTCCATCATTTTGGTCTGCAGTTCAACAAAGTACATACTTTTTCAGTCCTAATCGATGACCACAATAAACGAGTCGTCCATGCAATGAGTGGCCGTCATTTGGTGTCGTCATTGAGGCTCCCTGGCAGCTACTTGGCTTGAATGTGAGGTCCTTCTAAAGGCCCCCCTCGTGGATCCTTAAGGGAGTTGTGTCTAGACGGTAAACCCTAAAAAATGATCATCTAGGTTTTAGGGTTCTCTTTGATTTATACCTCAATAACAAACTTAACATCAATCAAAACACAAAGTCACACACAACCACATACACGACTAATCTCCGAACGTCTTGGTCATTCGTTGACGCTAGACCTCAAACTCAACCATACTGACCTACAAACTAATTTACACATTAATTTAAAAGGTTAACAGCCCTTAATACTCAATTCAAGATAAGTGTATCCTAGTTCATTGTTAGGGTTGTTATACTTTCAATCACTAGGTCCCTAAATTTCAATGAGATTCTTGATTTACTATATCTCGCTTACACTTAGGGTTTCTAAAACCTTTGATATTGGTTTTGATTTAGTTCTTATAATATTCTTGATCATATTACCATGTTTTCTTGAAATTGTTGTTTAGATCCTTAAATGAAGAACATACTCTACTTGTGTAGATTCTCTTTGCTCATGAATTTTGCTTGGTAGGTTAGTTAAACAGATATATGTGCTCTAGATTCAAAGATCTCGTTGTCATTACCTTCGTTAAATAGATATATGTGTGATCTTAGGCATGTATAATCAATAATTTCCCATGTTTTAGTGTTGTTAAAGGATGATTTTTTAGGTATTAGCATGATTTTGTGGTGGATTAGATTTATTGAGAACTTACACACATCATTAGTAATTTCAAGAATTCTCGAAGGATTGGAGATAGAGCAAAGAGAAACTAGGGAAAAAGATGGACATCAAATAAAAAAACCAAGTGTAGAACCTCCTAGGCGAGGAGCACTAACAGGTGAGTTGCGCCAGGGCTTGTCGCTCAAATCCATTGTTGAGGATATCTACAAGGCGCGCAATGCAAAGGCTATACTCTTAAATAATGTGTCCAGGTGTGACAATGGTGCCCCACGCCAAGTAGTAATTGAGTACTATAATGTGCTAGGCGCGATGGAGGCGCACCGTGACAAGCAAATTATGACTTTTCCATGTTTTAAACATTAACTGGGAGGAATAATTTGAAAAAGATTTGTATTGAACTTTATTTACTACTATAAATAGATCCTAGGGTTTCAATTGTGAGATTTTGATGTTTGTTTAGAGTGAAAGGGCAATAATCAAGTTTGTAATATTCTTAACTCTTATAGTTTACGGATTTGTTTATGAACAATTATCTTTTCTTGGTTAGTATTAGCAGGAGTAGATAATTCCCTAGTTCTAGGGCTGCATCTACAAATCAATTGTTTAATATTTGAATCTTTATAAATTAATCTTTGTTTGTCAATTCAAAATAATTGAATATTCTTATTTTACTATTTTCTTGACTTTTCATCTATAGATAAATCTAGTGTCTAATCTTGAATTTACCATAGGAGAGATTAGATAGACCAGAGAATGTAGAGAGCTCGGTCCGCCCATTAAATTGAGGAGATTAGTGTTCAGGAGTGACGCCCAAAAGATGAATACCTTTCTTGGTTACAAAATAGAATAAAATATAAATTTTCGCCACTTATTTTATTTATCCCCAATAAACGGTATAGTTAGATAGCTACTGATGCAAGTTCTTCCCTTATGAATCAGATAGATTCATATCTGAAAGAGGTTGACAATAAGTTCATTCAAAATTGACTATTTGGGGTAGGCGACGAGGTAGTTAACGAAAATCATACTATCAACCCTATAAACTAGCAATTTGACAACTGAAGTTAGTTCAAAAGCGATCTTATGATGCATGACATTCAGTGTATGTTGTATCTCTTGAATTGCTTTTAATCTTTCCTGAAAACATTAAATAACAGTCATCAACCATTGTTTACTCTAAATTTAGACCATAATAGTCTTAGTTTACCATAAAACATTAAACCGACCAAGTATTTATGTTTGTCTTTAATTGTGGAATTAAGTGTAAATATAAGTTTATTGTATGTCCCTTGGGAATGATAACTCATTTCAAAAGAAAATATATTACTTGCGCGACCACGTACACTTGTGTATATATTGGGGAGCAACAAGTTCTTCGTGCTACTGGTAGGGACCTAGAAATTAATTTTTTTTCAATTGTTTTGAGTCTACAATTACAAAATTCAATCTTAGCTTATTTATTGTATGTATTTAACTTTTAGGTTTGGATCGCAAAGGACATTCTCTTGATCCATATAACAAAGCTGAAAGATTTCTGTGTCTGCTAAGAAAGATGAATCGAGGAAAATTAGGGTTAGGACATCCAGCAAATCATGGTAATGATCATCAAGACAATCCTGAAGATGTAACTAACCCAAGGGTTCCGGACAATAAAAGAATGTTGATAACCAAGAAATACCCCCTCATGTCCCTATCATTCTAGCACGACCAGTGTGATATCTTGTAGTCCCACTCACTGCTACTTTGGCATCGAGTATTACGAAACCTCCATCGGGGTGAGATTTGAATTAAAGAGGAATATGGTGTGATTTCTCCATACTAATGGATAATTCACTTGTCCCTCTCATGAAGGTCCTCAACTTATTATTAGGAACTTTATGGAGGTCACTTATACCTAAATTCCACATGGAATCTCAGCGGACTATGTGAGACTAAAATTACTCCCATACTCGTTGTTAGGAGTTGCAACGTGCTATTTAGACTTTGAACAACCAAACTCCATCAATACTGGGGATGGTATCACAAAGAAGTTCTTGAGTTAATTTTACCCATCCAAGAAAAGGGCCAAGTTGAGAGCTGAAATAACAAACTTTTCGCAAAATCATGGGGAAGACATGTACCAAGATTGGGCACGCTTAAAACAAATATTGAATTCTTTCCCACATCACATGCAAAATAATGAGGTACTTGCTCACACTTTCTTTGAGGCTTTAGTATATAATGCATGTTCTATTCTCGATAGTGCATTAGGTGGACATGTCCTATCCATAACAAATTAAGCATTATTTTACTTACTTGATAAATTGTTAGAAGGGAACCAAGGGTATTAAAGGGATACTTCTCGAACCACAACGCAAAAGACTGCAGGGATCTTAGATATAGACCAAACTACAGCTTTAAATGCCAAGATAGATACAATGCAACATCGCAGGACCGTATAGTTTAAGCAGTTAGCTATGAACCAAGCATCGGTAAATGTAGTGCAACAAACAACAAATTGGTGTGCGTTATGTGGTAGTGGAACCCATGACAAGAGCAATGTGAGGCAAACCCAGATTTTGTGAATTATGTGGTAATATGAAAAGGGGTTAAGGCCAATTAAGTTTTGTTAATAGTTACAACCCTAATTTTAAAAACCATTGTAACTTTTCTTGGGGTGGGAACCAAAACAAAAATTAAGCACAAGGTGAAAACCAATATCGTGTTACGTCATTGGGCGTTTACAAAAACATGCTAGTGACGTTTGCGAGGCAACTGAGGCAAAAGAAGGCAGACATCAAGGGCGTCGTGTGGGCTTAGTAAACGTGCGGCATGGGAGCTTGATGGCATATACCGAAATCCCAATCTAAGTGTGTCAAATTGTTGGATAACCAATGAAGAATTATTCCAAAAACTCATGACTGAAATGGGGACCATGTTAGGCCCTAGAATAGATAAGCAGGATGAGAACATCAGAAACATCCACAAGTCTCAAATGAGTGTAGAGAAACAAGTTGCATAAATGGATAACTATTTGAACTTGCGTCCCCAAGGTGGGATGCCTAGTGATACTGAGCCCAACCCAAAGCAAATGCATATTGTAAGTATGAGAAGTGGGTTGCAATTAGAGGAACTAGCTCCAAAGAAGAATTATGCTGAGGTAAAAACCACATAAAAGAAAGTGGAAGAGGTAGTAAAAAAATCAAATGTTGAGGCACCTGATACGCTAAAATTACACCTCCTTAAAGAAGTATAAGCGGACATAATCAAGTAGAGAAACAAACTAGTTGGTTCTGATCGATCCCACGAGGAAAATCGTCTAGACTTAACTTAAATTCACAATTACGTTATTTAACCAATGTATTTCTGAAAACAAATGATTAACAGTGGGTTTTATGAAACAGATTACTTAAAAAGTCAAAATTAACAAGTAAATGAAAGTAAATGTTGAGATTTTATCGAGTTGTGAGGATAACTAGGCTATATGTGTTCCCCATATGTTCATAACGTTGTATTCCTAGCAATATCAATTATTTCCTAGTGTTTTGCATGTAAAGTTGTAAGTTATGTATCTCTAAATCCTTGGTCCGACATCTAGAGAATTTGACCCGATACCTTGATCTGTATAACTGTGTATAAGCTACTAACAGTTACCTTTACCTCATATTAGACATCATGATCGATATATGACTTACTTATTACTTCACCCAAACCGACAATAGTATTACACTAAATCTATGTTGATAATTATTTTCCTATTCCTACATCCTTGGTCCGGCAAGAAGTAAAGAGGAGAGTTCTAACACGTGCACTAGTTAAAAAAACTTCTAAGCAAAAGAATTATCAATACATGCAAAAACACTATTTGAAAATATCTTAGTTGCTAGGATTACTTTGTTAATTACCCATGGATCCCACAACTCTAGTTCTGGATTTAGTTACCCATGCTAGCAAGATCACAAATCATAATATTGAATAAACAAATCATGGACTTACATAACAATAAGAAAAAACCAAGAAATTCCACTTGAAATTTTAAAAAAAAAATAGCTTCAAATCAAATCCGGAAATTGATTAATTTCCCAATGTTTACAACCAAAAATCTCCAACACAAAATAGAACTATAATAATAGTACCTAACGACAAAAGTAGGTTTTAATCCACTATTTATAGAGAAACATAGTCCTAAAGCAAAAGGAATTAAAGTAAGGAAAGTTTTGTCTAGAATTGCAACATCCATGACGATGTCACAGACGGATTGTCGTTCAATCGAAGGTCCGTTGACTGCCTCCATAAGTCCATACATGGAAATATTTTTCTTCACCGGATATCACCTTCTCTGAATCAAAAGAAGGACAAGAACTACGATTCATCGATCCACCTACAACCTGGTGGTTCTCCTACGTCGTTCCACACATAGAATCATGAAAAGTCAAGAACTTGAACCTCCTCTAAACCAATCGATGGTTCACCAGTACGGTCCGTCAATAAATCGACGATTTGTTGTTTATGCTCATAGTTCCACAAGTGGTCCTATTTTGCTGATCTTCTCCCTTAGACGACGGACCATCGATTGCCTTCGTAGGTCTAAAGATTCACTTATTTTATCTGCCTTATGCATTTTAAACCTGGACATCATACGTGCAAAAAAGACACAAAACTTGTTAAAACTACTACAAAAAGACTCTAGACACACATATAAATATTAAGCAAAATACATTAAAAATACCGAGTGACCAGTGTACATTAACACTCTCACTTTAAACTGATTATTTGTCCTCAAGTGACGCAGGATGACTTAAAATACATTTGTACAAAAGTATATACTTCTATTCTTTAGCAATCACATGGCTATCAACCCCAACACATTCTTTGATATAGTGCAATCTTACTCTCTTAAGTTCAAAAAGCTAACTCATGTGGATCACATCATGACAAACTCACCATGCATAGACACCTCTACCGTTTCGCCTCTAACCAAGGTACCATATTTCCGATACAAAAACTAGTGCACTCAAATATAAATCTTCATTTTATACACAATGATTATGAAATTGGGTATAAGGATCTTTTTTCAAGACTTACGATCAAGAATAAGTTAAAATACAGTTAGTATTCTTTGCCATAGGCTTGCCCTTATTATACCTACTTAGGTTCACCATAGTAGATTATAGAATCACAGTAGGACTTTCTTGGCTTGTAATGTAGTTTGAGGGTCAGGTGTGGTACATTTGGGTAAATTTTTAGTGACATTTTCCGTCCTTAACATTACCGCTAAACTTCCTACCTCTTTTCATTGCCTCTTGACACACTATACTTCTTCTCTTTTCTTCTTTGCTTTTCTCCCTTTTTGGATGTGACTTTAACTTATGTTGCATCTTTTTCTCTTAAAATTCTTTTCTTTCTTTGCCTTTTATTTATCTTTTCCTTTTGAATCAACTGACAACTTCTCAAAATCACACCTTTTGCTTACTTAAGCCTTTCTTTTCAACATTCAAGTCTTTTCATACCCATTTCTTGGTCCTCACTCATAATAGACACCTTCAACTTATGGTTGGTCCATAAGTCGTGTTGAAAAACACCTGAAGTCGGTTCAGGGCCAAGACAACTTACTGCATTAGCCACCCTCAACATAGGATTTTGGCCTAAGTCGAGGTGCACATATACAGGCTCAACATATTTTGATCAAAAGGGACAATTCTTTAATTTTGTTACCATCTTTTTGGCTAGATATTTGATATTTCGAACAATGGGCTAGGGTAGCTTCCGAGTTTCTAACACATATTCCCTTAGAAGGACTAGCCGAGAAAGTTCTAGTTAGGTACAAACTATTGAACATTCAAATACCCTCACACTCTCTTAACACATCATTACACTATCATATTATAAGATTTTCCACTTCAGGTGTTAGTTGAAGGTCATGCAGTTCGTGCCTATTTATGTCATGCTTAGAGACAAGAAATTAAACTTATTTTCACCTATAAATTCAAGCACTATCCAGGAAAGGGTATCATTTGTTAGCCATCATGCTTCATTTTTTAATGCTTTTATAATTTTACAAACGATGATATGTTGGTTAAAAAGAAAATAAAACTGTCTCTTGGGGAAAAAGAAAACAGGCGAGAAACCCCCAACATAAGATTTTGAGTAGGGTTACTCACACTTTACCTTACTACACACTTCCATTTACCCCACCCCTTCCAAAAAAACATGCAATTGTCTCCAATGAAAAAAAAATTAAGGAATATGGTGGTAGATGAAGCAAACCTGTGGCACATAGCACTGAAGAATTTTAAGCATGTGGGTGGGTCTGGTCTCCCGAAACCCACAAGATCATCACTTGGGTCACCCGCTGTAGTGCCCACAACAATCCCCGCACAATTAGTAGTGCTTCTATCATTAATCACAGGTACAGAGCTTGATACTCCAGCAGCCGTCACTACGTCTCTCTTCTAACATAGCTCCTCATCTACCAAGGAGGCATTCCTAGCCCACTATAGTTCTTTCCCCTATATTTTTTATCACGGGCCTCATCACTAGCCTTAGTGGTGTGGATGGAACGATAACTCTTTGTCTACATGGGCTTCTTAATCAATGGATCAACATGGACATTGAAGAAAGAATCGAGCACTGAGTCCTCTAAAAGCTTAGATAGAGCAGTCTATGTATTAGTTGCCCTCTTCTCCAAAATGGAATCTACGTTGGCTCGCAGGATGGCAAACTCAATTCGGATATCAGTGAGGTAAATGGTGGGGGATGGTCATGCTAGAACCCGCATTTCATTGTCATCGAGGCATTTTTGGACCGCTTGCATTTGCTGCTTGTCGTGCTTCAACAATGGATTTATGTGTCCCATGTTTCATGTTGTAGATACAGGTGTCCATATGGGCCTCTAATTTCGGTACCTGAGCTAGAGGGACAGTGTTACAGAAGGTGTGTTAAACAAAATAAGTTGGGGGCGTACTGGCTGCATGTGAGGAAGAAAATAGAGTTGGACCAGCATGCTTCGGTGCTCACGGTAAGACAATTAGGCTCTCTCCACTGTATCCGCCAAGTTTTCTCTCAATAGAGGCATCTCTATCCTGTGTCCTCTGTGCGGCGCTACTATACTAGCCTCATCCTTGATGAGGCCTATATAAATTGTCCGTGCTGGACTATGGATTGTATCACAGTGCCGGATTGTCACATCGGTTTCCCTACACAACTGAAAAATAGACATGAAAAGGGTAGGTAGTAGAGGTCTTGAAGTCCCTTTCATGAATCACCGATATAAGCAAGCGTGCGAAGTCTATCTCCACTCTCGCTAGAAGACCAGCTGAAAATAACGCCATATACCATGTGACTACATTATCCACTAGCATGGGCGATAAACTGTGGAGGACAAGCAACCAAAATAACTTGGCTACAAAAGTAAGGGACGCCTTTTGATCAGCCCTCGAGTATGTATCACCCAATGTTCCTTGTCATCATTGGTCTCCAAACATTGAGTCAACCATTTCATTGTCGACTAATGATGCATAACACTCCGACCAAACTCGCCACTATGTACAACCTACCAAATGTAGTCAAATTGTGCAGCATTGGGACTGAAATATATCTACCTGGTAGCCCCAGGCTTATATATAGGTGAGAGGGTCCTGTTTTGTAGGTCTTGCCCGCCTTTCTAGAGAACCTTTGAGAGTAGCTATGTAAGAAGCATAGAACTCCTGGACTATCCTCTCACTATAGGTGACCAAATCCTTGCCATCTAGTCGAATTTAAGCAAATTGAACAATATGTGCACCTCGGGGACCTTGTGAAAACTCCCTCTAAGGACTTGACCCTCCACTGTAATCAGTCGGGGTATCACGCATTTTTCATTCAACATCTTTGCATCTATGTACACCTGGTATTGACGGTCGACCAAGCACCAATTTCTTTCATTAGTAATGTGTGCGAGGTAATCAGCTCGGGGTGCAGGTGAAGACTCTGACTTATAGCCTCATCAGATGAGGCTAGCTAGTTTTGGCCCTCCGACCTAGTGGTTCTGTAAGAGGGGGAACCAGAAGAAGTTTCCTATTTTGACACAACGGATTAGGCCGACCCTGAAGCGGAGGCAAACTCGTCCCCAGATGTTGAGCCCAAATAAGAATTAGAGGCAACCCCGAAAGGCGAACTAGTCAGTGTTCTCTCAATAAGACTTGGAGTGAGTGAGTACGCTAGAAGTCACATTCTGGGGGGGGTACCCCTAGTGACCCTAGCTACTGTTGTACGTATGGTGGAACCTAGCGGAACATAATATGGGTCTTACTTATTGATGAAATCTACGATCATCCGACAAGACGGGGAAAATGACTTTGATTTTCTCCTCTTTTCATAGATAATGTCTTTATTGGGAGCCATCAATACCTGTAGAGTAGTTTTTAGTCTCAACTTTGCGAAATCTAACATTCGAAAAATTATGGGACATACAAAACATTTGAATTAAAGATATATATTGTTGTTGTAGAGTTAGATCGACGGGCACTATCAATGGTCTATCGATCACAACCGTCGTTTGACACTTAAAACTTATTCAAGAAAGACAAGAATACAAACTTTTCTGATGGAAACGAAGGATGTGCAGAATGGTCCATCAATCAATCGGTGAACCATAGTCCATTTCCGTCATCCAACACTTAGTTTTATTTTAGAATTTGGTGAAATAATTTCTCTGATGAGAACGATAGACGTGAAGAATGGTCCATCAATCAATCGAAGGGCCTTAATTTACTTCCGTTGTTTTAAAGTTAAGCATTTTAAGGGTGATGCAGTCGACAGATCCCATAGATGGCCCGTCAATCAATGAACGGTCCCTATACAAGGTGACGTACTATTGGGCTGAGGTAGATTTCTGGCCATTATAAGTTCCAATTTTTAGTTCATTTAGCGAATCCTTTTGAAATTATAAAAAATTAGACATACATTTTAACACCTTATAGACGAGTTCTCCATTCCTAGTGTTCAAATATTATAGAACTATCAACCCAATTCAGTCATAATAAGGAACAGTAAGTCCGAATTTTAGACATAAGGAGACACCCTCTTTTTAGATAGACTTAATAGACTACACAACCACATTCTATCCTTCCAAAGGAAATCACTACACAAATTTTAGCATGAAATTTTAGTTAATTTAGTCCCAAGGTCAAGACCTACTTCCAGATTTCAGTAAACAACTATCAACGAGAATTGAAAGACAATGAAAATTGAAATATGTTTAGTTTGGAGAGGTGTGGTTGTGAAATGAAGTTCAAAGTAGTAGCCTACGCTCCTTAACTCAATCACAAGCTGAATAAAAATGGAATAACGGAGAATATTGAAAAAAAGATAAATTTGGAAAGTATGAATTTTGATTTGGGAGTGATTTGAGACTTTGAAAGATTAATTATGAATGTAAAAGAAAGGAAATAGAGTGGAAAAACAATTGTCAAGGAAACTTTACATAAATGGAAGAAGGAATGAATTTTAACAGTTATGTCTTTTAATATTACTGGCGGCTTAGGTTGGGTCACTGGCAGATTTTGACCTATGAGCCCTGTCAATGATTTGTCGACTCGAATGATCGATTGGGACCGTCGATCACTTCAAGAAATAGAAAAAAATTGGGAATATATGTGGGTCGACGGACACCATCAACGGTCTATGGATGAGGTCCGTAGGCCTCTCCACCAAACCTTTTCTACAAATAAAAATTCTTTTGCTCCCTGCACATGAAATAATGAAAAACAAAAAACAAAACAAAAAGAATGATTGTTTCAAAAAAGTACGCAAAACCTATTGTTTGTTAGAGGATACACCTTGGGTTTCCTCCAAAGAAGCGCTTGATTTAACATTGGAGAACCACACAGGATCCTTGATGACTCAGAATTCATCAAAGGTAGGACTCAACCACATAATGCACACTCATCACTTACCCTAGATATATCTTTATTCTTTGCTAGTAAAGTGTGAACTTTGCGTTACTCTTATTGTCTAACTTAACCGCTACATGTGGAAACACTGTAGTGATGAGGAATGGCAGGTCCACTTGGACTTGAGTTTGCTCGGAAACAAGTGTTGCCTAGAGTTGAATAGAAACATAAAATCACCAACTATAAACTCTCGCTTTTCAATCCTTTGGTTGTGATACGTCTTCATCTTATCTTTGTAGATGATTGAACTTTCATAGGCCCTTAAGCGAAACTAATCGAGCTCATTCAACCCATTGAGTCTTTGTTCTGCTACTTCAGTCCAATCCAACTTTAGTTTCTTCATTGCCAACATCCCCTTCTACTCTAGCTCAACCGGCATGTGATATACCTTTGGGAGTCTTGAATTAAGTGTGGCACACCCAAAGCGAATCATCTAACTTACATTACCAGTCCATTCTATTAGCGTTCATCGTTTTTGGTAGAATTTGTTTAATTTCAGGCTTGGTCACCTCAATATTCCCGCTAGTCTGTGGATGGTAAGTAGTAGCCACATTATGGCGAACATCATATTTCTCTAATAGACCTTTGAACAATTTATTAAAGAAGTGAGTGCCACAATCACTAATAATGGCCATAGGTGTGCCAAATCTGGAGAAGATGCTCTTTTTCAAGAATGTGGTGACACTCTTTCGTTAATTCTTAGGAAGTGCAATTGCTTCCACCCATTTCAACACATTGTGAACCGCCACAAGAAAATACTTCATCCCATGAGAGCTCACAAACGGGACCATAAAGTAAATGTCGCATACCTCAAATATATCCATCACCAGAATAAGATTCAAGGGGAGTTCTTGCTTCTTCAAAATTCCTCCATCTCGTTTGCACCAATCACTTGATTTGGCAATATCGTGAGCATCTTGATGAATGGTTGGACAATAATACCCATAGTGCAATATCTTTTGCGCAGTGCGGATACCACTATTGTTCCCACCAACAGGCAAGGAATAATATGCCTCCAAAATACTTAACATCTCAACCTCATGTATACAACGACAAATCAGCCCATCGACGCACCTCAACTTTTTCACGTCATGCATGAACTTTTTCCTCTGGTGGAAAGTCAAGTCAGACGGAACTACATCAATGGATAGATAATTCCCAAAGTCTGCAAATCTTAGGATCAAATGCTGAGATGCGACCAATGCATATTCATCTGGGAATGCATCATCAATTTCATCCTTTTCTCCCAATTCAGAGATAGCTTAATCCTCCAATCTTTACAAGTGCTCGGCCACTTGGTTCTCAGTCCCCTTTCTATTTTTTATCTCAAAATAAAACTTTTGCAGCAACAATACCCATTTGATGAACTTTAGATTAACATCATTCTTTGCCATCAAGTATCTCAAAGCAAAATGGTCGGCATGCACTATAAACCTCCTTCCAAGCAAATAGGCGCGAAATTTCTCGAATTGAAATAATAGTGCAGGAATTTCTTGTTTTGTTATATTATAGTTCTTTTGGGCTTCATTCAGGGCTTTACTCGCATAGTATATGGGGTGAAGGATTTTATTTCTTCTTTGTCCTAATACCACACCAAGTGCTACCCCACTCGAATCACACATCACCTCAAATGGCTCACTCCAATCTGGTGAAATAATAATGGGTGTAGACACTAGTTTGCTTTTGAACTCTCCAAATGCCTTCTAATAGGATTCATCAAAATAAAACTTACATTCCTTCTCGAGCAGTTTGCACAACGGATATGCAATTTTATAAAAATCATTAATAAACCTCCTATAAAAACCAGCATGCCCAAGGAAACTTCTCAAACCCTTGACAAAGATTGGTGGAGGATGTTTCTCTATGCTTCCACTTTAGTTCGATTAACATCTATCCCTTATTTTATCATAAAGTGACATTTCTCCCAGTTTAGCACCAATTTACAATCCTCACACTTTTTAAGTACCTAATGCAAATTACTTATACAACGATCAAATGAGTCTTCCACTAACGAAAATTATCCATGAAAACCTAAATATTGTCCTCCACCATATCAGAGAATATCGACATCATATAATGCTTGAAGGTTGCCGGTTGTTTACGTAACCCAAAAGACATCATTTTGGATGTAAAAGTCCAATAGGGCAAACTAAAAGTGGTCTTTTCTTGGTCTTCTTGAGCGATAGAAATCTAATTGTAGCCCGAGTAGCCATTAAGAAAGTAATACCAATTTTTTCCTGCGTCTGTCAAGGCATCTAATCCTTAAAGGGAATGGGAAATGGTCCTTTATGTCCACACATTCAACATCCAATAGTTCATGCAAACTCTCCATCTGGTCACTAGCCCCATAAGAACAAGTTTATTCCTCTCATTAGGTACCACTGTCATCGCACCCTTTTTAGGTACGCACTGAAAAAGGACACACCCTATTGTTTTCCACAATAGGCTAGATGACCCTAGCATCCAATCACTTGATGATCTCCTTTTTCACTACATGTTTCATAGGTGGATAGAACTTTCTTTAGTGCTCAATACTTTGCTAGTGGTCTAGCATGAGTTGGATTTTGTGAGAACAATTACTAGAAGGGATTCCAATAATTTCCACAATTGTCACGTCCCAAAATACCTCCTAGAAGATGGGGCAATCATTAGGTAGGACAATTGCGTACTATACCCTTCGAGGGTCTTGTACTAGCCTACTAGTTACCATTCATTGAATAAGTAATAAAAAGTAGTGCGGAATAAAAAAAATTCACGACAAGTATAATTAAAAAGAATTATGTTTTATAAATACCAAAGAGTAGTCTAGTCGTCACAGACCAATTTAACGACACAAGATAAATATCTTAGGGACACGACCCTTTACATTGAAAGAAATACATAATAAGGCTTAATAGTAGAAACTATAGAACTTGAGTTATGCCCTTGAATATATGAGGAAATACTTAGTCTTGAGAAAGTCGATTCCCAAGCATTGTCTTCTACACTTCTGCTTTCCTCCAACCTATACATATATAGTATAGAAAAGTATGGTGTTAGTATAAAATAATGTACTAAGTATTGCATATGCCAAAATATGCAAAAAAGGATGTTTTAGTAAAATAAACTTTCATGCAAAAATAAGTAAAACCTTTATGAATATTAAAGTGAAATAGCATAAGAATCATCATTTATCACATAATAAAATATTTCCAAAATTGTTGCACAACGAGTTACTTTACAGTGAACTCCAAAACAGTAGAGTAAACTCATTTGAACTACAACATAGTGAACACATTTCCTTTGAAGTTTCCCGAACCAAGTTATCCTAAGATTAAATAAGCTAACACATGAAGGAACCGTCTATATAACCCTCCAATACACATCTAAGTGAGTCTTAATACTACCAACCATTGGCTTACCTTGCGCGAGAAACGTCACGACCGGAGTCTAGACCCCAAACGAGACCAACGTCATTGACCTCTCGGAGGTCGCAGACAAGACTGCATCCGTCATTCTTACTTCATCTAGATTAATTTTAGAGGAATATTTAAAACTTTGTTTTTCCTAACATGCTTACTAAAAATTCTATTACATTTATAATTGCTCACCATCAATATCTAACATTAAGATCATCAAATTAAAGATATAGTTTGTAGCTGCATTAAATGTATAACTTAACGGCACCAATAAGAAGTATGAAATGAAACACTAGTGGAACATGCTCCACTATCTAAAGCGTACATCTAGGATAGATAGTAACAGTAGACAACCTCGAAAGCATGAGGGCATACCAAGTCAAGATGAAAGCTCCATGTCGGGATAGCTGCAATGTCGTACTGTAAGTTCTAACGCCCACCTTTTCCAACACCTAAAAGAAGATATTCATATGAAATTAGTACAATCTTGTACTATGTATGGGCATGTGCATGAACACACCAAGGATATGCATTAGAAAGAATAGCTCTTTCCTAACAATATGACTTATAGAAAGTCAAGTTAGTGGACTTGGCAAATTTGGATCAGGAAACTCAATGAAATTTGGATTTGGAAAGTCATTCCATGAGTGTAACATGCATCATCAAACTTATCATTTTGAAAACAACACATAACATATTTCACATAGCACATATCTTTATTGATATAACACATAACGTTGTGCATATCATTTATTCTTATGCCATGTGACCTTGGAATCATGGACTTGACATTGAGACTTCCCAAAAATAAGGGCTCAACATATGGTACCTCAACTAGGGAGTATGCTTTATTCATTCATACGTACTTCATTTCATTTCATTCATGGGTCAGTGTAAACACAACTTATACCTAGGATGTAGTTTAAGACTTTCATCGGGGTCGTTGTGCAATGACCAAGAATGACCTAATGTCACTACTTGAATATAATTCACCTCTTTATTATTCTATCCTAACACCTTTGGTATCACTCATTTTATTATGTGCATCATTTGATGCTGTGCTCATTCATTGATTGTGAACTTTAACTTTAACCGACATAGATAATGTGAGCATCATGAAATCCAATGTCATGAAACCCCAAACCAAAAAGAGGTGGAAGCATTGGACAAACTGACCCAAAACATGCTAGCGTACATGGGAATTGGACCCCGCCAGATCCCAATATTAGCAGTATAGGTTCAAAGATTAGGAGATATAAGGAGACCCATACCCGGCATTTCGGACAGTCTAATCTCATGAAATTTACGTGAACCTCCGCCGTTTCTGAAAGAAGGCATCACCACTCATAGCTAGTCTATCGGTGCTCAATATAAAGTTTCATCACATTCAATTTATACGTCATTGAATCCGACTTCTAGTATGAGGACATCATAGCTCAGTAGATGATTTCTCGTACAATCAACTTACGAATAACAAACTGGAAATCAGTCCATACATCAAATAAGATAAAAATCTACCATGTCTAACTCGACTAAGTCACCCATGGGTCCTTTTGATTGATGAAAAAATGGTACAATCACAATAAAATCCCTCAACTAGATAGACTCACCAATATGTATAGAAACACTAAAGGTCTCAAACGGTTTATCAGAAACAATATTAAATGGCATAGCAATATAAGGAGTGACAAAAGATAAACTAACTCCTGGATCTAGCAAAACATAAACATCATGTGTAAAGACTTTGATAATATCAGTGACAACATTTGAAGAATTATCTTTGTCTTGGCAACTATTGAAAACATCCAGGTTGTCACGCCCCAAGCCTACACCCTGTTCGAGACTGGAACTCGAGAATCATTTTTGACCTAATCAAACCCTTGGCTTGACTTTCTTACTTAGCAGAATACTTATCAAGATATATTCTTTTAAAACAAGTAAACTGAACCGCCCAAATTGAAACTTAAAATGTATTATAATAACACTCACTACCAAATTGGAAACTAAACTCTAAACATAACTCAAAAGGAAAAGCAAAGACTCAAGAACTAACACAAAGTAACTCTGTCCATGAAGCCTTTATATATCTTGGTTTCAGTGTGCTTTCAATAAATTTTTGTTAAGCGTTGTGTGTGTCGAGAGCTTTTTTTTATTATTTTAACATGTTCTTATGTTTGTTTTGCAGGAAGAATGTCAAGCATAATAACACAGGCAGCTGCATAATAGTGCAAACTGATGGAGAAAATCGGAGAAATTTGGCCAATTGTGGAACTATAGAAGGGATCGACGGACCGTACTGGAAAATCGTTAATTTGATCAATAATAAGTCTCGTAACTGAAGTTGAAGAAATTCTAAGGACGGAGTGACGGAGGGCATCAACGGACTGTAGGTGCATCGATGGACCGTGTTGTTGCTTCGTCGATTGATTCAGAGAAGTTTCCATATGAAGGAGGGAAAAAATTCTAAGTCTTGACTAACAGAGGCAGTCGACGGACCTTCATTTCATCGACGCTCCGTCATTAGGAATTGTCGATTAATGCCACATTTTTGGAAAAACTATTCTTATTTCAATTCCTTTTAATTTAGGAAAATATTTTCTATAAATAGGGATTAAAACCTCATTTTGGGGTGAGATATTGTTAGCATTGTTCTTGTTTTTGCTTAGAGATTAGTTTTTGCAAACTTTGGAAATAATTCAATTTTCGATTTGGTTTGAAGATTTATCATCCAATTACATGTTGATTTTCTTAGTTTATTCTTATTGTTGAAGTAAGATCGTGATTCTTCCATAAACATTATGAATTGTTATCTTTCTTGCATGGGTAACTAAATCCACAACTGTGGTTGGGGGAAACATGGGTGATTAACAAAGTAAACCTAGAAAAAAAGCAATTTTCAAATAGATTTTTACATTTATTGATAGTTCTTTCGCTTAGAAGTCTTTTTAACGGTGACCAATGTTAGAACTCGTCTTGTTGCTACTTGTCGTACCAACGACAGAGTAAAAGGAAAATAATTATCCAAATATATTTAGTGAGATATTATCTAATAGGCTAGTGTAGATTGGTGCGATGTAATAACTAAGCCATACATTAATTATGATGTCTAATATGAAGTAAAGGTAAGAATTAGTAGCTTATACACACTTACCCAGACCAAGGTAAATGGTGAAATTCCCTAGATATAAGACCAAGGATTTAGAGGTACATAACTTTACATGCAAAACACTAGGGAAGAATTTCTATTCATAGGGATACGACGTTATAAACCTATAGGGAACACCTATGCCCTAGTTAGTTTCACAACTTGATAAAAAATCTTTTTAAAAAATTTTTGTTCACTTGTTAACTTAGAAGTGTTTAAGAAACTTGTTTCACAAAACTCCCCCTTTAATTAAATGTTTTCGAAAAAAACCTCGGCTAAATAGACATAATTGTATATTGAAGTTAAGTCTGAAAATTTTCCTTATGGGATCAACCTCAACCTATTAGTTGGGTTATTTACTAGATTATGATCACATATACTTCTTTTGGGAGGTGTAAATTGAGCATATCAAATGTTTGCACCGCTGCCGGGGAATGTGGATTTTAAATTAACTTTAAATACATTATTAATATTTAGTCAACAATTTCCTGATTTTACTCTTTCTTTTTGTTTGGTGTCTTTCAGGTCTAGCTTTAGTTTATGCCAAGTACACGAAGCCGAGGAGAACCATTCATTGCATTAGATCCTGAACTTGACCGTACATTGGGAAGAATGGAAAATGAACATAACCTAGCCAATATAGGTGATGGAGAAATTCGTCACCCTCAATTACCGGTTGAGGCAAAAGAATCAAGTTCAAATGGCAAATTAATTGGAGAATGCTTCAAGGATGCAACCCTCAACACCATGAACTCAAGATTACTTGAGGGGCAACATTAACATTGCTGAGTCGTATGGACCTCTTGTCTACCCCCTTTGATACCCGAGCACACATTCTTGGTGACAAGCAGTTTCATGCAGATTCTCACCGCAACGGGTTTTTCTAAAGATTGCCATTAAAGGACCCTCATGCTCACATAGCCAAACTTATGTCTATGTGTAAGAGTTGTGTGGGTAGAAAAGATTTTGATATGAATGTCATCGGGTTGCGAGTGTTTCCTTTATCACTAACAGAAGATGCCGCCATATGATTTAGTGAGCTTCCCTACAAGTCCATTTATACTTAGGATCCGTTGAGAGATGTGTTGTTCAAAAAGGTATTACCCAGTGTCCAACAAGTTCAACCATACAGATAGAATGAACAACTTTTTTACACTACCTGGAGAGTTGGTGAGTAGATCTTTGGACAAATCTAATGCATTTGTTATAGGCGTCCCAAAGCACCACGTTGTTGATGAGTCATTGAAGGAGTACCTTTATCAGGTCAAGATGATAACAATAAAACAGTTCTCGACACTATTGCGGGGGGGGGGGGTTCCTATGGAAAGTGCACATATGTAGGTAGGAGAGAAGTTGCAGAACATATTACGCAACAACAAGGCTTGGAGCACTAGAAAGTTGGACACTGGGAGAAACACCTTTGTAGTAAAATATATAAACAACCCAACAAAAAATGAGATGCGTGAAGAGTTGTCACAAATGAGAACTGAGCTACTTTTAGTTTTGAAACATGTGAACGGAGGTGCAGAAAAGGTAAATGCAGTCAACTACTCGACCAAACAATCACCCCTAGTAGATGAGTAATATTATGAAGAAGATGCATATGCAGTGAATGAGAATACGGGGGGTTCCTGACCTAACGCCCAAGGCTCCAATCAGGAGAATTGATGCAAAGGTCAATTAAATCAAGGTCGGAACTATAGTAACTACAATCGAGAGGGTAAATTTGTTTGAGATGGAGACTAAAACCACTACAACACATTCAACCTGGGTAACAATGGTAATAGGAATAATCGAAGTGGGTCGTATATTCCTTCAGAAAATCGGAAGTTCATCCTAGGAAACGTGGAGGTAGTATGGTAGGAATTGAAGATATGCAACAAACGATGACAAGGAGATTTCTCACTAGTGATTAGAATTCCAAGGAGAGGAGGTGATTTAGCTAATATTTCGTATAAGGTGGATGCACATATGATTTCTATTAGGAGTCTTGAGCTACAGATGGCTCAATTGTCTACTACTGTGAAACCATGCCAACTTGGCACTCTTCCTAGTAAAACCATCTAAAATCCAAAAAATGATGGGTATTGAATAACAGTCAATACTCGAGGGGGTAAGAAAACCATTGATCCACCTATGCCTTCTCCGGTAGAAGATGATAAAAGAAAAGACAAACAGGTTGCTAAGGCTAGTGAGAGGTTGTGGAAAATATAGTTATAGATGTAGAAGTATCTCAAAAAGTGGTCCCCTTTCCTAGGCCTCCATTTCTATTCCCTCATAGATTAGTTAAGAAGACTGAAGATGGTAAATACCGGTCATTTATCACTATGTTGAAATAACTGTCCATCAATTTCCTTTTGATAGAATCATTAGAATAATTGCCCAGTTATGCTATGTTTATGAAGGATATGGAGACAAAAAAGAGATCGGTGAGTTTTGAGGATGATGACAGAATGCAACATTGTAGTGCTATGTTACAAGGTCTCTTGTGTAGAAAAAGGAAGAGCCTGGCGCTTTCACCATTCCGTGTATGATTTGGTTGCTACACTTTGCTCAAGCACTATGTGATCTTGGTTAAAGCATAATGCCTCTTTCCATTTATAAGAAGTTAGGCTTGGGTGACCCAAATCCTGCTACTATGTGGGTACTAATGGCCGATCGAACAGTGAAGAGGCCATTTTTATACTCTATGATATGCTTGTGAAAGTGGAATCACTTATATTTTTGGCCAATTTTGTGATTCTTGATTGTGAGGTTAATTTGAGGTTCCTATTATTCTAGGGACGCCATTCCTTTGAACAGGGCATGCATTGGTTATTATGGAAAGGGGTAGATAAAAGTTATATTGAACAATGAACAAGAAATTTGCAACATCTGTAGGTCCATAAAGTAGAGTAATGATCTTTAAATGGTATGTGTTATATCCTACATGGTTGAGAGTATATCTGAGGTACAAATTCAAGAGCGAGTAGATTTTCTTTTGTTATTCTTACCATAGCTGTTAGACTATCTTCTAATTTTGCTGTTTCTTTTTCTAGCATTAAATATAAGTTATTTCCTATTTTCTTGTATCTTCTTCCTAAATTTGAAAATACTATTATTATTGTCATTCCATCTTGGTTTTCATATGTTTTTTCGTCTACTGCAAATTCTTCTTTGTTCATTATGATCCTTTACTATTTACACAGTTACTTGACTCTTACTATTTACACAGTAACTTGACTCTTACTATTCATGGTTACTATTCATGAATAGGACACTGACACTATTTACTTTACGACTTTTTTACAAAAAATAAAATAAACTTTGGCCAAATGGCCGACATACTTTTTCTACTTTTTTTAATGGCCTTTACTTTTTACATGTGACCGACAATAATTATGACTAATTTACATATATTTTATGTCTATCTTTTCCCTATCTTCTTTTTCTCAGCTTACTCCAGTTGTACTTCTGGGATTATGTCATCACCTTGGTTGCACTTGGAACATATATGGTCTGGGTAATTGTGTCCAACTAGCTTGCAATATCTCGTCATTAGTTCTTCGGATATGAATCCTTGCTTTATTGCTCTAGTTGTTGGCGTAGCTTCTGGTTTTAACAGGGTCAAAATCCATTTTTGGACTTCTTCCATATCTGCTTGTCTTATTTCTTTCGAATTGGCATATATCATTAGGTGATCTCTCGAATAGTAGCTCCATATGGCGTTGCCTTGTAGATAGTTATTTGCTAGCTCTTGTATAATAGTTGATAATACAATTATCCTTTTATTGGCATAGAAACTGGGTATCTCAACTCTTGTTATCTCTGGCTGTTGGCCTATATCTTCTGGGATTATCATTTCTCGTGTTAGTCCAATTTTGACTATCTGGATCATTGGCTTTATTTCATCATAGAGTATCTCCGCTGGTGCTGTGTAGAATCTTATGAAAAATAAGTTTCCTTTTGTTATCTTTTTATATATTAAAAATGCTTTGTGGACCTCTGGGATTCCACTTATTTCTTCACCTGTATATGTATAGACTGTATTTAATAATCCATAGTTATAACAAGTTTTAACTAGGTTTGGATTAGTTTTTGGTTGTGCAATTAACTTGTTATAGCCTTGTAGTTTTTGGGTTAGGTAGTCTTGGGTTTTTTCTAATGTTGTGGTAGATTTGGGTTTTTGATTTAAAAAGTTTTGTATTTTGTATAGGTTTTCAATATATGTTCGGGATATATGGTTGTATGTTTTCTTCTCTTTATGCAGGCTAGCTGCATAGGTAGATGTTTGTGGTGTTGAAGCATCTACTATCTGTATCTTTGGAGTAAATGGTTTGGTAAATACGCTATTTAGGTTTATATTTTTTGGTGTAGGTTTCTCCATAGCTTTTTTGCTTGTACCTGCAACATCAGTAATGTCATGCGTTTTAAGGAGTTTCCCAACGTCTCCTTTTAGTTCTGGCTGTTTTTCGTCTGCCGAACGACGTAGCTCCACATTTTTATAGTCATGCTGCTGACTTGTAGATTCTTCCTTTTCTTCTAGCTTTTGAATTCTCAAGCCCATACTGTCCACTTTTGTACAAAGTGTAGTTAGGGTTTTGAGTATGTTTTCCATAACATTATCTTGTCCTGGCTGTGTAACTCTGTCTTGATAAATAGTCTGCAATCATATTTTTGTCAGTTTTTATTACCTCAATTGTAAATGTAAAATTTAATATGTTTAATACTAGTCTCCTTATTTCTTTTGTTGTAACTGAATGATCTAATTTTTTCGTTATCCACCATTTTACTTGTGTATTATCTGTTCTTACAATAAATTTATTGTAAACAATATATGGTTCAAATGCCAATAAATATTTATATAATGCGAATAATTCTTTTCTATTTATTTCCCATTTTATTTGTGCTTCTGTATAAGATCCTGAATAGTATCTACAATGGTGTTCTATTTTTTCTTTTTCATATTTGTATTTTTAAACTCCTCCATAACTATGATCACTTGAATCTGTTTCGACAATATAAGTAAATGTTTTATTTTCATCAGGAAAATATAGTTTTGGTAATTTTTTACATAAATTCTTAATATTTCTTATATGTTCTTTTTCTTTATCGTCAAAATGATATTCTACATCTTTTTTAAGTTTTTTATGTAATGGTTTTAGATGTTCTGCTAATTTTGGTATATATTCTCTTACCTGATTTACTAATCCTAGAAACGATTGTAATTTCTTTTTTATATCTATATTTTCATCAATAGTAATTATTTTTTGTACTATATGTGTTTGCATTTTTATTCCATTTTTATCTATTTGTATTCCTAGAAATTCTATCTGTGATTTCATAATTTCTGCTTTCCTTTTGCTTAAGCTTATACCTGCATTTTTTACTATATGTATAAATTTTTCTAATAAGTTTATATGTTAATCTTGTGTTCTAGAATATAGTAATATATCATCTATATATACAATACAATTTTCTAGCTGGTTAAAACAGTTATCCATATAATGTTGGAATCTACCTGGTGCATTTTTATATCCAAAAGGTAAAACATTCCATTCATAGAAACCTTGCGGTACTGTGAATGCTGTTAATTGTTTAGATTCTTCTTCTAGTTTTAGGTGGTAAAATCCTGATTTACAGTCAAATTTACTGAAATAATTATATCCTTGTATTTGTCTTATTTTTAGTATTTTGTTTGGTATTGGATAATTATATGTTTTGGTTTTAGCATTTAGATTACGATAATCTATGACCATTCTGCTTTTACCTCTTTTTTGTTCACTATGTTTTATAACTATAAATGCTGGGCTTGTATGTTTACTATTGCTTTTTTGTATGTAATTATTTGCTAATAATTCATCTATATGTATTTTAAATTCTTTTAAATCATCAAAGTTATATTTTAATGGTTTCTGTGTTATTATGCTATTTTCATCTATTAATTCAATTTTTACTTTTGTCTGGATCTTCACTATATAATTGTTCTAGTTGTTCATTAATTAATTTAACTTTGTATATAGCAAATATAATAATTTCTAATTGTGTTATTTGTTTATTATTTATATTTTCCATTTCTTGGTTTATTTTTTCACTTCCTTTTATCCATTCCATAGGTTTTCGTTGTTTATTATTTACTCTTTTTGCTCCTATCTTGTTTCTGCATGGTGTGGTAAACCACCAATGTGTTTTTGTTATTATATGTGGATAAAATCTATCTAGAAATGGCATTCCTAATAACATATCTTTTGTGGTAAATTCAAAATTATACATTTCTTCTATTGTTAGTATCTTATCCCATATTTGTATTTTTATATTTTTTGCTTTGTATTTAATCATACTTCCTTCATTGTTAAATCCTGTTACCACCATAGGTGTTTTTAATTTTTCCCATTTATCTTCTGGTAAACAATTATATTTACATATATTCGCTTCTGCTCCTGTATCTACCATAGGTGTATAATATCTGTTGTGATATCCTTCTACTATAATTTTTGCGAGTATAAATATTTTCATTAATCATTTTGTTCTTTTTATAATTATTTTCTTATTTTGACAAGTTATTGTTAATTGTTCATTTTCTATGTTGTATGGTTTAACTTTTTCTAACCATTTTATTCCTAATGTAATATTATGGTCTCCTTGGTATATTTTAAATGGTATTACTAAGGGTATTCCTCCTATAATTATTTCTTTTTCTGTTGTTTCTTTATTTGTATTTATTATTTCACTAGGTATTCCAGGGCATGTATGTCTTGTTCTTATAATTTCTTCTTCTAATACTAATTCTCTTGTAATATAATTTTCTTCTTGTCCTGTATTTATTAAGATTTTGTATTTTCTTTGTACTTAGTGGTTCAAAAGTCTATTGGAGAAATTTGGGGTTCGCCATAAAGTGGCTCCTCCTTTTCTTCCACAGGCTAGAGGTCAAGTTGAGGTGTTTAAGCGAGAGATTAGACGAATTTTGGCAAAACTGGTGAATGCTAATAGAACGGATTGGTCAGGAGGCTTGATGGTTCTCTTTGGGCCTATCAGACTATATACAAGACTCCCATTAGTATGTCTCCATACCAACTTGTATATGGGAAGGCTTTTCACTTGCCAATCGAGTTAGAGGACAAAGAAATGTGGGCAATGAAGAAACTGAAGATGGATTGGAATGAAGCGGCGGAACAAAGAATAAATGTGTTGAATAAGCTTGATGAGTTTTGTCTCAAAGCCAATGAAAGTTTAGCCATCTACAAAGAGAAGATAAAGAAGTACCACAACCAAAAGATTGAAAACCGAGAATTGGCAGTTGGTGATTTAGTGCTTCGATTCAACTCTAGGCTATGTTTTTTCAGAGAAAACACAATTCCAAGTGGATAGGGCCATTCCTCATCACTAAATTGTTAATACAAGGAGTGGTTGAGCTTAAGAATAAGGAGGGTGCAAACTTCACAATCGACGGGTAGAGGATTAAAATCTACCTAGGGTATGCAGAGAGTGTAAAAGAAATAGTTGAGGCATATAGCCTTGGTGAAGTCTGAGTAATCAAGACGCCTGCATCCTGCAGCGACGTTTAATCAAGCGCTTATTGGGAGGAAACCCAAGGTGTATCATCTAGCCAACGATAGATTTTACATTCTTTGTAAGAAAAGTCATGTTTTCCTATTTTGTTTTGTTTTTAATCTTATTTCATTCTTTCTTTGAGTTCTAGTGTTGCCTAGATATCAGTGTAGGGTCCATGTCTTAAAAATTGTCCAAAAAAACACAAAAATATTGGCCTAATAAGTGTTACATGTGTAGGGACCAAAAAAATTGTGTGAAAAATTAGTTTGGTGCGTAGATCTACAGACTCCATCGATGGGCCATTGTTCAATCCATGGACCATTGATGGTGTCCGTAGATCCGATGTATATCTCTTAAATTTTCTATGTTTAGATTCAAACAACGGTCCAATTCGACGGACAATTGAAGGGGTTTCATAAGTCTAAAATGCCAGTGACATGACTATTCGACCGGTTATATTGAAAGGACATGATAGTTTATATTCATTCATACCTTCAAATTCATTTAATATTCACTTCCTAAACCATTTTTCTTCCATTATTTCCTTACTTTATCACTACCTATTACACTCCCATCTTCCATATCACTCCAAAATCCAAATTCTTAAAATTCTCCAAACTATCTCTTCAAAAATTCACTTGTTTCTCAGTAGTTCTTCGGCCCGTGATCAAAGTTCGGGTTCTAGGCTACTTTTCAAAGTTCATGCCACAACCACACCACTACAAAATAAAGTTACTTCGATTTTCTTTAAACTTTGAACTCTCGTTCATAGTTGCTAAACCGAAATTCAAATGTGGGTCTTCACTGAGGCACTAAGTTAATTGATCTTGCATGCTAATAGATCGTTTCTTACTTCTCTCGGAATGAAAAAATATAGATGTGCCTCTTATTAGTTTGCCTATAATTTGACTTTTTTTGTAGTTTTAGAAATTCCGACTAAGGGATTCGTAATATAGATGAATTAGAAAATAAATTATGTGGAAACTCTACAAATTACGAGCATGTTTTTTTGGGTGTTATAATCTTTGTCTAAAGTTGTGTGGGTCCAGAATTGTAAATAAAATTGATCTTGTAAAAAGGCCTAAAATGTGAATCAGGCCAAAAGTACGAGACCCCATCAACGGACCGTCCGTGGATCAATGGGCTATCGATCAAGTCCTTCGATTAGACCACCCTTAAATTGTTGAACTGCATGTACGCTGTTTCATTCAGAGAACTTGTTTTCATTCACTTCTAAAAGATAATCTAAGTATTATACGACGAAAGTGGACTATTGTTTGTCGATTGATCAACGGTCCTTTCTGGACATCCGTCATTTTGATCTGACAAGTCTGATTTTTTTAAAGATAATTAATTCTAAGTGTCTTCAACAGACTCTACATACGGACCGTCAATAGAGCCCATCGACGTGAATTTGCAGAAGTGAACTTAGTTGAGTATTTTTCAAGTTTTTCTTGTTCTGTGTGTTTTGAGTGTGTAATAAGGCTGAAATGAGACAAAAAACTGCTCTAGAGGTACTAATGTCTCCTAAAGAGGACATCATCTACCAAATTGGCGAGTCAAAGTTAGTGTCCCCTTCTCGTTGGTTAATTTAAACTTCAATAATGAAAAAGGCTCATCGTACATTGCCCACGTGCTACAACCGTAACACAAGATGCACGAGTCAGTCGGGGTACCCCCTTGAAGGTGGTTCCTGGTGTATTATTTGCATCCTAGTCTGATGAATAGCGCAGACTGATCAACTTACCTTCCGGAGCTGCCTCGAGTTCTGAAGGAGCTTTTGGCTCCAAATCTGCCTCAACATCAGGGTCATCCTACACTTCAGGGTTAAATGAGGTAACTTCCTCTAGTTAAGTCTGTAGTTAAGTCTCCATGATCACCAAGCCTCTTTTGATGAGGCTACCAGCTCGGAGTCTTCCCTTGCACCACGAGGATATGTCCCTGCACCGGTTGCTAACGAACCTAACCAGTGGTGTGTCTATAATAAGTATTATGTCTATAGAGACGCTAGAATATTTATTGAGAAAGGGGTGATGACCCTATTGGTAAATTTTAAGCAACAAATTCTTACCGGGAGTTTGCATAGAGTTCCCGAAGTGCATATATTATTACACCGAAACAGGTTTGAGTGGATGGCATGGAGTTAGTGGTCCTACACCAAGGAGATAGGTAGGGATTTATACACGTCCAATGTGACAATTCTCAGGAGCTCTATTGTTAGGTTGGCGAGACTTGCAAAATAGGACTCGTTCACATCTTTTCTGGTCCGAGAATGTCAGGTTGATGTATTATAGTCCACCCTCCGCTGGTTACTGAATGTCCCCACCGCTAAGACAGAATGGCCCCCCATTACAATAGAATTTGACTGCATGTGGGATAATTATCTCACAAAACAAAACAAAGCTGACATTATTGATGAAGTCGCCAGTAAGACAGATGTGAAAACAGAAGGAGGTAAGACCTCTACATCAAAAGAAATAGTTGAAGATGCAACTGCTTCTCTTATTTACAGCATTGGTAAACATTTCGTGGGAGGACAACGTCTTTCTCAAGATAGAAGTTTAGAAAGTTTAAATAATCTTTACTACAATATACTAACTGATTTCAGCTGGCATAACGATATGTTTATAAACAGAGTCATGTTAAGAGAAGATTAAAACAATGACTATTGGAAAGAACGTTTCCTTAGTGGTTTGCCTCTTTGCTAAAAAGGTAAGATAAAAAATAAGAAATTGGTGTGAAGGTTAAATTCCTTATTCCCAACTCTTTTATGGTGATTTAATCAGTTTAATTAACTTCATAGCCATGGAACTTTGCACTGATCTTAAGCTAAAGGAACAGCTTAAGAAAGATCAAAAGTTTTCGACTTCTAAACATGACAACTTTTATCAAGATTTATGATTTCCTAGTCTCAAACCACCTTAAACAAGGAAGTTTTCTTAGAAAGAAAGAGCAAGACAATGTTCTCATACCAAGAAATCATCGAGAAGGAATAACCATATAAGACAAAGGAGCAACAAAAAGGCTTCTCATAACACTTCACTTGATGAAAAGTGTTGGACATGTGGCCGAAGGGGCCATAAGTCTCCTGACTGTCCAAGAAATAAGAAGAAAAATAAGAAGATAAATCTTCTTGAAGTAGACGAAGAAACCAAGAATAATTTACTCTCTATATTAGCACAGTGCAATTGCCAAGGAGCCTTTTGCCTTTGTGATAACCAGTCTATTAGAGTAATTTCAGAAAAATCTTCAGAAATCTTGTTCGCCACTATTGAGCATATCAAAGATGAAGATGCTCGAAAAAATTATCTACTGGACTTTCAAAAACTGTTTAGTAACCACAACGAAAAGGAAGTTGTTCCAAGAGTTACTCCTTTTAGTATGAAGCAGATTATGAATAGATTTTACAATAAGAAGGAAGAACCCTCTATAAATGAGCTTCAATCAGAAGTCAATGTTGTTAAGGAAGAAACCAGAGAAGTCAAATTCAGACTTCATAAAATTGAAATAGATGCCCTAACAAAACAAATCCTAAAAGAAGAAGAAGGGACTTCTAAAGAAAAAGAATCGGCTCATTCGGTTAATAAGGAAAACAGTTCTGAAGATTTTTTGTCCCCCGGGTATGAAATTGAGGTAGGTGTGAACATGATTACAAAAATTAGACCTCAAAGTTCTCATATCCTAATTAAATTAGTCATTAATGATAATTTTGTTCTTAAAAAAATTGCTTTGTTAGACAGTAGTGCAGATAGGAATTGCATTATCGAAGGTTTAATCCTTACTAAGTACCTTCAAAAGGGAACCATCAAGCTACACATCGCAACTAGGTAGCGTATCCTTATTAATTTTAAATTATCCAATGCCCATATATGAAATGATGGTACTTGTCTTTCAAATGTTTTCGTTATTACTAATAATATTAACGACGAAATCATTCTTGGGATCCCTTTTATAACTCTGATTAAACCATCTATTTCAGATTTTCATTCTATAAAAACATTAATTTTGGGTTTACAAATTTCATTTTCTTTTATAAAAACACTTTCTCTAGAAGAAAGTAAAGTTTTACAGAAACAATCTGCTTTTAAAATAAACCAATTTTTTTTTTCATAAAGAAGATATAAAAATAATGAAAATTCGGCAAATTTTAAAACCCCAGGAATGGTGAATAAATTGTTAATCTTTAAAGAAGTTTCTAAAGAGAAAATTTCTCTTAATTTCAAAATGCTTTTTGGGCTCGAAAAAACCTACATTGTAGATTTTTCGTATATTGATGGAATCGATGATAAGGCAATTTCAATGAAATCTAGGCCTATTCAGATGAACCATTAATTAATGGAAATCAGTACAAAGGAAATTAACTCTCTTTTGGCTAATAAAATTATTAGACCTTCTAAATCTCCTTGGAGTTGTTCAGCTTTTTATGTCAATAATGATGTCGAACAAGAACGAGGTTCCCCCAGACTTGTTATTAAATACAAGCCTTTAAAAACTACTTTGAAATAGATTAGCTATCCAATTCCAAACAAAAGAGATCTTCTAAAAAGAACTTTTAAAGCTAACATCTATAGGAAATTTGATTTAAAATCAGGGTTTTGGCAAATAGAAATTTCAAAAAAGGATAAACATAAAATTGTTTTCAATATTCCATTTGGACAATATGAATGGAATATTACATTTTTTTGGGCTTAAAAATGCCCCATCATAATGTCAAAATATTATGAACTCTATTTTTACCCACATTATCAATATATCGATTGTATATATTGATGATGCATTAATCTTCTCCAAGCACATTAATTCTCATTTAAACATATAAATATTTTTAAAAAAATAATTAAGCATGATGTTCTTGTTGCTAGTGAGTGCTAATTTAATAAAATTATTTCAAACAAAAATAAATTTTTTAGGACATGATTTGTATCAACGTACTTATAATCCAATTTGTAGAGATATTGAATTTTATGAACAATCCCTGATATCATTGTTGATAAAACTCAATTACAAAGGTTCTTAAGAAGACTTAATTATGTTGCCGACTTTATCCCTAAAGTAAAGCAATTTTGTAAACCTCTTTTTGATAGGAAAAAAAAGCATCTGTCTCCCTGGTGTGACGAACTTAAAAAATCTGTTTTTCTTCTAAAATCAATGGTCAAAGAACTTCCTTGTCTAGGTATTCCTAACTGAGATTTTTTTATGACTGTTAAAATAGATGTGTCTGATAAAGTATATGGTGGTATTCTTAAAAAAGGGAAAACTCCAAATATATTAGAACAATTGGTTACTTATTCCTTAGGAATCTTGAAGTCTGCGGAAATGAATTGTAGTACTCTTAAGAAATAACTTCTTCTATAGTTTTCTGAATTCCAAGATGATCTAAACAAATTTTTTCTAGGTGGCAAGCATTGTTATCCAGCTTCGATTTTCAAATTGAATTCATTAAAGGAAAAGATAATTCTTTGACAGACTTCCTAACGCGAGAATTCTTGCAGGGAAGGTCAACATGCGGCCCTCTTCAAAAGCCATAACACAAAGCCCCTTAAAGAATAAAGGAAAGAGTCCTGAAGGAAAACCATCAGCTAACCCATTTGCTATCTGACCTTCATTAAATCACCAAAATAAATATTAAGCTTTGGCAAGCTTACCACCCATAAACCCAGCCTTTTCAATAACATATTTTCCTCCTTTGCATCTGAGCTCTAATAAACCCTTTAAACAAATTGTTGATCCTTTCTCACACTCACCATCAGGAGACCCAAATAGTGTTTCCCCCAAACCGAAGATATATACACCATGACAGCTCCAGAGAGCTTCAAAGACGCGGTTGATCCAACTACTGCTTCAACAACGGATAAAACTCCAAAGGTAAAAGAAAGCTTTGAAATCATTTCTTTGCAGCTTTCTCTAATATTAGCCCTTGACAAAGAATATGAAAATTTTAAGGTAAAACATCCTTTTAAACCTCTATTTTCTAACATTGATAATGTGGATATTGATAATCCACTAAAAACAATAAAATAATTCGAGTTCATTCTTGTTGATACCGGTTCAATTGAAATTGAACACAAGCTTAATGATAACTTTGATCCTGATAGTATTGCTTACTCTAATGTTACTATCAAGAAAATTTTATCTCCTTTTGAGTGAAAGGTATATCACTTGCATACTCCTATTAATCTATCGAGGGAACACATACCAAATATTCTATTAGCATGACTACAGATCAGCCTGGTTCAACTTCCTATACTTTATGCTAACTACTCACACGTGGTTTCTAAAATATAGTACAAAAGTGACAAAAAGGGTCATCCCAAGATGTTTATACGAATGGTGGAACTTTTTTGGAGGTAATAAACAAGTTCTACCAAAAAACTTTGATAACAAATTTAGTCAGCTTCAACTAGATCAAGACATATGTTCTCTCCCAGGTCTGGCAAGTAGCAACAAGGCAAGTTCTAACGCGTGTACTCATTAAAAGACTTCTAAATGAAAGAATTATCAATACATGCAAGACACTATACTAGAATTGTTATTTTAGTTAGTTTTTACATTATTATTTACACATGGTTCTCACAACCCTAGTTATGGATTTAGTTACCCATGTAAACAATCACACACTTCATATTTATTAGACAAGAATTCATGTACATACTTTAATCAGATTGAACAAAATCTAGAAAATTACTTGAATAAATCAAAGTCTTGCAACAAACGATTCCGGAACGTAGAATATTGCCGAAAATCTCAAGTTCAACAACTAGGATGATAAAACTAAAAAAATACCAAAGAGTCTAACACAAAAAAAAAATGAGGTTTTTACAAGTTTTTATAATAAAGAAATCCTAACATAAAAAGGAAATCTATTTAAGAAAAATTTTCCCAAAAATGCATCTGAGTCGACGACCAAACCTAAGGACCATTTTCGAGGCCACAAAATAATGTTGACGCTACGATGGACCGTCGAGGCCAACCATCGTTACACGCTTACAATCTTTTTTAGCTGCTTTCTTTTCCAATTCATTGTTACCATCGATGGACAAGGATGATCGTCCATTGAGTGCACGACGTTCCGTCTATGGCTTCCGTTTCTCCACACTTAGAACCTTTTCAAGACGAGTACTGGGGCTACTTTCTTTTAGCAATGACGGATGTGCAAGAAGGTCCGTCATGGATATGACGGTCTGTCGATAGCTTCCGTAGACCCACACTTGATCAGAATTCCCCGATCTTCTTTCAGCAACATTTACTTCAGATTGCGGTTTCCACCTACGGACCGTCGAGGGTTCGACGGACTATCGATGGCTCCGTAGGTCATAACTTCTGCAATTTCAGCATATTGTTTCCGCATTTTCATTATGGACAGTTCCCTCCAAACGAAGAGAAAAATACATAAACTACTACAAAAAGTCCTTAGACACATACGAAACTTAATTGAAAAAAATTGAAAGTACCTTGAAACCACGGTACATCAATCTGCCCAAGATAAGTTTCCATCGATGAGACCTCACCAATGGACCGTTTTTAAACCAACAGGTTGTCGTTTGGTCCGTCAATTGACACTGCCAAGGTAGTGTATCGACCAGCCTTGGTTCCATCTTGTGGGCCCTTTTGCATGGCCCTTGAAAAGTCGTACCCGAACGTTCCTAATGGAAATACAATTCTTATAAATTTGTAGACCTACCACATGAGTTCCACCCAAAAATAAAACTCGCAACTCGTCCAAAAAGGCTATGCCTCATCAAGACACACTTGACCATTTTAAGGACTATCTTTTGAACGCCTTGGACGTTCTTGGTCGTTTGACCTCCAACTTCTCGAAACTCCATATACCATCTTCAAAACTAATTATATCTCATTTTCATACTTCATAATCTCATTAAATACAATTATTAAACACATATAGACACATGAGGCATATAGGTGACTAGTCGTCGAATGTTTTGGTCCCTTGACGTTCGACTTCGAAATCACCTCAAACATTACACACTGCCTTTAAACCATATTATAAACCATTTTACGACCTTAGAACCTTAATACAAACATGTTAGGCTCCAAAAGCTGTAACTCATTTTTGGGTCATACAAAATGCACAACCTAACTCAAAATAAGCAAAATTGAAAAATTTCCATGTTGAAAGCACATTTAACTGTAAGTCATTGTAACAACACCAAAAATGCACCTTTTTACAAAATTTCATCAAAAATCAAGGAAACTTCAATTTATTTGTAATTAATACAAAGAAAAACTAACCTTAATTATCTAATATATAAGGGTAATGGGACTTCATGTCGGCCTCGGCATCCCATATTGCACCCTCAACTAGGTGAATCTTTCTAATACCTTTACGGAAGCCACCTCTTTGTTACTCAATTTCTTTACATGCCTATAAAGTATTTGAAACGAAACTTCCTAATAAAAGAGGTTATCCTTTACTCTAAGACCCTCAAGAGGAAGAATAGACTCGGGATCACAGATAAAATTCTTAAGCGAGGAAACCTGTTAAACCGGATGAACCGAAGCCAATTCACTACGCAACCTTAGCTCATAGGTAACCTTACCAACCCTTTGCAAGATTTCATAGGAACCCACATAAATATTACTCAACTTCCCTTTCTTGACAAATCTAACCACTCCTTTCATAGGGGTAATTTTTAAATACACCTTATAACCTTTTTCAAACTCTAAGTCCCTTGTCCCAGGATAGGCGTAAGACTTTTGCTGACAATAGGTCGTTCACAAGTGATTCTTTATAATATGAACTTTATCCAAAGTCCTATAAATCAAATCGAGACCAAGAAATGAAGGTTCACCCACTTCAAACCATCCATTCGGAGATCCACATCTCCTACCATACAAGGCTTCATAAGGAGCCATAAATATGGATGAATGGTAGCTATTGTTGTAATAAAACTCCACCAAAGGCAAATTCTTATCCCTATTTCCCTTGAAATCAATCACATAAGCTCTAAGCATGTAACAACCCTAAAATGACTATGCTAAGTAATGCCTAATGTATCTAGAATACCTAGATTAGACCGGGTTCACACGGATTGATGCGTGTAGTCAAGACAACTAACTTGGTGAGTTAGTTGAGCTAGGAAAGGTTGGGTCCAGCCATGTAGGGCACCCGAATAAGAAAATTTACCCGGATGATTCTTAACCGGTCTTAAAAAGGGGTAATGTTATGTTTGGAGGGTCAAGGAGTAATGGTATTTTACAGGCTAAGGATAGTATTTTAATTAACCTAAATATTTAATTAATTAATTAATATGGTAGAGGGGCAATTCGGGTAGAAGTTTCCGAATTTGACCTTTTAAGCAAAATCTAGCTCCACCGGGGTTCGATCCTTGGTGGAAGCAAGGATTAAATTGATTTAATTTTATTAAGTGAATTAGTTTAATAAACTATTATTTAAAAAGATTATTTAAGTAAGGGAAAAATCAGATTTTTAATAAAAAATTAATAGTAAAATTAATAAATAATGAGGAGTCCTAGTTTTACTATGTCTCCACCTAACTCTCCTAATCTTAATTCTCTCATTCTCACGTCTCTAACTCTCATTCTCACTTATTTTATCATTAAAAGAACTGAAAATAATAGTTCTTTACTCTTGAAGAACTTACACACAAAAACACAAATAAAAGCTAAGCTAAAAACAAAAATCAACAACATTCTTCTCGACAGATTGTGTTTGGGATTTTGGTGGTGAGGCAGTGGTGTCGTCGGAATTTGAAACAAGTTTTGAACGACATTAAGGTATGGGTTTTATTCTCTCTTGGTCCCTTGCCCAAGATACCCTCTAGGTTCAGTTTAATCGCAATTGAAAAACAAAGGTTGTCCCCGTTGAACGCCCCTGTCATTAGATCCTTTAAAATATTCAAAGAATGTGTTCGTATGTCTTTTGGTAGATAATTTAAGGTCTGGTTGTGATTATGTGTTGAGTGTGTATTCGGAAATCATGTAAGAGATGAAAAATATATTATGGAAGAGTATATTAAGTTGACTGTTTTGAGCATGTGTGTGCTTAAAATTTACTATAATTGCTGCCTAAAATTTGTATGTTAAAATGTTGCGTTTCGCATGTGCAAAAATGTTAAAACCCTGATGTTCATATAAATCTAATGTGGATGACTGAATGTCACTCAAAATACTAAACAAATATACATAAAAATAAGAGAAAATGGATTGGAATAGACCAAATTTCAAGCTTGCTGAAATTGGTAGTCTTGGCAAAGAATTGAAAAAAATTGTGAGGTCATTGGGAATTGAATCCAAGACCTAACCAAATTAAATCTCCATAAAATGAGAAATGAAAGTAAAAATAACTGTGGAGAGTGGGGATTGTACCCACAACCTCTTGAATAGATGAGAGAGGTTGAAGAAAAATACAGGAGAAAAAAATAAATGTGGAGAGTGGGGATTGAACCCACAACCTCCTAAATGGATGAGAGAGTTAGGAGAAAATATAGGATTAAAATAAATGTGAAGTGGGGATTGAACACACAACCCTTTAATAGGTGAGAAAGTTAAGAGATAAATTAAGAGAAAAAGAATGAGCTTGTGGGATTGATCCCACAACATCCTGATTTTTAAATTAAAAAAAGAAGAGGAAAAGAAAGGAAATATTTTGGGAGTGATGGGGATCGAACTAGGGTCCCCCAATTATGAAAAATGAAATCATCAAGTTTCATATAAGATTAAGTGTTACTCAAGGGATTTGAAATCGGGTTCTCTTGCGCAATTCCGTATACATAAGTCATATGTGATCAAATACTTAATGAATGTTGCCTCCAATGATTGAAATCAATATAATGGCATATCTACAAGTTACATAAGTCTTGTACAACATACTCTTGGGTAAATATGAATCACTTAGAAAAACTATGAATGAAGCCTCATGGCTTGTATGTGTGGACTTATAAGTCTAGCATACATTTAAATATAAGTGAACAAAAGATATTATGTGATGCGATAATGACACCCCATAGGGCTTAAGTAAGAATGTGACACACATTAAAGGTGCATATGCATTGGCATACGATGAAATGAACACACATAAAGCGGTGAGTAATTACGAAGAGTTATTATGCTAAAGTTAAAGAATGTGGTGACAACATGACAAGAGGCTAAAGAGAAAGGTGAGAAGAATATCAAATAAGCTTAAGTAAATGATACCAAGACTTACTCAGCTATTAGAGTGTAAAGTTAATGAAGAGACCGGTCTCTATGAACACTCTAATGAAAGAATTGAAGTTAATGCATACTTATTACTAATGATGAGATAAGAAATCATCTAATGATCTCTGCTGCCCTCAGGCTAGAAGCCAGCTTGTATGATGTATGAGATGATTGTAATGGAACTTTATACTGAGAACCGATAGGATAGCTATGAGCTGTGAAACCTTCATAGGGGAAGGTAGAGGTTCGTGTAATTTTCAGAGATGAGCTTGTCCGTCTAGATGGGTATGGGTCTCCTTATATCTCCTATTCCTTGAACCTATACTGCCAATATAGGGTTCTTGCAAGGTTCGACTCCCTATATACGCTAGAATGTTTTGGCTCACTTTGGCCAGTGATTCCACCTCTTTTCGGTGTAGGGTTAAGCACTGGATTTCATCATGCTCACATGATCTATGTCGGTTAATCTTAAAGTTCCCAAAGAAAGAATGGGCCAGCCTCAAGGGATACACATAACGAAATGAACAATACCAAAGGTGTAAGGATAGGGTAATAAAAAGGTGAGATAGACTTAAGTAATGACACTAGGTAATTCTTTGTCATTGCACAACAAACCCGATGAATGTCTTAAACTACATCCTAGGTATGGCTGGTGTTTACACTAGCTTACGAATGAATGAAGCAAACTCTGTATTTGCTAAAGAAGGCTCCCTAGTTGAGGTCCCATAAGTTGAGCCCTCATTTTGGGATGTCCTAATGTCAAGTTTATTAATCCAAGGTCTCATGGCATATGAACGAATGATATAAAATATGTTATGTATTATCTACAATATATTCCGTGCTATATGCAATATGTTATGTGCTATGTGCAATATGTTATGTGCTATATGCAATATGTTATGTGTTGTGTGCAATATGATACGTATGGTGATGCATGTTACTCTCATAGCATGACTTTCCTAATCAAATTTTGGTAATTCCACTATGTGGACTTTCCATAATTCATATCGTTAGGAGATAGCTCTTCTTAATCATGCATGTCCTTGGTTTGTGACTGCATATACCCACACTTAGTACATGTGTGTACTAATCCCATACGATTCTCTACTTTTAGGTGCAGGTGAAGCTGGACGCTAGAACTTACGAATCGACTCTAAAGTTATTCGGACGTGGAGCTTTCATCCGGATTTGGTAGGCCCTCATCCTTTTGAGGAGGCTTACTATTTTATTCTAGCATTAGACATATACATTAGCTAGTGGAGTATGTTTCACTAGTGTTTCTTTTCCAGTTATTTTCAGATATTGTGTTGGTGTTATTTTTGCAACTCTATATTTTATACAGATATTGACTGTCATTCATTTGATTATCTTTGTATAAGATGGTTGCTATGAACGCTTATGAGTTTATGTAGAGAGTGTAACGCAGGTTGAATATTTCCCACTATGAAGTCTTACTAAACAAAATTTTAATTTTTTTTCAAAAATTAACCTAGATGAAGTAATGATGACATATGTATGCTTGTTTGTGACCTCTGAGAAGTCAACGATGTAGATCTTGTCTGGGGTCTAGTCTCCGATCGTGACAAAGTTGGTATCAGAGAGTTAGGTTAAATTCCGAGAGTAATAAGTTCACATCAACCACATTGAGTAGTTTTTAAGTCGTTGAAGTGAAGTGCACCACTATCCTGAATTAGAGACTCAATGATGCGTAGGAAAATTCCCTTCTTCTGATCTTATCGTGCCTTCTCTAATGTATGATTCCTTAGTATTATTATCGTATCTAACATCAATTCTACTTTTTTCAAAAAATTTACACAATGAGCAACGCTGGTCGAGTAAGAGGAAAAGAAGTTGCTCGGGGAAAAGCTACTCAAATTGAGATGCATGTTTACCCAGCTGTGTTGACAGATGAGAAGTAAGGACAACCCTAGTACAGATGGACCAAGCCATAACCTTACAAGATAAGGCTTTGACAGCCCATGAACAGAAAAAAGGTGTTCCCACGAAGGACCCACCTGCCAGCACCATGGCTAGTAGGCTAAGGGACTTCACGAGGATGAATCCTCTCGTTTCCACTGGATCTAAGATTGTTGAGAATCTCGAGGAGTAGTAGGGAAGCTATTCTGCATACTAGTATAGGACATTTAAGGCTTATGGTTCATGTCCAACAAGTGGTGGAAAGTAGAAGAGGAAGCATACTAGGGAAGGGAACAGGTCAAGGCAAGTTGATAAGAATTTTTCAAGGAAGAGTATTACTGAAATTAGGGATAAGCCCAGGTTTAAGAAGTGACTCTCCCGCAAAGGGTAGTCAATTTTGTCCAAGAATCTCTATGATAGGGATTCCGAGCCTAGAGTTAAGAGAAACAGTGAAGTAGATACACCTCAGGAGAGGCCACCTTGTAGGAAATATGGAAAACTTCATGGAGGAGGGTGTATGAGTTTCTCTAACGCTTGTTACTGTTGTAGAAAGTTGGGTCACATGATGAAGGATTGTCCGTATATGATAGGTCCAGAAGAAGGGAAGGAGAAAGTTCAGCCAAATGGTCCAAGTAAATAGGCTCCAAGGAGGCAATGATTCTTCGCACTCAAGTCTAGGGGTGTTGGGAAGACCCCTCTGGTGATGTCTCATGTGCGTAGCCTAAATTAGTTTTTCATGTATATTGTTTTATGCACTAGTATGAAGTTAATGTATTGGAGTCATCATGTTTGTTGCTGTCGTATGTTACTTATATGTTTATTTATGTTGTATTCTTTGATAATACTAGTTAAGGATGGATTTCCTTAGTCTATTTATGCAAAGCAGGTAGTAGGTTTCAAGGGTGTGCACAAACCTACTAATATATGAATCAAATATTCACCAACAAAGCCATATGATTTAAAATCTTAAGTCCAACAAGATGTTAACTAAGGGTTCATATATACTCCTCCTAAGGCTGGTTTTCTTTAAGAAACTCTAAATTTCAGTGCACTAGTCGACATGGTGTTGTACATCAAAAATCGTATGCATAATAATTGCACTATGTTAGTTAAAATGAATTCATGTTTGCTTGACATTGTTGTTTTTGTGTAGCGCGGACATGAATTTTTTTTATGTTTCATGAGTTGTGAGGTGCATCAAGTTAAGTGTGATTGAAAAGGAAGTTCCTCAAATTTCAAATATTAAGCTTCAGGTAAGCTTGATTAATATGCATTATCCAGAGTAAGTGTGACACGGAAATTCATAAAGAGCAAAGTCTCAAGTATGTTAAAATATTTTGAAAAAAAACCCTCTTTATTTTAGAATGATGTGTAGTGTCATTCGGGGACGAATGTTCCTGGGGGGTGGGGATAATGTAACAACCCTAAATGACTATGCTAAGTAATGCCTAATGTATCTAGAATGCCTAGATTAGATTGGGTTCACACCGATTGATACACCTAGAACCAAAACTCTGAAACTCTGCAACATCCAAGCCATCTAACATGGTGAGTTAATTGACCTAGGAAAGGTTGGGTCCAGCCATGTAGGGCAATCGAATATGAGGATTTACCCGAATGAGTCTTAACCAGACATAAAAAGGGGTAATCTTAAGTTTGGAGGGTACAGGGGTAAAATTATAATTTCTAGGCTAAGGGTAGTATTGTAATTACCCTAAATATTTAATTAATTAATTAATAATTCTGGTGGAGGGGAAATTCGGGTAGAGGATGCCGAATTCGACCCTTTAAGCAAAATCTAGCTCCACCGGAGTTCGAGCCTTGGTAGAAGCAAGGATAAAATTGATTTAATTTTATTAAGTGACTAAGTTGAATAAATTATTATTTAAAAATCTTATTTAAGTAACGGTAAAATCAGATTTTTAATTAAAAAAATTTAATAATAAAATTAATAACTAATGAGGAGTCCTAGTTTTACTAAGTCTCCACCTAAATCTCCTAGTGCTAATCCTCTCATTCTCACGTCTCTCCCTATCATTCTCACGTTTTTTTATCAGTAAAAGTACTGAAAATAATAGTTCTTTACTCTTGAAGAACTTACACACAAAAACTCAAACGAAAAGCTAAGCTAAAAATAAAAATCAACAACATTCTTCTCGACGGATTGTGTTTGGGATTTTGGTGGTAAGGCAGTGGTGTCGTTGGAATTTGCAGCATTGAAACAAATTTTGAACGAAATTAAGGTATGGGCTTTCTTTTCTCTCTATTCCCTTTCCAAAGAGACCCTTAAAGTTTAATTTAATCATAATGAAAAACTATGGCTGTCCCTGTTGCATTCCCCTGTCATTATATCATGTGAAAGATTCAACGCATGCGTTGATATGCCTTCTGGTAGATAATTTTAGGTTTGGTTTTGATTATGTCTTCAATGTGTATTTGGAAATCATGCAAGGGATGAAAAATTTATTCCGAAAAATTATATTAAGTTGACTGTTTTGACCATGTGTGTGCTGAAAATTTAGTATGTTTGCTGCCTGAAATTTGCATTTTATAATGTTGTGTTTCGCGTGTATAAAAATGTTAAACACGTGATGTTCATATAAGATTAATGTGGCTGACTAAATGTCACTCAAAATACTGCAAAAGTCAACATAAGTTTGAGAGAAAATGGATTGGAAGAGACCAAATTTCCAGCTTCCTGGAAAATGGTGGTCTCGGACAACAATTGAAAAAATTAGCTATGTTTTAAACAATTATAAAAATTGTGAGGTCATTGATAATTGAACCCAAGACCTCACCAAATGTAATCTACATAAATATTTCAAGAAAAAATTGAAAAGAAAAATAAATGTGGGGAGTGGGGATTGAACCCACAACCTCTTGAGTAGATGAGAGAGTTTGAAGAAAAACAAAGGAGAAAAAAATTAATGTGGAGAGTGGGGATTGAACCAACAACATCTTGAATGTATGAGAGAGTTAGGAGAAAAATAAATGCAAAGAGTGGGGACTGAACCCAAAACCCCTTTAATAGGTGAGAAAATTAAGTCATAAATTAAGAGAAAAAGAATGAGCTTGTGGGAGATTCATCCCACAACCTCCTTTCCTTAAGTGAAAAGAGAAGAGGAAAAGAAAGGAAATATTATGGGAGTGATGGTGATCGAACTAGGGTCCCCTAAATCTGAAAAATGAAATCATCAAGTTTAATATAAGATTAAGTGTTGCTCAAGGGATGCAAAATCGGGTTCCCTTTCCCAATTCCGTATTGATACGTAAGTCATACGTGAACAAATACATAATGAATGTTGACTCCAATGATCGAAATCAATATGTTGGCATATCTATATGATGCATACGTCTTGTACTACATAATTATGGGTAAATATGATAAGACAAACTATTAATGAAGTCTCATGGATTGTTTATGTGGACTTATAAGTCTAGCATAAGTTTAAAAGTAAATGAACCTAAGATGTTATTGATGAGATAATGAAACCCTAGAGGGGTTAAGTAAGAGTGTGAAACATATTAAGGGGCAAGTGCATTGGCATACGATGAAATGAACATTCACGTAAAGCGGTGAGTAATTATGAACAATTAATGTGCTAAAGTGAAAGAATGTGGTGACAACATTATAAGAGGCTAAATCAAAACGTGAGAGGAATCTCAAATGAACCTAAGTAAATGTTACCAAGACGTATTAACGTATGAGAGTGTAAAGTTAATGAAGAGACCAGTATCTATTAACACTCTAATGAAAGTATTGAAGTTAATTCATACTTAATACTAATGATGAGATGAGAAATCATTTAACGAGCTATGATGACCTCATGCTAGAATACTTCTTACATAATGTATGAGATGATATTAATGGAACTTTATACTGAGCACCGATAGGCTAGCTTTGAGTTGTGATTCCTTCTTTCGAGAAGGCATAGGTTCGTTTAATACTCATGAGATGAGACTGTCTATCCAGACGGGTATGGGTCTCCTTATATCTCCTAGTTTGCACCTATACTGCTTATATTGGGTTCTAGCAGGGTTCGACTCCCTATATTCGCTATCATGTTTTGGTTCACTTCGGATGGTGATTCCACCTTTTTTCGGTGTGAGGTTTAACACTGGATTTCATGATGCTCACATAATCTATATCCGGTAATCTTAAAGTTCCCAACGAAAGAATGAGGTCAGCCTCAAGTAATGCACATAATTAAATTAACGATACCAATGGTGTTAGGTTAGGATAATAAGGATGTGAGATACACTTAAGTAATGACAATAGGTCATTCATGGTCATTGCATAGTGAACACGATAAAAGTCTTAAATTAAATCCTAGGTTATGGAAGTAATTACACTAGCTTACGAACGAAAAAAAATGAAGTATGTATGAATAAACGAAGAAGACTCTGTGTTTGGTAAAAAATGCTCCGTAGTTGAGGTCCTATATGTTGAGCCCTCATTTTTGGAAGTCCTAATGTCAAGTCCTTGATTCTAAGGTCTCATGGAATATGAACGAATGATATGAAATATGTTATGTGCTATAAGAAATATGTTATGTGTTATGTGCAATATGCTATGTGTTATATGCAATATGTTATGAGCTATGTGCAATATGTTATGTGTTATATGCAATATGTTATGTGTTGTGTGCAATATGATACGTATGGTGATGCGTGTTACTCTCATTGCATGACTTTCCTAATCCAATTTTTGCAAGTCCACTAACCTGACTTTCCATAATTCATATCGTTAGCAGACAACTCTTCTTAATAATGTATGTCCTTAGTGTGTTCTTGCATATACCCATACTTAGTACAAGTGTGTAACTAATCCCAAACAACTCACTAATTTTAGGTGCAGGTGCAGCTGGATGCTAGAACTTACGAATCGATGCTTAACTTATCCGAACATGGAGCTTTATTACGAATTCTGTACGCCCTCATGCTTTCGAGGATGCTTAGTATTTTATTCTAGAATTAGACATAGCCATTATCTAGTGCTGTATGTTCCACTAGTGTTTCTTTCCCCTTTATTTTTCTGATATTGTATTGGTGTCATTTTGACAACTCTATATTTTGTATAGATATTGACTGTGTCTTTAATTTGATTATCTTCGTATTAGATGGTTGTTGTGCATGCTTATGAGTTTATGTAGATAGTGTTATGCGGGTTCAATATTTATCACTATGATGTCTAAGTAAACAAAAATTCAAAGTTTTTGCTAAAATTAACCTAGATGATGTAACAATGACGTATGTAGACTTGTCCGCGACCTCTAAGAGGTCAATGACGCTGGTCTCATCTCGGGTCTAGTATCAAGTCATTACAAAGAATATCCTCAAGGGTTTGAATAGTATGCTCCGCTTGACCATACGTTTGGAGATGAAAAGTGGTTCTTAACTTCACCTTGGTACCCAACCCTTCTTTGAATGACCTCCAAAACCTAGATGTGAATTGTGCACCCCTATCCGATATGACGGATAACAGAATACCATGGCGACACACAATCTCATCTATGAAGATCCTTTCTAATCTTCCACCGAATAAGTAGACTTGACGGGGATAAAATGAGTGGATTTAGTAAACCTATCCAAAACAACCCATATAGAGTCATATTTTTTTTGTGTCCGAGGCAAACCTACCGAAAAATCGATATTGATGTCTTCCCACTTCAAAGTAGGAACCTGAATTTCTTGAGTTAAACCTCCCTTTTGATGTTTACCTTTCACTTGTTGGCAATTTGGACACTTTGCAACAAATTCTGTTGTGTCCACTTTTAAACTTTCCCCCCAAAACACTTCCTTAATGTCATGGTACATCTTAGTTGAACCTAGATGAATTGAGCAACGGGACCCATGATCTTTCACAAAAATCCGATTCCTAAAACCATATACATTGGGAACATACAACATTCCTTGATACCTCAAGACACCATCTCCCCCCCCTCCCCCCAAGGAGAATGACTTATTAAGCTGACAAAGAACCAACTCCTTCAACTACATCAATGTTTGATCAAGGTGTTATTTGGGCTTCGCCTAAACCTCCAAGGATAACTCGGAGTTAGGATGGACCTTAAAACCATCATTTGGAGAATCTTCTAACCTAACACGCAATCAAGCCAACCTGTGAACATCTTTCACTAGGTATTTCTTGGTTTCCTATACATGATACACACTACCCATGGACATATGACTTAAAGCATCCGATACCATATTAGCCTTGCCGGGTTGATAGAGAACACTCATGTCGTAGTCTTTCAATAATTTCAACCACCTTCTTTGTTAGAGTTTCAACTCTTTTTGAATAAACACATATTGAAGACTGTACTTGTCGGTATATACATCGACATGAACACCATATAAGTAATGCCTCACTATTTTAAGGCAAATACCATGGCCGTTAACTCAAGATCATTAGTTGAAAATTTCCTCTCATGCTCATTAAGTTGTCTAGAAGAATAGACTACTACTTTCCCATGTTGAATAAGCACACACCCTTAACATAATCGTGATGCATCATAATATACAACGAAACCCTTGGTGTCCTTTGTTAAAGTCAACATTGGAGTGGAAGTAAGCCTTGTCACGACCAAGGTCTAGACCCTAGCCGAAACCGGTGTTATTGACCTCTCACAGGTCGCAGACAAGCCTACTTACGTCGTCATTATATTCATTTGTTTAATTTTAGTGGAAAACTTAAACTTTTTTTCTTTTGAAGTGTACATAGACTTCATATAGTATGCATCCGCGTACAAAGAAGTTTATTACTCATGTGTATCAACAATCTAATAAAGGATTATTAAATCTTGAAATAAATAGTCTTATAGCTTAAGTAACAATTGCCAAAATCGCACCATTACATAAGTCTGAACAAAATTGAAAAAAAATACTAGTAGAAAATACTCAACTAGCCTAAAACTATTAGTAAGCTCGAAACATAATGGTAGGCATCCTCGAATGCATGAAGACCTACCAAGTTCAGATTAAAACACTGGTGTCCGAACAGCTGCAATGAATGTCTTCAACACCCTCCTAAGTCTCCACCTAAAATAGTATAATGTATGGGATGAGTACACACTTTTACTAAGTATGGGTGTATTCAAGTAAACACCAAGGACATGCATGATTAAGAAGATCTCTCACTTAACGATATAAGTTATGGAAACCCAAGTGAGTTGGACTTGCCAAATAGATTAAAAAAGTCATGCTATAAGAGTGACATGTATCATCATTCTTTCATATTGCACCCAGGACACAACATATTTCATATAGCACAGACACATATCATTTGTTTATATACCATGAGACCTTGGAATCACGGATTTCACATTAGAACTTCCCAAATGAGGGCTCAACATATGTGAACTCAACATGGGAGCCTTCTTTAGCAAACACAAAGTCTTCTTCTTTCATTCATACGTACGTCACATTATTCATTTCATTCATTTGTAGGCTGATATAAAAATCATCTATACCTAGGATAAAGTTTAAGACTCTCATCGTGATCATGAAGTGCAATGGCCAAGAATGACCTAATGTCATTAGCTGAATTTGATTTCACCTCCTGATTGTATTGCACGTACATCTTCATTGTCATTCATTTAGTTATCTTTCATACTTTGAGTAACTTCAACTTTAACCGACATAGATCATGTGATCATTATGAAATCTGCTGTCTTCCCAACACCGAAAAGAGGTGGAATCACTTGCCAAGGTGAAACCAACACATCCCTAGCTCGCTTAGGTGGAAAATCACTGGTTAGTTCCCTATGCTGAAAGTATAGCTCAAAGACTAGGCCCATACCCCCCTTGGTGGCCTGTTTCATCTCATTAGAATTACGTGAACCTCCGCCCTTTCTGAAAGAAGGCATCACCACTGATAGCTAGCCTATCGGTGCTCTATTTAAAGATCTTAAATGCATTAAGCTCATTCATCATTGAAGCTTGCTTATAGAATGAGGTAGTCATATCTCATTAGATGATTAATCATCTCTTCTTTACGTATTAAGTATGAATTGTCCTTCCACTTACATGTAGAGTATTTAGACTTTCTCATCATGTTAAACACTGTCTTAGGTGAGTACTTTTGGTGGCATTAAATTGGTCTACAGGTACAACTTCTCTCACTTTCACAAGCCTCTATTGTTGTGCCACCTTGTTCTTTCTTAACATCTTTTCATTTCATCTTTACTGACCTTTCATTATTTGCTCATCGTATAACATACATATACTCGCTTGGAATTGAAATTGAGGGACACTGATTCTACACGTAGATACAACTTGTCTCACTTGTACTAGCCTACTCTCATGTAGCCACTCTTTCTTTGCTAATTCATCGTTTAGAATAAATATACTCACTTAGAAATTTCATTTAGTGACATTTATTTTTAGGCGTAGATGCAGCTTGTCTCACTTGCACTAGCCTAGAGTCATGTAGTTACTCTTTCTTTCCTTTTTAACTATGAATTCATTCTTAACACTTTCGTTTAAAGTATGCTTGAGATTTGACTCTTCATCATTCTACACTCCCATAGGTGAGTACATTCGGTAACATTTTCCTAATCTTGGTTGAGACTTGCCTCACCATTTATCTTATCCTCTTATCATGTTGTCACTATTTTCATTAGCTTTATCATATTAGCTCTTCATAATTACTCACACCATTACGTTAATGTTCATTTCGTCATATGACAATGAACTTGGCCTTTTAGTGGGTTTCACACTCTTACATTACCCCCCTGGAGTCACAAAAATTCATCACATACATCTTAGGTTCACTTACTTTTAAATGTACGCTGGACTTATGAATCCATACGTACAATCCATGAGGCTTCATTCATAATTCATCTAAAGGACTCATACTTACCCAAGATTATGTGGTACTAGAATTATGCATCTTGTAAGTATGTCAAGGTCTCGACTTTGATTCTTATGGGAATCAGTCATTAAATATTTGGTCACATAATAGATATGTATCAATACATAAATTGGGCAAGAGAACCCGATTTCGATTACCTTGAGCAACACTTATCCTCATATTAAATTTTTGACTTATATTTTTCAGCTTGGAGACTTGAGGTCGGATCCCAACACCTACACTTCTTTTTCCTTTTTTTTCTTTCCTCTCTTTTTTAATGGAGACCAAGAGGAAATGGGATCGATCCCCCACAAACTCATTTTATTTTTCAATAATTTTTCGCCTAACTTCCTCAACTATCCGAGAGGTTGTGGATTCGATTCCCACACCCCTAATTTTATTTTTCTTTCATTTTTCTCCAATCTCCCTCACCTATTCAAGAGGTTGTGGGTTCGATCCACACATACCTCATTTTTTTAATTCTTTTCTTCATTCATTCCTTCACTCGAGCCTTACCTTATTTAAAATCCCGCTTAGCTGAGACCAAATTTCAAGATTTTCTGGCAATTTAGTCACATTTTTATTTCATTTTTTCATCATTTGTACGTTAGATTCGTAGGCAATGTGCTGGATATTTTGTACATTATTAGGTTCATCTTTTCCAAGTAAACATATACAAAGAACACAAGACTTTAACATGCCATTTTCATGCTCCAAAACATGCCCAAGAACACAGCTACACACACATTGCACACATTTTCATCATCACATAATTCTGAATATACATACATGAACATAATCATCATGAATACACATTATATACCTAATTTCTACCAGTAAACATAACCAACCCACAACAATCGATGGGATCTACTGACAGGGACATGCAAAGGGGAACATTCCTAGTTTTCGGAGTAGAATTCGACTGAATCATAGGGGTCTCTTGGGAAAGGGACCTACATGAAGAAGCACATACCTTTTTTTGTCCTTTAACATATTTCAAATCTGATCTCAAGTTCATCCAAATCCCACGATAAAATAAATGCTTCTCCAACAAAACTCATGAGCAAACCATTTGAAAAATGCTTTAGGTTTTCGTTTTTAGGTTAGTTTTTCAATTGAACTTTTGTGTGCAAGTTATTCAAGTTATGAACTTTCATTTTTTGTTCCTTTTTGCTGATGATGGACGTGACAAAGAGAGTGAGAGACGTGAGAATGAGAGTGGAGAGAGATTAGAGTATGTTTAGGAGTACGAGTTTTAGTAGAAGACTTAGTCAAACTAGGACTCCTTGTTCTTTATTTATTTTATTATAAATTTTTATTAAAAATCATATTTTCCCTTACTTAAATTAGAAAGTTAAATACCAATTAATTAAAGTTTATTTATAGTTTCCACCAAGGATCAAACACCTGTGAAGCCTAACTCGCGAAATTGGGTTAATTCAGGTAAACCCTACCCGAATTGTCCATTATTTTAATTAATTAATTACTTAATTAAATATTTAAGGTAGTTACAATACTACCCTTAGCCTGGAAAATACCATGTTACCATTAGACCCTCTAAACTTAAGATTACCCCGTTCAAGTCCAGTTAAGACTCATCCAGGAAAATCTTAATATTCGGGTGCCCTACATGGCTCGACCCAACCTTTCCTAGCTCAACTAACTCACTAAGTTGGTTGGCTTGGCCGATGCATAGATTCAGAGGTCTAGTTCCACGCGCATAATTATGTGTGAACTCGGTCTAATCTAGGCATTCTGGTACGTTAAGCATTACTTAGCATAGTCATTTTTCAGGCTGTTACAAGCCTATCCATCAAGATTTCAAAGCTTCTCTCACATGCCTCCGACAATTCAAATTCTTACTCTTTTGGGTCAAAGTAGTCAAGGGAGACGAGATGGATGCAAAACCATACACAAACCTCCGATAATAACTTCCTAGACCTAAGAAACTTCTAATATTAGTTGGAGTAAATGGTCTCGGCCAATTCTTGACCGCCTCGATTTTCCTTGGATCAACTTCAACTCCCTTACTAGAGATGATATGACCAAAAAACGCCACCGACCTCAATCAGAATTCACATTTTCTATACTTGGAAAATAATTGGTTCTCCTTAAATACTTGCAACACCACTCTCAAATGGTCCATGTACTCACCCTCATTTTTTTAATATACCAAGATGTCGTCAATGAAAACAATGAAAAATGAATCTAGGTAACTTTGAAGCACCCTATTCATGAGATCCATAAACACCGCCAGAGCATTAGTGAGACCAAATAACATTACTAAGAATTCATAGTGACCATATCTAGTCTGAAATGTCATTTTTGGTATATCATCACCTCTCACCCTTAGGTGGTGATACCCCGATCTAAAGTTAATCTTAGAAAAGAAGCTTAACCTTTGGAGTTGATCAAACAAGTCGTCAATATGAGGGAGAGGATACTTGTTCTTAATAATGACATTATTGAGTTTGCAGTAATCAAAGCACATCCTAAGGGACCCATCCTTTTTCTTAACAAACAAAACTGGGGCAACCCCCTGGAGAAATAATAGGTCTAGTAAATCCTTGAGTTTATCCTTTGAAACCATGGTATTTTACCCTTTGAAAACCTTATGAAACTTCAATAAAAACCATACAAACCAAAAAGATATATTCCTTAAGTCATAGGCATGTACATCACAAGACGAACAATACACAGCATAGTCAAGTCAATGATCATATCAACGTACTTGAATATAATATCAAGACCACTCTAATCATCAAGTTATAACTTCAACAAGCATGAATAAGAGTATATTCCAACATAACCAAAGCAAGACCTATAAAATCCTATCAAGTCAACAAGTGCAATGACCAAGTAAAGCTCCATAACCTTACTCAATCAAGTAACCCAACAAAAATCATGACTAACATCCTACTTCACATAAAACAGAATTTAAGAGTACATATCATCCTACTTTAACAATATATACACACACAATCATAAGTGGAACAATTCAACATATAGTATCAAAAATGTGCAATTTCATCATATATCTATCATGTACCATTATAAGCATATACTTACATAAGAACATCCTCCTAAGACTTCCTTCAAGGCTAACTAGTGCAATTTTTAGGTAGAGTCCCATACCCTACCTATATTAAGCTAAACCTCTTAGGTTATCCTAGTTAGAGTTAATTCCTTTAGTTCATTTTACCTTTTAGGAAAATCTTTCCTTACCGACATAGACTACATGAGCTAATGTGAATCCGGTTTCATGGAACCCTACACCAAAGGAATGAGAACTACTTGCTAAGGTAGTACAAAAACATGAACACAGCAACTACGTTGATCCACTAGCTAGTATCCCTATGAGCTAATCATAGTTCAAGAATTAGGAGATATATTCGGGACCCTCATTATACTACATGCATTATAGTGTCCAATCTCAAGAGTATATTAGTGATCCTACCTTCCCTATTTGGGAACGGACACTCCTCACTCTTGTTCACTCATTGCTAAGCTAGAGTTCCTTTTGAAAGGTCATTAATGTCTTTTTTAATCATCATAGCTGAATGTAGGTCATAGGGTCTAATCCCATGAATAGTCATCCTCATTAGCTCATTAGGAACTGCATGATATTCCTTACATGCAACCCTCATATGTGAGATTAACATAACATCATCATCATGTCATAATGAGGCACATAGGTACTTCATAACCAACCTTATATCAGTTCATCTTAAACATAATCTCACAATCACATAGTCAAGACATTTCAATTCATAATCATACCAACACGTTCTTAGGCTAATCACAATTCATGCTTCAGTTGAACTACATCATTAATCACAAGCCATCATAACTGAAGTAAAGTTTAGGATCATAAAGACTTACTCAATCACCTTCAATATCCATTAATATGGTCTTATCATCAACCAACCAATTACATCCAACAATAGGTGTAGTAACATTAATCAATAGTAATTAACACAAGAACTAGGTCAATTGCATAATCACAATCCCAATAAACATTAATTCATAACCTAAGGTTAGGGGAATTAAGGTTCATCATAAATTCATCAAGAATTAGATCCAATCCAAACACGACATTACCTTAGTCAATCCATACATGAATTAGAATAGATAAAACAAGTCTAATAATCAATTCGTTATTCAATTCCCATCAATTCATGACTGAGATCCAAGATTTGGTGGATTTTGGGGAATGGAACATGATAAATACGAAATTGTATCAATTAACGTCACTTAATAAATAATTTATACTCAATTATTCATGAGAATCAAAATTTATCATCAATTTGAAGATTAGAAGAAAATCCATTTGAATTTGAAAACCCTATGAAATTGGGTATTTTAGAAATCAACTTCTATAGGACCTCTTGGGGAAAGTAATCGAAAGATTTAAGAACATATACCTTAATAAAGATTAATATACTAAATTCAAGTGAAATCCTAGAGAAATTGACCTTATTCCTCAAGTTGTCTACCTTCTTCAATGTAAGGTGAGAGAAAGTAGGGAGAGGTGAGAGCTTTAGGGTTTTGTTTTGTGAATTTTGGTTTGGTTGAGTGATAAAGAACTTAAAAAGAACCTTAGGCTATATATAATCACCCCCTGTATTACCCAAAACACCCCTAACTTAAATTGTTCTTTTTGTCAAGTCTAAATGTCAAAAATACGATTATGCTGAATATGGAATGTGGCTCCGCGTTGGGGGGCCATCACACATTTTATTTCCCAAAAATAAAATTTGGGATAGTGAGGTCTGTGTTGGCTGCGCGTCGCGCATCAGCCTACTGATTCTTGACTTTCGTAGGTAGCTTTGGCAGCCTGCCCACCCATGTTGGAGTCCTCCTCCATTAACTTTCGAGTGGTAATTGGGGAGTCGTTATTGTACTTTTAGACTCTTTATACTACACTCTACCTAACCAAATTCTCTTTAGAAGTTTTAGACTTCATTTGAACCTTCGAAACCATCCCCAAACATAGCAATATCAACTAGTTCAATTAGACTAGTTTCCGGACGTCATGGACGACCTTTGACGTATTGGCTCTAAAAATTATCGGATGGCTTCTAAACATTATTTTAGGTCATAAAAAAGTAAATAAACATTTATACTCTCATTTTAGGCTCCATATTTGTCCTTTACTTTTCAGAGTATACCAAATTGCAAGGTCTTAAAGGGGTTCTAGTTAGTATGAATGCGGGTTCGAGACTTCATTCATTGATTGCATCAGTAGACTTTTAGAGGAAGCATGGGATATTATTTTTTATATTATGAATATGAGTTGAAATCATGTTTTGAACAATTTTATGTTTCTTTATATTGCACTTTTTTTAAATTGCTTCAGAATGATATGAGTTTAGTTAAGTATTCATGAGTTCAGAAGAGCCAAGGTAGGCTTTTCTTTCATAATATATTTCAAGCCTATGTTTTTTAGCATTCCAAATCACATTACATTAAATATATTGTTGAGAATTATCCTGCATCGTATTATGATGCAGACACATGTAACTAGGATTGGCATCTAGTGCACCGTTGATCCAGTGAGCAGCTCAAAGTAAGTTGGTGAAACTTTTTGCATTCCAGAGGACTCATTTTCATTATTTTTGTCTTTATTCTTAGTTTTTAGAATGATCAGGGTGTTTTGAAATATCCTTCTAAGTTATTAGAGGCTTTATAAATAGATTGTTACCAGTGAGTTGTCCTTACATTGTTATTTATTATGTACTATGACTTGAGTTGCCATTTGGCTAAGTTAAATGTTTTCTTTTCAAAAAAATATTCTAAGTTATCTTTTAAATATTTGAATAAGTGTATTTTAATACTTGTATTAATGCTTTGAGTCTTTCGCTGAGTAAAGAAAGTCAGGCCAAGGGTCGCTTCTGGCTAGCAATGGTCTTTCTGTGTTAGTCCCTCCCAAGGTGTAGACTCGAGGCGTGACAAACTTTGTGTCAGAGCATAGAGTTTAGGAGTCCTAGGAATTCAATGAAGTCATTTCTATAGAGTCCTATTTATCAGGTTAAAGCGCACCACATCTATAATTAGGAGGCTGAAACATTTATTAATTCCTTCACTTCTTTCATACACATTTCGTGCTTTACAGTTTGATCTCTAAAAAGTGTCCTTTTTGTTTGCCCATGCACGTATTTTTTAGAGAATCATGCCAACATCCACGAAGAGAAGTCGGACAGCTAAGAGGATGTTGAGGAATAAGACTTAGCAAATGCACCAAAAGTGCAACCTTAAGGAAAAGTTGCCCATGCTGAAATTTGTGAGACTACCTGGATGTTAAGTCAAGTTGCGATTCATCAGGTGGGACAAAGAGGTTATCAACAGGAAGTGGTTAATACTTCAAGGATCTATGAGTTTTTAGTGATAAATCCACAAAGCTCCAAAAGTTCTAGTCTCACAGAGGATCTGGGAATTATATTGAAGAACTTTAGGAAATTTTCTAAATATTGCATGTTGTTGATGTTGAGAGGATGGAACTAGTTGCATACCAACTAAAGGATATCGCTAGAGTCCGGTTCGCTAATGGAAAAAGAATAGGGTTGACGACACCAAAAGTGAGTTGGGTTGTGTTTGAGAAAGCTCTCATAAGACATTTCATTCTCCGTAAATTGCGAGAGGCAAAGATAAAAGAGTGTTTAACCATTAATTCGGACTATATGAATGTTCATGAGTACTGTGTGAACTTTGCACAACTTTCCTACTATGCTCTGGAGATGGTTGCTGACAAGAGAAGCGGGAATAATTTATTTTGTTATGGGTTGTCGCGTTAGTAAATCAAGGAAGGAAAGGCAACAACATTGATAGGGGATATGGACATAGCAAGGCTAATGATACATGTACAACAAGTTGAGGAGGATAAGTTGAAGGATAAGGAAGGGTTTAAGAATAAGAGGGCTAAGTTATCAGGCAATGAGTTCAGGCAGCAAAGAAGTAGTACGAAGCAGTCTTCCATCCAACAAAAACATAAGGAACCTGCCCCACCATTTGCAAGTGCACTTGCTCTTAAAATTAAAGGTGAGTACAATACTAAGAATTCCCAATGTTTTAGAGTTAAACCTTCATACTCTCAAAAACTTATGTCCCAAAGGGGTAGTAAGATACGTTAATTTTCTAAAAGTGGTAGAAACAACCCAGGTTTTTGTCGTGAGGGATTTATTAGTTGTTACAAATGTGGTCAAGACAGTCATTTTCTAAGGGACTATCTTGAGAACAGTAAAGGTAGTAGAAATTAGGGGAATAGGGCCCAATCATCTTCAGTTTGTCCACCAGATAGAGATGCACCTAAAGCATCAAATTCTATTACTAACTGAGGAACAAAACGCTTGTATGCTATCAAAAATTGCCAAAAGCAAGAGGATTTTCAAAATATTTTCACTGTTTAAGATTCAAGTATTTGACTTTACTTTTATGCCTTACTACATCAAGGAGTGGGTTTATCTTTTTATAACTCATATGTTTCTATGAACATTGATCTTATTCTAGAGCAACTTAGTGAACCATTTAGTTCTTCTACACAAATGTGATTCTATTCTAGCACACAAAGTCGATCGTGATTGTCCATGTTTCCATCAATGAAAAGAGGGCTGATTTAATTAAATTAGACATGGTAGATTTTTATTTTCATTCTTGGTATGGACTTGCTTCATGAATGTTATGGCTAAGCTGATTGTAGTACTTGAGTTGTGAAGTTCCAGTTTCCAAATGAGCCAGTCTTAGAGTGGAAAAGAAGTTCAATAATGCCCGAAAGTCGTTACATTTTCTACTTTAAGGCGATAAAGTTAGTTTCTAAGGTTTTTATCTATCTGACTTAATGAATCCAGTGTTGAGAAACCTCCTATTAAGTCAGGTTCAGTAGTAAAAGAGTTTCTAAAAGTCTTTCTACATGATCTACGCGGAGTCCCTCTAGAGAGAGAAATAGATTTTGTCATAGATATCATTCAATATAATCATCCTATTTTTATTCCACCATACATAATGGCAGTAGCACAGTCGAAAGAGTTGAAGGAGAAGTTGAAGGATTTTTTAGATAAGGGTTTTATTGACCAAATTATCTTAGAAGATAGTTTAGTTTCAATGATATGAAATTTGAGAGAAAAGCTTTTAGGAATTGGAAAAGAAGTTGACTACTTCCCATTTTTAACTCTATTGGAAAGTAATCAAGGTTTTGTGGTGTATTGTGACACATCTAGAAATTGTATAGGTTTTGTGTTGATGCATTTGAAAGGATAAAACTAATACCTCCAGAGATTTAAAAGTTAATGAGAAGCATTACCCAACCCATAGCTTAGAGTTGTTTGTTGTAGTGCTCATTTTGAAAATGTGGTGTAGTTATCATTATGGTGTTCATGTTCATGTGTTCACTGATCACAAAAGTCTTTAGATTGTGTTTGGTTAGAAAGAGTTTGATCTCAAACAGAGAATGTGGTTATAGTTACTCAAGGATTTGACATGAGTATTCTTTACCACCCATGAAAGGCTAATGTTGTTGTTGATTCCTTAAGAAGATATTATATGGTTAGTACCACCCATTTTGAGGGAGGTAAAAATGTGTTAGAACAAGATATTCATAGACTTGCACGATTAAGAGTTCGATTAATAGGGCTGAGTCATCATTAGTGTAAGAAGTAAAAGGTGTGCAAGACCAAGACCCCATCTTTTTTGAATTAAAGGCAAATGTTCATAAAAACAAGTGATGGATTTTGAACAAGTGGGAGATGGTGTTTTGAGGTAATCAAGGTAGATTGCGTGATTAATTTCAAGGGTAATTGGGATGATCATCTATCTAACATTTAGTTGACTATAACAATAGGTATCATTCTAGAATCCAAACTTCCCCTCATGAAGCTCTTTATGGAAGAATATATAAATCTCATTTTGGATGGTCTGAAGTTAGTGAAGCAGGGTTGATTGGAAAAGAGTTAATTCATCAAGCTATGGATAAAAGGAAATTCATTCAAGAAATATTGGAAACAGGGCAGAATCGTTAGAAATCCTACTTTGATGTTAAAAGAATGAAGTTAGATTTTGAGATAGATGATTGACTTAAGTGAAAAGTTTCACCCATGAAGTGTGTTATGAGGGGATAATCAGTCCCCAGTATACTGGTCCTTACACAATATTCAAGAGGATTGACAATGTAGATTATCAGTTAGAGCAACCACATGAGTTAGCAAAAGTTCATCTCGTGTCCCACATCTCCATGTTAAAGGAAGGCATGGAATATACTTCACTTATCATACCAATTGAGGATGTGGGTATCAAGTATAGATTATATGATGAGGAGGTTCTGGTTCAGCACCTAGATCGCCAAGTTCTCAAATTGAGTACAAAAGAAATAGCTTCAGTCAAAGTCCTTTGGAAGAACCAATTTGTTGAAGAAGTTACTTGAGAAGCTGAAGAGGATATGAATAAGCATATCCACATCTCTTTAAATCCGGATAAAATGTAGAGCAAGATACTAATTCTATTTTTACTACTCTTTAAATTATGAATGAGCATGTTGTTTGTTGCATTTACTTGTTGGATGTTTGAACCAGATGTTACCACCGTTAGCCTAGTAAGAGTAATTCGATTTCAGAAAAAGCGTTTCCAAGGGGAAGATATTGTAATATATCGCAATTTGAAAACCCTAGGAAGAAGCTTATAATTGGAAATAGAAGTTTTTGAAAGAATTAAAATCAGGAAATTTTGTTAAGTGAGGAAAATTGAGTTTTTTTACTTTAAACAGCCATAACTCCTAGATTAGGACGATTTAGGTACATTTCTAGTATGGTGGGAAACCTCGTGGCATTATCTTTCAGACACCGCCAACTTTGTGCAATTAGGAGTTCGTATGAGTGAGTTATGCCCTTTGGAAATTGGGCTGTAAGAAAAAAGGAAATCAGTGCAATCCGGATTTTAAGGAGTAATTTGGTCATTTCCTTATCTAACTTAATTAATTCGTTTTTGATAATATTTTTAGAAGATAAAATTATAGGATTCATTTAACTCATTTGAACAATAGAGTTAGGGGTTTTTTTTAGAAAAAATGCAAGAGAAAAAAGAAGAGAAAAAAACTAGTTTCACCAAGAACAATCAGTTTTGATTGCGGATTTCTTCAAGATTTTGATCCTACAAGTTATGTGAGTCTCTCATAGTGTTGGGTTCATTCACCCACGCTTCAAACATGTTTAGTTCAGCGTGATTGATCCTTTAAGAGTTTGAAAGTTGATGTTCTTGACATTAATTCTTGAAGTTGAATGTTGTTCTTGAATTGGGTTGAATTGTGGAGTTATTTGAGATCTTTAAGTTGAGATTAAGAGTTTCTTTAAGTTAAATACATGATTATTAATTTTGGGTGTCGGAATCTTAAATGAATTGGAAAAAAATTTTCGAGTTTAGGGGAATTAGTGATGGAAATGTGGACGAAAAAAGTCGGACAAGGAATAGGTAGCAAGTCAACGTCGCGGACCTGTTCCTATTGATTGTAAAACTCAGCTCCGTGTCATAGAGAGGACACAGACTTTTCTGTCTAAAAATTAAATTTCATGAATTTGTTGAAAACCTGTTCCAAGATGGTGATTTCATAACTTTTATCAAGTTTATGTATTCAAAATCATTCCTAAACATCAAGAGACCCTTCCTATGACAAATTATAATCCTTAAATCTGTAATCCAATTCAATGATCAGTTAAGTGTCAAGTTAAGATCATTTTTTAGTCAAATAAAGAGCACTTAAGATCAAAGTGAAGAAAAGTGAAGAAAAGTCAAGAGAAGCCAAAAGTCAAATAACAAGAGTTCATTTCAAGTTTTCATAAGTCTTTTGCAAATGTTTTAAGTTTGATTTAACACTTAAGTTTTAAGTTTAGTAAACAGTAAAAGTTGAATTTCTATCATCAAAGAAGTATATGCGGACTATGTATTATCAAATAGATTTAAATTGTTTTCATATTTGGAAAAATGGAAACTGAGATTTCTAAAAATCCTACGGCCTGGTTTTCAGTAAAGGGTAATAACTTGCAAAATGAATCAAGAAGGGACATTGAGATATCTAAGATACCCTTTGAACTTTGTTTTTTAACACTAATCTCAAATTATTTATATACCGTGGTTTCACGGTATTTTTAATGTTTTTTCCTTAAGTTCAGTATGTGTCCAAAAGCCTTTCCGTATTAATTTTTATGTAAGTATCTCTTTATTTGCAGGAAATCTTTCTAAAGATGAACGCGGAAGTTTTTGAGCAAGAAATGCAGACTAGTTACCACCTATGGAGCTTGTGATGGTCTATCATACCTGTGACGGTTCGTAGGTGGCATCGTAGTGAAGCTTACGAAGGAAGATGGGGAAGCCTGACAAAGTTTGGGGTTACGAAGTGCACGATGGACCGTCGTAGCCATGATGGTCCGTCCTGCTGGTTCGTCATGATGATCAGAGAAGTAGTCTAGTACCCAAATTTCAAGAAGTTTAAGTGTTATGAAACGGAGACCCTCGACGAATCGTCATTCTTTGAACTGTCCGTCATACCTGCCTCGAGTGTAATGAATAGAGAAGCAGAGGAATTTTCAAAGTATGGGACGACGGAGTCCATGACGGCCCATCGTAACTGCGACTGTCCATCACTAGGTCCGTCGACCCAGCCGCGTTTTGTCAGATTTTCAGCAATTAGACTCCTTCTTTTATTAGTTTTTTTATATAAATAGTTGTAAAAACCTCAATTTTAGGGTTAGACTCTCACACAGTTAGACTCTTTATTGGAAAAATACTTTTATGTTAGATTCTTTGTCAGTAGATTATTTTGGATATTAGACTTTGGATTGTTGCACTTTTCTCTGGAGTTGATTGTTGGCGATTTTGTCTATTAATCAAGTAAATTTATGGATTTTATTCTTTCTTATTGAAGTAAGTGAATGAATTCTTATATCATATATATGAATAGCTAAACTCCATAACTAGGGTTGTGGGAACCATTGGTGAATAATAAGGTAAAATCTAACTAGAATAACAATTCTAGAATAGTATCTTACATGTAATAATTCTTTCGCATAGAAGTCTTTTTAACGGATGGCCAACGTTAGAACTCTCTTTAATGCTACTTGCCGGACCAAGGAGGTAGATAATAGGAAAAGACTTATCAACATAGATTTAGTGTATACTACATAATAGGCTAGTATTGATTGGTACAAGGTAATAACTTAGTCAAATATCGAATACAATGCTTATTATGGGTTAAGGAAAGGGTTAGTATAGCAACACACGTAGCCGGACCAAGGTGTGGAGTGAATTTTGTAGATGTCGGACCAAGGATTTAGAAATACGTAACTTATCACTTTGCATCCAAGATACTAGGAAAGAATTGTTATAGGTAGAATTATCAAATCAGGAACCTGTGGGGAACACTTAAACCCTAGTTACTTTTATTAATTGATTAAACTCCAACATTTGAATCTGTTAGTTGTATACTTTAATCTAGTTAGTTATCTTTAGTAATTTAGAAATAAAAAAAACTTTTATTATCTTTGTTTTTTAAGGAAATAATTTACTAAATAATAGTAATAATAGTTTGAAGTTAAGTGTGAACTATTTTCCTCATGGGAACGATCCCAACCTCATTAGTTGGATCCTTTACACGATACGACTACTTTACTTCTTATTTGAGAAGTAAGTTTCAGCATATCAATTATCACGACCAGGAAGAACCCCCTAGAATTAATGTGCCGTACTTGACCTCTTGGACGTTTTCTACAAGCCCATAGACATTATTCAATCGCATTGTCAAAAGAAATTTAGCGAAAGATTTAGAACTTTTCATACTACATCCTATGCTAGAAACATGACTCATATGTGTATATAATATCGTAAAACATAGTTAGACTCTAAGTCTCTTTTGTCATCTTAGACTCAAAATCAATAAGGTAAAATAGGGACACGACCCTTATCAACATAATATATTAACTAAACTATTACATACTTTGAACATAAAAATGACATAGGAAATCCTTCAATCATAAGGATACCTTTCTTGAGTTTGGGGAAATCAAGCGCTTTACTTTAGAGATATCCTTTAACCATCCATTATGTACACTCTATGTACAAAAAGGGTGAAGAAAAATGGTCTTAGAACAAGAATGTACTAAGTATGACAACCATGAAAAAAGATGCATTTAAAGACATTTGGTTAGAAAACCATGCACCATGTCCTTTTGTAAAACTTCATAAAACCTTTATACAAATTAAGTATAATATAGCTCATATACTTCACATAGGAATAGGCATTATTCATAACATTACATAAACCCACATAATTCATTTAAAATCGTTTATCATATTCATAGTATAATCTTCCTTTTACTGTAACTCCTTTACCCGCAAGTAACCCTCTAGTAATACTTGGTGCACTGCTTGAATAGTTTCACATTTCACTATTCACACTCAAGCATAACCTTAAGGTCATCAAGGTGAACATTCACATAACTTTCATTAACTAAAACATAGGCATTCATGTAAACATAGTATATCATAAGACAAATATTTCATATATAACTCTCATACTTCATGAACCACATATATGACTCGTTCAAAGACACATAAAAGTGAAGACTTCCAACATAATCATAGTTAGGCTATAGCCAACCTATACATAGTTAGACTTCACTCCAATTAACATCATAAGACCTTAATCATAATCCGACTATAAGCCTACTAGTGCAATGTACATTTGAAGTCACCCAACCTCACAAATACTTAGTATACTCACAAAGAGACCATAAGCATACCTTTTACTACATACATCAACATGACAACCATAATCAACTATATAGTAGGACCTCAATTCAATGACAATTAAGACCAACATCATACATACAAGGCAATACCTAATTACATAGTCAATAACACCACTATTATGCATTTAGGGTAAGACTTCATCATATAGACACTATAGGACTCATACCAAGCATGTCATATTAAAATTAGGTCCATACCATATTGTCATTAAAATAAGACATCTATATATACATATACATATTGAACACCTTCCTAGAACTCCCTTCAAAAGCAACTTGTGCAATACGTACGTAAAGTCCCATACCCTCACCTACACTAAGCAACTACCCTTGGGTTGTCCTAGTTAGGGCTCATAACATTAGTTCCATTGTCCATTTTACTTTAGAGAATCCTATCCTTAACCAACAATAAGACCATATTAGCTAAACATGGAATCCAGTGTTATAGAACCTCATATAGAAAGGAGGTGTTCTACTTGCCAAGGTAGAACATCAATATCATTCTAGCATATTAGGTTGATCCACTAGCTAGGTGCTATGGGGAAACCTAGTTATGGAACAAAGATATGTATATTGTTACCCTATTTATACCCTTAGGCATTGTAGTTTATATATAATGAGAAACCATGGGTAAATGTTTCTCCAAGGAAGTCAACACCTCATTTGGACCCATAGGTGCATTCTTCCTCCAAGGGACGTCAACACCTTATGAGAGACCATATATGAACAAAACCCTACTTTACTAGAATATCATACATATTTCATTATGAATTCATTCTTGTGTATGTACATGTCCATATATGAGCAATTCTTTCACATTATACATTTAGACATTACACTTATGCATACTTCACAATATATTACTGCTAAGATAGCATATACTTTCATATTCATAGCGTAATTCATGCATTCATGTTCATATACATAAGTTAATCACCCTAGGAACTATTCTATCAAGGTAGAGATGTGCAATGTGTAGACAAAGGCCCATACTCTTACCTATACTAGCTCACCTATCATGTCATCGTAGTAAAGATATATATTCATACTTTCATTGACATATACTTTACGTGCATAGTAGTAGACGTTAGTGCATATGAGAATTCCTTTCATTAGATAGCATGAACTTATACTACTAATAAGCATGAATGCGGTGTGTGTACATTGGATACCTTGATCTCATAATAGCTATCAAAATATCCTTGAGGCAGCCACCCTCTTAAGACCACAATACACATTCATGCATAAACCACACACCACATTATAGCATAGATTATAAGATAACTTCAACATTGTCTCCAAGACTCCTACCATTGGGTAAGACTACACATTCATACAACGGTACATAGGTAGGGGTCATTCACCATTGGAACTACATAGTTGGCTGTACATAGACCAAACCTAACCCTAACCACTTTATTCAAACGTTGTAGACATCATCAATACATAAAACATAATACTAGATTAAAAGAAAAGGCGTAATAATTCATAGATGTGATCATCATAACCAGACTTTAGAATTCACACACTTGTCTTTAAGGCCATGATAAGAACATATAGATATTGATAAAAAAGTAAACACTGCAACCATAAGTGGACCATACCACACAATGCCTTACAAGGCCAAGTCAACTATCAATTCTATAGAAAAGTATATCAAAAGGGCAATCTTACCAATTAACCAATCCTTGATCATCATTGATCAATTATCAATAATTCACCATCAATTTAAATATAAAACAGTATAAATTGACATACTAGAATAAAAATTTAATCAACATCGAATCAAGATCAAAATGCTCACATTATAAGCTAATTTGAGAATTGAGAAGGATAATGGTTTCATCATAAAATTTGATCAAAACTCGTATTAAAAAAATTAGATAATCATCAATTAATTATAATCATGCTTTTGAATTGAATTTGAGAAATAACTCGTGGCTAGATTGAAAGATATAAAATTTAATCATGAAACTTCTTTAAAAACATTAGAAGGAACTCCTTAGATAGATGGATAAATAAGAATGAAGGATTACCATACCTAATTAAATTAAGATGAAACTAAAAAAGTGTGAACAATCCATGGAAATTGCACCCCTGAGCTATCCTTGAGATTCAACTCCAATGGAGGTTTCTAGAGAGGTTTTATTTTTAACTATTTCAAGAATGAAGTCTAGTTGGGGTTTTAATAATTTTAACTAACTTAATATACCCAAAAGTAGGTAAACTGAAATCCTAGGGTCTATTTAGGACGTTCGGTTAATTTCACATTCACTCCTTCACTTAGCAGTGTGCAGGACAGAAGGTGCAGACCCAAACGACGTGTGCATCAACGGACCATCGTTGGAACAACGGTGCCGTACCGAATAAGCGTTGATGGTGAATGAGGCTCCATTTCTAGTCTTAGGCACACACATCCAAGTGTTGAGCTATGCCTCCATCAACGGGGCATTGTCGGATGTACTGTCCGTCATTTCCTTTGGCATAGATTGACTATGCCAAGGCAATGTCTTGGCAGCATATTGGTCCTCCTCAAGGACCACTTGGGTGATCCATAAGGAGTCATGCCCGTACATTTTGAACATAAATAAGATCATATACAAGTCAAAGACCTTTCTTATCAATTTGAACATCGAACACCATCTAAAACATACTAAGGCATACTATAACACACTAGCACGTCTAAGGTCTAAGTTTCTAACGTCTTGGATGTTCTTCAACATTTGACCTCCAAACCACTTCAAAAAAAGTATGCTTATTGTAAAACACTTAATTAACATAATATTAACCATTCAAGAATGTGTGATAATCTACGCACCTTACTTCACTTTGAGAGATTTTACAATATTCCTTACTTTGGGAACATTAGTCCTCGAATGACACTTTGGACATTTCAAACACGTACAAGGACTCAATGACTCATAGATCAGATCACAACATTTAGCACACCATCACTTAATATTTAATGCACCAAATTTCAAGGAAAACCAACTTCAGACTATTTTTGCACTCAAGGCAGACAAGAAAGTAAAAACCTCTATTCGCTCACTCTATAATGCATCGAGCACATAGGAACTTCTCATATTCATAAGATGAGCATCCTTCTCCTAATCATATCATGGTCTTTACTTATAATTTCATTAATATCTCATTATGCAACAACCCTTAAGTCACACATAGGTAGATTCAACAACACTCAAGAAGCAAAAATAAGATGAGCATCCTTCTCCTAATCATAACATGGTCTTTACTTATAATTTCATTAATATCTCATTATGCAACAACCCTTAAGTCACACATAGGTAGATTCAACAGCACTCAAGAAGCAAAAAGTAACTCCCACTAGATACACTTTGATCATGAGCAATATAGATTAACAAGGATCTTTACAATCTACTCATAGTACCATTATGGTCATATTTAACATCATAATTTTTTGTTATGTTAAAGGAGGAATGACCTTTTCCTTCACATAATCACATGTTATCATGAGTTCAGATACAAGAATTCACAAAGGTCAATTCACTTTAAAGAGAACCTCTTTACTTTTAACTAAAACATGTCCATACTCTCTTCCTAATGAAGTCAACATGGTAAATCACACTGCACCTTAAAAGTGACATCAAACATGCTCCTTACATTATCTCATGAAGTTAAATGCACAACTAACATATCAGATGCATAATCAACATGAGAAACATGAATTTGACAAAAATCCATTTTCATGCAATTTGGGATATTCAAAATATGCATAATATAGTGTTATTTAAGATATTCATAACATTTAAATAACATGCAACTCATACTTATATGCAAAACTCCCATGATGAACAAGTTACTAGGAAGTTTATAGTTTTAAACTGGAGTAGAAATAGAAGGGCAAAATTTCATAGAGGCCCACATCACAAGGACTTAACTTCCCTTTATTTCCAAATCTCACCACTCACTTCATGGGTGAAATTTTTAGATACACTCTATCACCTTCTTCAAACTCTAAGTCTCTTCTCATATGGTCGGCATAAGACCTTTCCCAGCTATAGATTGTTTTCAAGTAGTCCCTTATTATATGAATTATCTCCAAAGTCTTGTAAACCAATTCGAGACCCAAGATTGAACACTCTCCCACTACAAACCATCCAATTGGAGATATACATCTCCTACCATACAAGGCTTCGAAAGGAGCCATAGATATAGATGAATGGTAACTATTATTATACGAAAACTCAACCAAGGGCAAATGTCTATCCCAATTTCTCTTGAAATCACTTATTCAAGCTCTAAGCATATCCTCGATGGTTTTAATAGTGCGCTCTACTTGACCATACGTTTGGGGATGAAAAGCTTTGCTAAGATTCACCTTGGTACCCAACCCTTTTGTAACGACCTCCAAAACCTAGATGCGAATTGTGCACCCCCATCCGATATGATGGCTAATGGAATACCATGACAACACAAAATCTCATATATCAAGATCCTTGCATAATTTTCCACCGAGTATGAGGACTTGACTGGAATAAAATGAGAGGATTTAGTCAACCTATACACAACCACCTGTATAGTATCATGTTGTTTTTGTGTCCAAGGCAATCCTACCATGAAGTCCATATTTATGTCTTCACACTTCCAAGTGGGAAATTGTATTTATTGAAGTAAACCACTTGGCTTTTGGTGCTCGACTTTCACTTGCTGGCAATTTGGACATTTTGCAACAAATTTTGCTATGTCCCATTTTTAAGACTTCTCACCAAAACACTTCTATAAGGTCATGATACATATTTTAGACACCGGATGAATCGAATAACGGGAACCATGAGATTCCTCAAGAATTCGGTTTCTGAAATCATCATCATTGGGAACACATAACATTCCTTGATACCTCAAGACCCCATCCCCCCTAAGGAGAATGAGTTATTACGCTTACCATGAACCGAATAGTTCAACTCCATTAATGGTTGATCAAGGTGTTGATTAATATTCACCTCAACCACCAAAGACTATTTGGAGAATCTTCCAATATAACATCCAAACAAGCCAACCTATGAACATCTTTCACTAGGTCTTTCTTGGGTTCTTGTACATGAGACACACTATCATTGTTCATACGACTTAGAGCATTCCCAACCACATTGGACTTGTCCGGGTGATAGAGAACACTCATGTCATAATCTTTCAATAATTCCAACCACCTCCTTTGTCGGAGATTTAATTCCATTTAAGTAAACACATATTGAAGTCTTTTGTAGTCGGTATACACATCAACATGAACACCATAAGAATAATGCCTCCATATTTTCAAGGCAAATACCATGGCTGCTAACTCAAAATCATGATTTCAGTAGTCCTCTAGGGCAGCTTAAGTAGTCAAGAAGCATAAGCTACTACTTTCCCATGTCTCATAAGGACACACCCTAATCCCACTCGGGATCCATCACAATATATCACGAAGCCCTGGGTACCCTCCGGTAAAGTCAACACTAGAGAGGAGGTAAGCCTATCTATCAATATTTAAAGCTTCTTTCATATGCCTCCGAACACTCAAATTTCAAACTTTTTTGGGTCAAGGTAGTCAAGGGAGATGCAATGGACGCAAAACAATCCACAAACCTCCGGTAGTATCCCGCTCGACCCAAGAAACTTCGAATGTTGATTGGAGTCAATGGTGTAGGCCAATTCTTGATCACCTTGGTTTTCCTTGGATCAGCCTCAACTACTTCATTACTGATGATATGACCAAGAAACGCAATCGACTTCAACCAAAACTCGCATTTGCTATACTTGGCAAATAATTGGTTTTCCTTAAGCACTTGCAACACCAGTCTCAACTGATTCATATGTTCACCCTCGTTTTACGAATACACCAAGATGTCATCAATGAACACAATGACAAATCAATCTAGGTAACTTCAAAATACCCTATACATGAGATCGAAAAATGCCACGAGTGCATTAGTTAGAACAATGGACATTAGTAAGAACTCATAGTGGTCATATCTAGTCTGAAATACCATTTTTGGTATATCCTCACCCCTCACGCTAAGTTGGTGATATCCCAACCTCAAGTCTATCTTAGAAAAGTAGTTCGCTCGTTGGAGTTGATCAAACAAGTCGTCAATATGAGGGAGAGGATACTTGTTGTTAATAATGATATAAATGCACATTCTTAGGGACCCACCCTTTTTCTTCACAAACAATGTCGTAGCACCCCACGGAGAGATATGAAGACTTTACCTATTAAGTTTTTGAGTTGAGCCTTCAAATATTTCAATTCGGCAAGTGACATATTATAAGGAGGAATTGAAATGGGGTTGGTATCCAGTAGCAAGTCAATATAAATATCAATTTCTCGATTAGGAAGACCTCCAGAAATTCCCTCACTACAGAGACCGACTGAATGGGAGGAACTTCGGAGTCTAATTCTTTGACTCTCACGATATGGTATTAACACCCTTTGGAGATCATCTTACAAGCCTTTATACAAGAAATGTACGACTCTAGGAATAGAATTTGCCCCCTTCAACTCTAAGACGGGTTCATTTGGAAAATTGAACTTGACAATTCTTGTTTTACAATAAATGCAAGCAAAACAATCATGCAACCAATCCATTCCAAAAATGATATCAAAATCAACCATATAAGGTTATACTAATTCAACATGAGTAACTCTATTGGGCAACAATATAGGACAATTTTTATAAACCCTCTTTTAAACCACAGAATCACCTACCGGGGTAGTTACCATAAATGGTTCATTTAGGACATAGGCTAAATATCAAACTTACTAGATACCACGGAGTAAGAAAAGATAATGTAGCACCCAGGTCAAGTAATGCATAAACATCAATAGAGAAGACTTGAAAAATAACGGTCACCACATTGGGAGAAATCTCTTTGTCACCCCTACAGTAAAGAGCATAAAAGCGATTCTTCTTTGGAGCATTCAAATTGGAATCACTAGCTTGAGTTTTCCCACTTCCTTTGTCTTACCCCTTCACATTAGGGAAATCTTTAACCCTCTGGCCAGTCTTGCCGCACCCAAAGCAATTGTTTGTACCAGCAAACCTATCACCATAATGTTTCTAACAACACTTTCCACAATTTGGCTTCTTAGGTTGTGAACTAGTACCTCTTCCCTTTTGAGACTTTAGGTTAAACACCCTATCATCACGAGCCTTTGGAAATTTGGAAGGAACTTGATTGGAGAACCTCTTCTTGAACCTTGGTTTTTCTTGGATATCAATCCTACCGTTTGAAGAACTACCATAATATGACCTTGCCCCATTAGAGGAAAAATTAAAACTTTTTAACTACTTCTACATTAAGGTTTAGTTAGATATCTCGCTTACAAATAATATATATTTAGGGAGTTTACATAGACTCCTTTCAATAGGAAGCACTACATAGGCTTCTAATTTTATTTCACGTACATAATATAACAATATAGATTTATGAGAAGTATAGAATATGTCTCATATTAAACCATCTAAGTTGAATACGACATCTTGGGTTTAACCTGTACTTTATTACGATAAAAGGCCTCATATTGGCATATACAAAGTCATAAGATAAAGAGAATAAACTAAATTGACTTTAGACTAAAAAATATCCAATAGCAATATAATGGCATTGTCCTCAGAAAGTAAGGACCTACCGAACACATGGGAAATATTCAAGTAGTCTTCAAATGCCTTCAATAAGCTCAACAGCCAGATCCTACATTTGTTGTAAACATAAAAGATGGGTTAGTACACACTTGTAATAAGTATAAGTGTGCACATAAAGCAATTGAAATCATGCTAAAGAGGACATTTGTTCAAAACCATGCTAAAGTACTTCGAAGATCCTTATGCACAATCTTGAACTCATATATGACAACTTACATAATACAGATGTCAAACCCATATACAACACAAGAGCAACCTCAACAAGTAATAGTCAAGTCAACAAGTATAGAGTTCATAACTTCATCACATCGCAAGACCCTTACTCATAACCCACCTTTTAGCCTACAAGTGCAATGGCCATGAAAAGCCCCATAACCTTACTCAATCAAGTAAACCAACAAAAGATCACAAGTAATGTCTAGTTCTACATAACATAGAATCTATATTAGGCATCATCATATTAAGCAATATAGACCAATAGTATTTTCATAAATGAAACTAACATCATATATTATCATCAACACGTAAAGTCAACATATGTGTAACATTCATTTTATAAGAGCATAAGAACATAAGAACATCTTTCTAAGACATCATCGAACTAACTAGTGCAATGTATAGGTAGAGTCTCATAACCCTACCTAGACTAAGTCAAACCCCCTAAGTCATCTTAGTTGGAGTTCACTTCATTTCTTAATTTTACTTTTGGGAACATCTTGCCTTAACCGACCTAGACCATATGAGCAAATGTAGAATCCGATGTCATGGAACCCTACACCGAAAGAAGGTGGGCTACTAACCTAGGTATTACCAAAACATGAATGTAGCATCTAGGTAGATCCACTAGCTAGAATTCATATGTGGGCAACCTAGTTCAAGAACTTGGAGATATTATTTGGGACCCTATTTATGAATTTTGCATTATAGTCTCCAATCTCATGAGTACAATAGTGAACCTACCTTCCTTATTTGGGAATGGACACTCCTCACTACTAGTTCACTCGGTGCTAAGCTAGAGTCTCTTTTTGAAATGTCTTTGTTTAACAATCATAACATAGTTTAGGTCATAGGAGAATAGCTCCTTGTATTATCTCAATATGAATTGCATATAACATCCTTTTAATACAACCCTCATATGTGAGATTAGAACATTAACACCATCATATCATTGTAAGTCACATAGGTACTTCATAACCAACCTTATATCATTACATCTTAAGCATAATCTCACAATAACATAATCAAGACATTTGAATTGCATCACCCTTACCACACCTACTTAATCCAATTACAAAACATACTTCAGTTGAACTTCATCACCAAGTACAAGTCATCACAATTGTAGTAAAGGTTTAGGATAACAAAGAATTACCTAATCTCCTTCAAAAGCCACCATCATGGTCTTAGCATCAACCAACCAATTTCATCCAATAATAGGTGTAGTAACATCATTCAATATTACATAGTATAATAACTAGATCAATTGCATGATCATTATCTGAATTAACTTCAATTGATAACCTAGGGTTAGGAGAAATAAGATTGATCATGAATTCTTCAAGCAATAGATCCAGTCCCAACAATTCATTACCCACGGAAGTCCACATACGAATTAGAATTGATAAAAACATGTGTAACAATCAATACAATAATCAATTCCTATTAATTTAAAAGCAAGATCTAAGATTTGGGAAAATTGGGGAAATGGACTTTATCTACATGAAATTTCATCAATTATAATCAATTAACCAACAATCTACACTTAATTAGTTGTAGTCAATCAAAAAATTATCATCAATTTCAAGTTTAGAAGAAAGACCATTAGAATAGGAAAAGCCTTGGAATTGGGTAATTTACAAATACACTTTGAAAGGACCTCTTGGGAAAAGGAATCCCAAGATTTAAGAAATCATACCTTAATGAAGATTAATCCATGAAATTGAAGTTAAATCCTAGATAAATTGTTCTTCTTATTCATGCTTTCTTGCTTCTTGAATGGAGGATTTAGGGAGAGAGAAATAAGAGAGAGAAGATATATTTTGGATTTGTTTTGGAAATTTGGTTTAGGTGAGTATGACTTAAAACTAACCGTTAGGATATATTTAATAACCCCCTAAACATACCCAACCTGAAGTTCAATGGGAGCTAGTGACAGGGACATGCTAAGGGGGAACAGTCCTAGTTTTCGGAATGAATATCTTTAATCTTAAGGGGTCTCTTGGGAAAGGTACCAAAGGAATGAAAACCATACCTTAATTGATGTTCAAATGATTAATTTGCTGCCAAAAACCCTCTCCAAAATCAGTCCAAGCTACCTCAACGTCCGCACAACTCAACGAACAATTTCTCTTTGCCTTAATGTTTTTGGTTACTTTGTTTTTCTTAAAGTTTCATATGACTACTTTAAGTGTGAAGAACTCTTGATATTATTATTGTTCTTTGTTTTTTTGGCAGAAACCAACGTGAGAGAGATGATGAAACATGAGAGAGAGATCGTGAGTGAGCCAGTCTAATATTAGGAGTTTTAGTTTAGGAATTAGTCAAACTAGGACTCCTTATTAATTTTAATAAAAACCAGATTTAATTATATTAGTGAATGTACCATTATGCCCTTATAAAATCAGATTATAAACATTAATAAAATCACCAACTTGTTTCTTCCTATGGGGATCGAACTAGGGTAGAGTGGCCCTTGCGAAATGGACCATTTCGGGTAAACCTGAGCCGAATTGGTTCTTTAATTAAATTAATTAATTAATTCCTTAGGGTAATTATGATATTACCCTTGTCCTGGAAAAGACCATTTTACCCTTGGACCCTCAAAACTTAAGATTTCTTCTATTTAAGTCCGATAAAGACTCCTTCAACTAAATCTTCATTTTCGAGAGCCTTACATGGTTGGTTCCAACCTCTGCAAGGTCAACTAACTCACCAAGTTAGTTTTCTTTGTTGTTGCAAGGGTTCTGAGGTATGGTTCTACACGTATCGATCCGTTTGAACCTTGCCCTAATCGCAAGCATTCTTGACACCTTAAGTATTTATCCTATTAATTTTAAGTGTTGTTACACCTAAACTAAAATAAAATCCATTATGAATAGTTTCACACAAAGTACTAGGCATCCAAGTGTCAAGCCTAGTACCATTCCACATGACCATTTAAAATGATCAAGTAAATTAAGCAATGCCCAAGGACATAGTGAAGGTCCTTGGGACAATAAGTAAACATTCCCAAAGGAACCATAAACTAATAGTTAGATAGGAAATTAAAACCAACCCATGTGCAAGAACATGTGCAAGACATGTGATGAAGCACCAAAGGAGAGGACCACCCTAACCGAATTCGGTTAGGGTAATTCTGGGGACAAAAACATGCATAAGAGACCACTACATGTGGGGCCTAACTTTCTAACAAATTTTAGACTCTAACCTAATTCTAAAAATAGCTAACTAACCTAGTAATAACCGAATTGGACCAATTAGTGCACCCGACAGTCGAGGACCAAAACCGGGTTGACACTAACCTAGTACTAGTTAAAGAGACAACCTAGTACCTCACCTAGTATGGTCCAAAAGGTTAGTTATGGTTCTAAAAATTTAGGTTTACTTTATTAATTACCCTAGGTTACCAAATAAATTAATTTAGAAAAATAATTAATTAATTTAAAAGGGCTAAAACCGAAAATAAAAAGGAAATTTTTAGATTTCGGTTAAGACAAGAAAGGGACAACATAGTACCTAACCTAGGATGGGTAAAAGAGTTAGTTAAGGTCAGTTACTAAACCTAAAAAATACGTTAATACTCAAACAAATACACGACTAAAACCAGAAAAAAAGCGTGAGAAAAACAGTGAACAAAATGCAATAAAAAAAAGAAAATTCTTAGATGATTTTCAAGGTTTCTTAAAGGTTCATTCAAGGTGGTCTTAGAATATTAAGTTATACTTAAGGTATGGGTTTTATATCATGGAATTCTTTCTCCGAGAGTCTTTTTAAACATTTAAAACTCATGAATTTCGAAACTACAGTTGTTTCCCAATGATATTGTTGAAAGTCCATGTCCCTAGTTATCCTTGTGTTCGACTCTTCAAGTATATAGATGTAATATTGAACATGATGTTGGTATATGGTTCTAACTTATTTTATATGTTCTTGACTTATTAATGATTAATGAGGTCTATAGATTGGATTCGGATGATTGAGTGATTAGTTACATAGATTAAGGAATGACATAATGCTTAGTTTTGTGTTCGAGAAAGATGAAGTTGTTATGAGTTGCTTGTGAAGTTGAGTGTACTGTTATAGGATGTTCATTGAATGATAATTATAATTTAATTCAATTTAAAAAGGTTGGCTTACAACAAATGAAGTATAAATGACCACCATATGTGAAAGTTTGGTTTATGCCAACAAATTGGCTAGCAAAACTATGTCCAAAATGTTATCTCCCAAAATGTGTGAAGTTATAATAGCAAACTTATATCAATCTCTACATCAATGAACTCATAACATGGGGTATGCAAATCAATGGGACAAGTCCCAACATACCCCATCCACATGAACTTGTGAACGTAATAGCATTGAATAAGTAGTTATAACTTTCATAAAGAATCAAAGCTAGTTCATGAATCTATAATTCCAAAATAACTTCATATCTTGGACAAACAAAGCATTGAATTGTTCTTGTATGTTAATAAAACATTAAAATGTCAAGTGTAGTGAAAGTTTGTCTTATTCCATTAAATTTTTCTACAACATTATTTTCAAAATATGTAATAGAATTTTCTAACGATTCCATGAAATTATACTTGAATGAATTTCTTCCTTATGCCAATAAAATGGCTAACAATACATCGTCTAAGAGTGATGAATGAAATTGATTATAATGTTATCTTTAATTAATTAAAAGAATATCTAATGGCTAAGGTATATCAAACTAAACATGAATGAATGTAACTTTGGCTTGTGCCAATAAATTGACTATGAATTCAGTTTTCAAATTTTCTAGGCCCATACTAATTTTGTGCCAATCATATATAGCCAATGTATTGAAATGAAAATATAAGAACATCTTAGGTAATTCAATGAATCCATATCCAAAGGCATGCCAATAATTGGGACAAGTCCCAACATGCCCTAACCAAATGAACTATGAACATATGTAATTCATTGAGTGAAGTTCTCATCGTCCATAAACGATGATATAAAGCTATCAAACAAAAGTAAGCAAGTAACGTGAGTAATAACATAACTAAAGATATATAAGTTAAGAAAGTGACCAGAATGAGGTATTGAAAGAAGTGATACAAGCCTCACTTAAACCTAAGCTACCATGTTAAAAATACGCACGAATGAAGGTGTTAGAATGTGTGAGACAAGTGTCATTAACACCAAAGATGTTATGTAAGTACAATTCACATGTCATAAATTTAAAGAAAAGGATGACAAGTCATCAATAATGTAAGTAAATGTTACCAAAATTACTTACCTATGAGAGTGTAAAGCTAATGAACAGACCAGTCTATGTACACACTAATTAAATTATTGAGACTTATGTATACTTAATACTAATGATGAGATGAGAAATCATCTATTAAGGTATGATGTCCTCCTACTACAAGTCATCTTCCCTGACGTATGAGTTTAATGAAATTGAACTTTATACTGAGCACCGATAGGCTAGCTATGAGCGGTGATGCCTTCTTCTGGGAAGAGCAGAGGTCCAGGTAACTCTCATGAGATAAGACTGTCCGGCTTGCCAGGTATGGGTCTTCTTATATCTCCTAGTATTCGAACATATACTGCCAAATTAGGGATCTGGTGGTGTTCAATTACCCTGTACACTAGCAAGTTTTGGGTCACTTTAGCCGGTGATTCCACTTGTTTTCAGTGTGGGGTAGACACTGGATTTCATGATGCTCAAATGATCTATGCCGGTTCAGGTTGAAGTTCCTCAATGTATGAAAATTAATGAAATGAATGACATCGAAGGTGTTTGTGCAAGACAATCAGGAGGTGAAATCAGATTCAAGTAATGACATTAGATCATTCTTGGTCATTGCACTTCATGATCCCGATGAGAGTCTTAAACTTCATCCTAGGTATAGATGGTGTTTACATCAGCCTACCAATGAATGAAATGAAAAATGTGAAGTACGAATGAACGAATGAAGCAGACTCTGTGTTTGCTAAAAAAATCCCTCAGATTGAGGTACCATATGTTGGGCCCTCACTTGAGATGCCTTATGCTACATCAAAGATTCCAAAGTCACGTGCATATGAAATGTATTATAGATAAAACATAAAGGTAATGAAATCAATGGAATGATCACTAGAGAATTGCTTATGAAAGGTAATGAATATATAATGTAAAGAATGACTCACTATAACGTAGGGAAATCATTCCTTAGTCCTTGGATTACATACATCGATTCATTGTCGGTACGGGACAAAAATGAATCATCTTACTTGTAAGTAAAACATGGGACCAAAACAATTATTGAACTACACAACAAGAAGAAGAATAAGACTGAAAAATAATCTAACTGTACAAAGAGGAGCTCTCGTCCTAACAGGATCCAAATCTCAAATCTTCGCCCAAGTTGTTCTAAAATTATGTGGATGATTCTAATGCTTTTTAAATATACAGAAAATGAGTTGTGTGCTTTGAATGAATTAAAATACATCATATTCATACCACAATTTACATCTAATGATATAAGAAAGTCTAGTCACTAGGCTTTCCAAAAATAGCATGTTGTTTGGGAAGAGCTTTCTTTGATCATGCATAGCCTTATCTGTATGTGTGAATACACTCATACTTAGTACAAGTGGTGTATTAACCCCTATTAATTAATATTTTTATAGGTGCAGGTCTGAGGACAGGTTGACGACACTTGCAGCGGTTTGGACTTCAACGTTTCTCCAAACCATTTGGTAGGTCCTCATGATTTCGAGGATGCTACAGATTTAGTCTAGCCTTATTTTAAGACCAAGCTAGTGTATTTTTTCCCTAGTTTTTCTTTTGAACCTTCATTTCGAAGCTTTATACTAAGGCCATGTTTCGGAAACTCTTTATGATATATTCATCTTCAGTTTTGAATTGATTCTTTATGTTAGATGGTCGTTCTCTTATGTTGAGATTAGTATATGATGTATCTAGTTAATAATTATAAGAAGTATATGTATACTTCATACATATAAAAAGTATAAAATTTTCTGCAAATTTAACTAGATAAATGTGATGAATGCAAGATGCGGCTTGTCTGCGACCTCTGAGAGGTCAACAACGCCGGTTGTGATCTGGATTCCAGAATCCAGGTCATGACAAACTTCTTATCAAAGCATGAGGTTAAATTATCTAGGATATAAAGATCAACACAGCCACGTTACGTAGTTTCTATCTGATGGTTATGAAGCGCGCCACAATCATTACTTAAAGACTACGCAATGATAGGAATTTATCTCTTCTTCTACTCATTATTGTGCTATCTAGACCTTTGACACTTTATGTCAATATAATTATCTAAATTCCTTATTGTGTGAATGTGTAGAAGAATACACACAAATAGCTAGGATGGCCAAATGTTCTAAGGTGTCAGGCTCAAGATCTGCCCTTCCTAGGAAGGGTTCATAATGGAAATGCCCAACATGGACAAAAGACGTGTGGTGAATGTGGTTTTTCGCATGGAGGTGAATGCATGGTAATGTCTGAAAGCCTGCTTTGAGTATTGATGAGGAGGAGAAGGGTAAGTTGGCTGCATATCACCTCAAGAATATGGCTTAGACATGGATTTTCTTCATAAGTGTTATGATATAATAGTCTATTGAAACAGGGTAGTAAGGCTTCAGTTTCCAAATAAGTTGGGCTAAAATTAAAAGGGAGTGGTTCAAATCCAATAGGCCAAGGAAGATGCTCAACTTCGGCCAAATTCAGTAGCTGAAACCCCCTAAGAGAAACAGGTTCTATGCGTTGAATGGAAGATTTGAAGAAGAGAAGTCCAAGGATGTGAATAATGGTAACTTGCTTGTCTCCTCCTTTGCTGTTTATGCATTATTAGATCCAAGATCTACCTTGCCTATGGTAACTCCTTTTGTGGCTAATCAATTTGTCTTACTTCCTGAGATATTACATGAACCATTTCTAGTTAGTACTCCCATGGGAGACAATGTTAAGGTCAAAGGGGTATGTAGAGAAGTAGATGGCATAGTGGGAAGTCCCTTAGAAATTAAGTTGGGCGTCATTAGGTTCAAGTCTTAAGGACAACAAGATGTTATCTAGGAGGTTAGATATACTCTTCCTAAGTCTGGTTTATGTTTAAGAAACTCTATGTTTAAGTGCTTTAGTCGATTTGGTGTAATAGGTCACTAACCGTATGTCTTATAATAGCACTATGTGAGTTAAATTGAAGTTATGTTTGTATTTCATGTGTTGTTTTTTTGTGTAGCATAGACATGTTTCCTGTGTTGCATGATTTGTGATGTGCATTAAGTTAAGTGTGATTGAGAATGAATTTCCTCAATAAAAAAAATAGAGCGTCAAATTATCTTGAATTATATGCATCATCCAAATAAGTGTGAATTAGATATTCACAAAAGAGAAACGTTTAAGTACGACAAACTAAGTCACCCTATTTGTTTAAATGATATATAAGTGTAATTCAGGGATGAATGTTCCCAAGGGGTGATAATGTAACATTCTAGAAAATCATATGTCTAATGAAAAACCATTATGCCCTTAGGATAGCCTATTAGGGGTACATAGGCAGCCTAATGCCCAATATTGAGAAATATTGGGCATAGTATAGAAAAATTGGCTAAGGGATATTAGCCAATTTTCTATATACGAATAAGAAATATACTTTTTGGGTTTTCATACCCCAATCCAAGATTGATATTAAATAAATGTACCTTCAATGAAGACCTTGAGCTAACAGAAAATCTATTATCAATTGTTTCACACAAAGTACTAGGCATCCAAGTGTCAAGATTAGTACCATTCAACATGACCATTTAAAATGATCATGTAAATTAAGCAGTGCCATCTTGGGACAATAAGTAAACATTACCAAAGGAACCATAAATTAATATTTAGTTAGGAAAGTAAAACTAACCCATGTGCAAGCACATGTGCAATACATGTGAAGAAGCACCAAACAAGGGGACAACCCTAACCGAATTTGATTAGGGTAATTAAAGGGACAAAACGTGCACAAGGGACCACTCCATGTGGGTCCTATCTTCCTAACAAATTTATACTCTAAAACACTGCCCCCAAATAGCTAACTAACATAGGACTAACCTAATTGGACCCATTAGTGCACCCAACAACCTAGGACCAAAACTGGGTTGACACTTACCTAGTAATAGTTAAAAAGACAACCTCGTACCTAACCTAGTATGGTCCAAAAGTTTAGTTATGGTCCTAACAAACTAGGAGTAATTTAGAAATAAAAATAGTTTACCTATTTAATTAATTTAGAAAATTAATTAATTAATTTAAAAGGGCTAAAACCAAAAATAAAAAGGAAATTTTCATATTTTGGTTAAGACAAGAAAGGGACAACCTAGTACATAACCTAGGAAAGTCCAAAGAGTTAGTTAAGATCCTAAAGACTTAAGGGTACTTTATAAATTAACCTAGGCTAATTAATTAATTAATTTTGAAACTTAATTAATTAACTTAAAGGGGCAAAACCGAAATCACAACACAATTTCTAGATTTCGGTTAAAACAAGAAAAAGACAACCTAGTACCTAACCAAGGATGGTTCAAAGGATTAATTATGGTTATCACGACTTAAGGGTACATTAGTAATCACCCTAGGTCTCTTAATTAATTAAATTAGTCATTTAATTAATTAAATTAAAGGGGTCAAACTGAAATTCTAATACTAACCAAGTACAACTCAAGAAACATCCTAGTACTTAATGTAGGATAGTCCAAAAGGGTTAATTTTAGTTCCAATGACTTGAGGGTACTTTAGTACTTACCATAGGTACATAAATTAATTAAATTAAGGATTTAATTGATTAATATAATGTCAAAATGTAGACCAAAACCATAGTCAACAGCAATTTCCTGATTTGACTAAGTATTATGTTCTCCTATGTTTATCCAACTGAGGAGGGGTTTTTTAGTAATTAATTAATTAATTATTTTAATTAACTTATTAAACCCTAATTTTAATAAGTCAAACCTAAAAGCCATGTTTAAACTCAAAAAAATACACGACTAAAACTGAAAAACAAGCGTGAGAAAAATAGTGAACAAAACGCAATAAAAAAAAGAAAATTTCTTAGTTGATTTTCAAGGTTCGTTCAAGGTGGTCTTAGTATATTAAGTTATACTTAAGTTATGGGTTTCATCTCATGGAATTATTTCCCCAAGAGTCTTTTTAAACGTTTCAAACTCATAATTTCGAAACTAGGGTTGTTTCCCAATGATATTGTTGAACGTCCATCTCCCTAGTTATCCTTGTTTTCGATTCTCTAACTATATAGATGTAATTTTGAACATGTTGTTGGTTTTTCGTTCTAACTTATTTTATAAGTTATTGATTTATTAATGATTAATGAGATCTATAGATTGGATTCAGATGATTGAGTGATTAGTTACACAGATTAAGGAATGACATGATGCTCTTAGTTTTGTGTTCAAGAAAGATGAAGTTGTTATGAGTTGTTTGTGAAGTTGAGTCTACATTATAGGTTGTTGATTGAATGATAATTAAAAGTTAATTAAGTGTAAAAAGGCTGGCTTACAACAAATGAAGTTTAAAATGACTGCCATATGTGAAAGTTTGGTTTATGCCAACAAATTTGCTAGCAAAACTATGTCAAAAATATTATCTCCCAAAATGTGTGAAGTTATACGAACAAAATGATAGCAATCACTACATCATGAACTCATAACATAGGGTAAGCCAATAAATGGGATAAGTCCCAACAAACCCTATCCACACGAACATGTGAACGCAATAGCATTGAATAAGTAGTTATAACTTTCATAAAGAAACAAAGCTAGTTCATGAATCTATAATGCCAAAATAACTTCATAGCTTGGCCAAACCAAACATTGAATTGTTCGTGTAAGTTAATCAAAGATTAAAAGTTAAAGTGTTGTGAAAGTTTAACTTATGCCAATAAATTTGTCTACAACATTATTTTCAAATTATGTAATAGAATTGGCTAATGATTCCATGAAATTATACTTGAATAAATTGTCTGCCTTATGCCAATAAAATGGCTAACAATACATCGTCTAAGAGGGATGAATAAAATTGGCTATATTGTTATCTTTATATAATTAAAATACTAGCTAATGGTTAAGGTATACCAAAAGAAAGATGAATGAGTGTAACTTTGTCTTGTGCTAATAAATTGTCTATGAAGTCAATTTTTAAATTTTCTAGGTCAATACTAATTTTGTGCCAATCATAGATAACCAAAGTATTGAAACGACAATATAAGAACATCTAAGTTAATTCAATGAATCCATATCCAAAGGCATACCAATCATTGGTACAAGTCTCAACATTCCCTAACCAAATGAACTATGAACATATGTAATTCATTGAGTGAAGTTCTCATTGTCCATAAACGATGATATGAAGCTACCAAACGAAAGTAAGCAAGTAATGTGAGTAATACCATAACTAAATATGTCTAAGATAAGAAAGTTACCAGAATGAGGTGTTAGAACAAGTGAGACAAGCCTCACTTACACCTAAGCTACTATGTTAAAATACTCACGAATGAATGTGTTAGAATGTGTGCGACAAGTCTCATTAACACCAAAGATGTTATGTAAGGACAATTCACATTTCATCAAATTAAAGAAAAGGATGACAAGTCATCGATCACAAGTCATCAATAGTGTAAGTAAATGCTACCAAAACTTACTCACCTATGAAAGTGTAAAGCTAATGACGAGACCATTCTCTATGTACACTCTAATGAAAGTATAGAGACTGATGTACACTTGATACTAATGACGAGATGAGAAATCATCTATTGAGATATGATTTGATCATAATAGAAGCCATCTTCCATGATGTATGAGTTGAATGAAATGGAGCTTTATATTGAGCACTGATAGGCTAGCTATGAGCGGTGATGCCTTCTTTCGGGAAGGGCGGAAGTTCACATAAGTGTCATGAAATGAGACTTTCTGGAATGTCGGGTATGGGTCTCCTTATATCTCCTAGTCTTTGAACCTATAATGCCAATATAGGTATCGGGCGGGGTTCAATTCCCATGTACACTAGCTTATTTTAATTAAATTTGGCCGGTGATTCCACCTTTTTTCAGTGTGGGTTAGATACTGGATTTCACGATGATCACATGATCTATGTCGGTTATTGTTTGAGTTCCTCAATGTATGAAAGATAATGAAATTATACCGAAGGTGTTTGTGCAAGACAATAAGAAGGTGAAATCAGATTCAAGTAATGACATTAGGTCATTCTTGGTCATTGCACTTCATGATCAAGATGAGAGTCTTAAACTTCATCCTAGGTATACCTGGTGTTTATATCAGCCTACGAATGAATAAAATGAATAATGTTAAGTACGAATGAAGAAGACTCTGTGTTTTCTAAAGAAGACCCTCGGGTTGAGGTCCCATATGTTGGGCCCTCACTTGAGATGTCTTATGCTACATCAACAATTCCAAAGTCTCGTGTATATGAAATGTATTATATATAAAACATGAAAGTAATGAAATCAATGGAATGATCAATAGAGAATTCTTATGAAAGGTAATGAATATATAGTGTAAATAATCACTCACTATAAGATAGGGAAATCATTCCTTAGTCCTTGGATTATTTACATCGATTCATTGTGGGTATGAGACTACAATGAATCATTGCAATTGTAAGTAAAACATGTGACCAAAAGAATTATTGAAGTACACAACAAGAAGAAGAAAAAGACTTAATAATAATCTATGTGTACAAAGAGGAGCTCTCGTCCTAAGAGGATCCAAATCTCAAATATTCGCCGGAGTTGTTCTAAAATTATGTGGATGATACTAATGTTTTTTAATCATATAGAAAATGAGTTGTGTTCTTTGAATGAATTAAAATGAATCATATTCGTACAATAATTCACATCTAACGATTTAGGAAAGTCTGGTCACTAGGCTTTCCAGAAATAGAATGTTGTTTAGGAAGAGCTTTCTTTGATCATGCATAGCCTTATGTGTATGTGTGCATATACCCATACTTAGTACAAGTGGTGTACTAACCCCTACTATTTACTATTTTTATAGGTGCAGGTCAGAGGACAGGTTGACGACACTTGCAGCGGTTTGGACTTCAGCGTTTGTCCAAACCATTTGGTAGGTCCTCATGATTTCGAGGATGCTACAGATTTAGTCTAGCCTTAGTTTTAGACATAGCTAGTGGATGTTATCCCTAGCATTTCTTTTTCACCTTCATTTCTAAGATTTGTAATAAGACCATGTTTGGAAAACTACTTATGATATATTCATCTTCAGTTTCGAATTAATTCTTTATGTTTGATGGTTGTTCTCTTATGTTGAGCATAGTATATGATGTATCTAGTTAATAATTATATGAAGTCTATGAATACTTCATACATATAAAAAGTTTCAAATTTTCCACAAATTTTACTAGATAAATATGATGAATGCAAGATGAGTCTTGTCTACAACCTCTAAGAGGTCAATGACGCCCGTTGCGATCCGAATTCCAAAATTCGGGTCGTGACTGAAAATAGTTATTAAAACTGAGATCAGTTTAGGGAGTTCTACTCACCCCAATTTGATTCCATAAAGTTGTACGGGTTCATTAAAGTCCTCATGTGTTCAAATTCATAATTAGATATTTTATGCGTTACCAGATTTTTCTAGACCTCACTAACTATGACTTCATCCAAATCTGGACTAGGTTAGAAATTTCAAGTTACTTTCAAAACATTTTTTGACCCCAATTCTTTCCTCATTTACTTTTCCCTAACGAAGGATTCATGTAATAAGAATAGATACCAATTTATCCATTACTAATTCCCGAGTGATCAACTAGGAAAGACAGGATATAGTAAGGGTAGATTAGTAACTCAACCCCTGAAGAACTGGGATACTTTTCTCGTATGCCCTGAGCTTCCGGACATAACGATCAAGAATTTCAATCGATTCTTACTCATGCAGGAGGTCTTGTTTAACAAAAATAAGTCTCACTTTATGGTATACTCACCGTCCCCAAACCAACCAATTGAATGCCTACACATCATTCCATACAGTGCCTCAATGTAGTCATCATAATACTCGAGTAATAATTATTGTTTTATGTAAATTTAACTAAAAATAAAGCTATTCTCAATAACCACAATAGTTGATCATGCACATGTGTGTAACATGTTATCAAGGACTTCAACTCAAATGCCATGAAGTATCTTTTCTTAAATAACCATGTTTAAATTCTAAATCAATGATCGCTACAAGTAGAGGTGGAATTGAACCAACTAACAAAGACTCATAGTAATCAAACAAACAAGTTTCTATCAATATTTGCTTCTCACAACATAAACTTCGATGAACATAAGTTGTAAAAATTTGATCTTTAGACATCATATACTCATCGAGTTATATGTCCAAGTATACAAACCCTCCAACAACACTATTAAAATGTTAGATTTAGCAATTTAAGATTAGATTTTAAGGACAATAGAATTGGATCAAATGATCCCCACATACAATCTCACATAGTCGATACATCACCTTAAGGACTATTAAGATTTTCTTTCAAACATAACTATGCATGGTAGCTCTTCTATAAACTCTCATGAGCAAGGTGGTACATGTATAACCGCTTAAGTACTTTAAAAACTCCATGACATAACCATATAAGTCATATGAAATAACCAATGTTCCTAAATCATTCCAATCAACCAAAAGGACATCGCAAGATTGGTACACCTTATCCACCACTAGATATCAATCCCAAAAAATTAAAACACGCGTGAGTATAGGTAGTGAATCATACTCACAACCATGAACAAAATTAAATAGATGGTCACGTAAGAATTTATCGAATAAAATGAATGGTTTTTCTCTGAAGAGTCGATACCAACCATTTCCATTCACATGACTCTACAAACTCTTCCGTAATCATTCAACAACGAGTCAAACACCCAGTTCGCTCAACATAGTTAAATAATCATATATAGGTCATCATAAATATTTATTAATTTTGGAGAAAATATAATTCAACACCTTGCAAACTCATACCTTGACAAAATATATCACCAAAAACGTAGAGTTCCAATGAAAAATCTGAATTTGTAAATTCAACGGTATAACACAATCCCCTTGTCTATAAAAATTAGCTTATACCTCGAAGATTTTTATGAATTCTTGGATATTCCCTTATCACGTATTGATATCACATTATTTTTTGCTAAGGGTTCAACTGTACTCATTTCTAAACTCAAAAAAAAAACAAACACACTTATTATCACATTCGAGCTAGTGTCTGTACACTTTTTTCCCAAATATTTTTATATAGTTTATAAATAATCTGATAGACTTATAATACTATCACCAAGCAAAAACAAAACAAATGAAACAGCTTATCTCTGAACCCAATTATCTACCCTCCGAAGAAATCTTTTTAGCCTTTGCAATCAATAAAACATTTTTTCTATTTCCTCTTTCTAAAGGTTATGCTACATCCCAATATTTTTTCTTCCTTATAACTCTAGCTCATCTAAGTATTATTCGAGTGGTACCCTTGTATCTCTTAAAATGTTTTTATACTACCACCTTACTCATGCAATATTATAAAATTACAACCTTAAACTCTCACAAATAAAACTTACTATACAAAATTTTCGTAACCAACAATATTATTATATAGTTTCATTTCATCACAATCCATCAGAACACATACAACCATTAGACTCGGTTAGCCCTGGCTATCACTACAAAGTAAATATTTTCATCCACTGCCTCCTAGTCTGATGAGGAGCGCATACTGATCGGCACACCGTCTGGGTCTGCTGCAGATTCTGAGGGAGCGTCTGCCTCCGAGGAAGATTCTGGGTCTGAGAATGCATCATCTTCCCATGGTGCCACTGCTCCAACTAGATCAATACACTCTGTCTCTTCTGATGAGGATGACAGTGCAAATTCTATTCCAATACCCTTGACCGATGTCCCCTCACCGGTTGCTGGTCAGCCCAACCGGTGGTGTGTCGAGGGACAATACTAGATATACAGGGATGCGAAGCTGCTCAACAACAAGGGGGTCATAACTCAGAACTTTACAGTCGAGCGGCGATTTCATAAAGAGAGTCTTCCCACGATGCCAACTATACAAAACCTCTTCACCCGCCATCGGCTAGAGTGAACAGCTCGGAGCTTGGGCCATTATAGCGAGGAGATGGTGTGAGAGTTCTACACGTATTATGTGGCGACCCTCAGGGCTCGTTTAGACAGGATTACTGACCCCACCAAAAAGCACCACTTGACGATGTTCGTGTCCGCGACAAGCGGGTGGATATCTCTTTGCCCAGCATTCGTGCAGGTTTTTATATGGTGCTGACACAACTACCACCAGGTCCCCCCTGACTCCCGAGTTTGACTATTGGTGGATGATGAGGGTGCTGATTGGGTGCTGAAGCCCAAAGGATGAATAAAGAAGGCCAATCTTACATTCACGGACAAATTTTTATGGTTATTGGTCCGTCATTGCCTCTCCCTCATTGCTACTGATAATATTGTTACATGGGATAGAGCAGTGCTGATAACTGCCATGGTTGCTGGGTTCGAGGTGGATTTCACATGGCTATTGCAGGCGGTCATTCATGAGAGGGCCTTTAAGGCCACCACTACTTACCTGTTCCCTTGCATGATTTTTGAGTTGTGTAGGTCTGCTAGAGTCCTCGTATGGCACATTGAGGTGCTCAAGACCCCGAATGACATAGTGGATATCAGTCTCATCTGGGATGAGGCCAATGAGCTAGCTCCCAATAGAGGGCCCCGATAAGAGGTGAAACCGCTTGGTGAGAACTTGGAAGACATGGTAGACCAAGCCCAAGGGTATGATCAGGCTACCTCAGAGCCTACAGACACCACCTTGGTTGAGTCTATCCCGGGTACTAGCACCGCTTCAAAATCCTCCCGCTCTATCCATCTACAGCACTGGTCCCTCTTGCTAGGGTCCAGAAGTTAGAGGCCCAAATGTCCACACTTCTACATCAAATCCAGCCTTGAATGCAGAATTCTATTGATGAGGCAGCGGATCGCATCGAGAAGAAGATGTCCCAGCGGATTGAGTGGATGATTATGGAGGTCCACCAGCGCCTTGACGCATTTGAGTTGAGGCTTCTCGCCCGGCCAGCCCCTACTGTAGATCTGAAGAGTCTTCAAGCTATTGTGGCGAGTGTGAGAGTAGATATAGATGCCATACTGGAGGTCCGGGTGCCTGAGTCTGAGGCCCCATCTACGGAGCCTAGTGAGGATACGGTGATGGCTACACTGTTGTCACCACTGTTGCGCCATCATCTCAGCCACGTGAGCATACAAATAGGCACCGATCTATAGAGTATGATTAGACTCGAGCTAGGAAGAGAGAGTGTATTGAGTTGGAGGCTGCGAGGAGAGCCTCGCTGATTGATGAGGAGGCCCGACAAATGAGGGCTCAGGAGGTGGCTGTTGGGGTGTTTAGCTCCAGGGGTGTTGATGTTGAGATGAGCACCACATAGGGTGTTGTTATTGCTGCTGACACTACTGATGGTGTCCCTACTACAGAGGGAGCGGGTTTCTGGGAAATCGAATCCGCCATCTTTTTTATCATCGGCACTATGCGCCTCAGGTTTGCTTCACCTACCACCTTAGTTTATAATTTTTATGCATTGTGGACAATTACATGCTCTTTTGTTAGGGGTGGGGTAAATGGAAAGAGAGTGCTAGGGTTAAGCTTGAATAGCCCAACTCACGATCCTCTCTTGTGGTTTTTTTTGCTTGTGTTCTTTTTCCCCAAGAGACTGGTTATTTTAATGTTTAACCGGCACGTTAATATCTCTTGTACATAGTATAGATATGAAATCTGAAGCATGATGGCTAAAGTAAATGATATCCTAATTAAAAGAAAATGTTTGCATGTTTAGGCATAGTGAATGATGAATGTGTGGCTCTAAGCATGACATACAGATACACCACTGTATGACCCTCAATCTAAAGATAGAACTATGTGTGTGATAATCTGGTAGGGTAATGAGGTGTTAAGTGAGTGTGAGGAAAGTTGAATATTCCACCGTGGTACTGAGTTAGAACTTGCCCGGTTTGTCCTACTAAAAGTAATATGTGATAGACAATTAGGAAAGAATCATAGACCCTTGTTCAAAGATAGAAAATCATTATCCTAGATAAAAAAAACAAAATGAAATTAATACCTTCTTGATCCAAATGATTTTATATTTAAATGGACCTTTCTTTTCTACCCAAATTTATCTTTTCTGGGAACAATGTGTTGGTCATGGTCCTTCCTTGGACATGTGCACCTCATCTTATACCAAAAGCATAAGTTGAGGGTGGCTAATGCACAACCTCATCTTGGACCTGACCCACCCTTGGGTATCGTGTACCTTGACTTATGGCACATGTATGAGTTGAGGTTGCTATTATGAGGAATGCTCTAGAAAGTGGGGTTAAAAGAATAAAGAGAGAGAAAGAAGAAAATAAAAGTGACTCAAGCAAAGTTGAAATTAAGTGAAAAATTTGAAGAAAAAAAATTAAAGAAGAGTCATTTACACAAAAGGATAAAGAAAGGAGAAAAGCAAGGCAAAAGAATATAAGAAAATTAAAAATAGGGCGGAATAAACGGTGAAAAGGTAGGACGCTTAGAATTTATGTCAAGGAGGGAAACAAGTCACTGAAATGCATAAAATTATACCCTAACTGACCCTGACCCTACATTACAAGCTAAGAAAGTCATATCGTGATCCTTAGAGTCTAATATGGTGAACTTAAAGCAGTGAAAATAAGGGCAAGCCTATGACGAAAAACTACCAATGAGGTGAGAAGTTATCTGAGAGTGAGTGTTGAAAAAATAATCCTTATAACCAAACTTAAATAACTGTGTGAAATAGGAGGATATTATTTTTAAAGAAAAGATACTAGTTGCAATACTGGAAAGTTGGCACCTTGGTGAGGGATAAAAGAGGAGAGGTGTCGGTGCGTGGTGAGTCTGTGTCATTTTCTGATCCACATGAGTGAGCCTAATAGTTATATCATGTATGAACATAATGAAAATAATCGGGATTGATAGCCAGATAATTGCAAAAGCTAAAATAAGGATACTTTTGTACAAAGGTTTTTGTTGTGAGTCAAAATGAGTCGCTTGAAGAAAAGCATGCCCAAAGTAGATTTTGATTCGTTGGCCGTTAACCTTGAACCTTGCACCCTCCTTATTCTCCAACTCAACCGCTCCACGGGGAAAACATGGGTGATCAAGAATGGACCACTCCATTTGTACTTGAGTTTTCCCGGAAACAAGCGCAATCTAGAGTTGAATAAAAGCACCAAATCCCCAACTAAAAAATCACGCTCCTCAATCTTTCGGTCATGGTACTCCGTCATATTTTATTTGTAGAGGGATGAATTTTTATATGCCTTCAAGCGAAACTCATCAAGCTCATTTAACCCATTCAACCTTTATTCTGCTGCTTCATTCCAATCAATCTTCAGTTTCTTCATTGCCACATGGCCTTATGATCTAACTCAACCGGCAAGTGACAATATTCCCATATACAAGTTGGTATGGGACATACCTATGGGTGTCTTGTATGTTGTCCCCAAAGATCATCATCAGCCCTCCTTGACCAATCCGTTCTACTCGCATTCACCGTTTTTGCCAGAATCTGGTTGATTTCCCTGTTTGACACAACAACTTTCCCACTAGTCTGAGGATGGTACGGCGTGGACACATTGTGGCGAACCCCTCCAACAACCCTTTGAACAACATGTTGCAGAAGTGGGATCCCCATCACTAATAATGGCCCTTGGGGTGCCAAATCTGGAAAATATGTTCTTTTTCAAGAATGCAGTTACACTATTCCCTTCATTATTTGCAAGTGCTATGGCTTCCACCCATTTTGACACATAATCGTCAAGAAACACCTCCATCTCTTTGGCACCTATCACATGCCTTGGCAAACTCATGAGCCTCTTGGTGGATTGTTGGCCAATAATAGCGACATTGCAAGATTTTATGGGTTGTCCGGGTACCACTATGGTGTCCACCGACAGGCAAGGAGTGGCATGCCTCCAAAACACTTAACATCTCGACTTCCGGCACACAACACCGAATTATCCCATCATCACAACTCCTATATAAATATGGCTCATCCCAAAAGAAATTTTACACATAATGCATGAACTTTTTCCTTTGATGAAAGGCCAAGTACGATTGGATGATATCACTAGGCAAGTAATTTTTAGAATCAGCGAACCATGGAATCAAGTCTTGAGAAGCGGCCAATACATGCTCATCGGGGAAAGTATCATCAATTTCAGCCTTTTCACCCAATTCTCACATAGCTTCATCCTCTAGTCGGGACAAGTGATCGGCAACTTGAGTTTTGGTCCCTTTTCTATCTTTCACTTCAAAGTCAAATTCTTGCAACAGTAATACGCAACGAACAACCTCGGTTTCGCATCCTTCTTTTCCATCAAATATCTCAAGGTAGAATGATCAGTATGCACTATAACTCTTGTGCCAAGCAAATAGGAGTGAAATTTCTCGAAAACAAAAACCACCGCAAGGAGATCTTGTTCAGTCACAGTGTAGTTCTTTGGGCTTCATTAAGGGTTTTACTGGCATAGTAAATGGGGTGAAGGATTGTATCCCTTCTTTGACCCAAAACTACACCAAGCTCAACCCCACTAGCATCACACATCACTTCAAATAGCTTACTCCAATCCAGGGAAATAATAATGGGCACAGAATTTCTCCTTCAAGTCACCAAATGCCTTGAGATAGGATTCATCAAAATCAAATTTACACTCTTTCTCAAGTAACTTACACATAGGATGTGCAATTTTTGAAAAATCCTTGATGAACCTCTGGTACAACCCGCATTCCCAAGAAACTCCTCACACCTTTTACAGAGATGGGTGGAGGAAGTCTCTTTATCACATTGACTTTAGCTCAATCATGCTCTATACCCTTCTCTAAGATGCGATGATCCAATACAGTACCCTCTTTCATCATAAAGTGACAATTTTCCCAATTTATCACAAGGTTGAAATCTTCACATCTTTTGAGAACTTCGGACAAGTGATTCAAACAATGATCAAATGAGTCACCAACAATAGAAAAATCATCCATAAATACCTCAATAGTGTCCTCCACCATATCGGAGAATACGGACATGATACATATCTGAAAAGTAGCCGGTGCATTACACAAACCGAAGGTCATCCTCTTGAATGTGAAAGTTCCATAAGGGCAACAAAAAATGGTTTTCTCTTGATTTCTGGTGCAATAGAGAATTGGTTATAACCGGAATAACCATCAACAAAACAATATCACCCCTTTGGTGCAAGCCTATCCAACATCTAATCCATGAAGGGCATAGGAAAATTTTCATTCTCATTCCATATATTCAATTTCCGGTAATCCATACACACTCTCCATCCGATAACTGGCCTCATTGAAACAAGCTCATTTTTCTCATTATGGACCATAGTCATTCCCCCTTTCTTGGGCACACACTGAACAGGGCATACCTAACTACTATCAGCGATCGGATATATGACTCAGGCATCCAACCACTTAATAATCTCCTTTTTTACTACCTCTTTCATAGGTGGATTTAAACGTCTTTGGTGCTCAATATTGGGCTTATGATCGAGAATGAGTTGGATTTTATGTGAACAAATATCGGGAGGGATCCCAATAATATCTGGGATAGACCACCTAATAGCTCTCTTCAACATCTTCAACACTTCAACCAAACACTCTACTTGTTGCAAATTCAAATATTATGCAATAATTACCGGCAAAGTGTCACCTTTACCCAAGAATACATACCTCAAATGAGGTAGTAGAGCCTAAATCTCCAATTTTGGAGCCTCCTCAATGGATGGTTTCACGGATTGAGACTCGTGATGCTTCATATCTAAATCCAATTTCTTTGGTTTGAACAAAACATCACCTCGATCAAGTGCCGCAACCAATGACCCATAATCCTCAATACAGTCACTCTTAAAATTCATGATCACTTCCACTAGTTCCTCAACACCAAGACACTCTTCTATTTGTACCTCGGACGAACTCTCAACCTTGTAGGATATCGCAGATACCGATTAGAGCTCACCATTCAGCCTCGTGGACCTACAAATGTTGAAAATCTCTTCATCTACCCTTTCTCCATATCATCTAAGGCACGACCAATAGCAAGGAACAACCTCCCAAGAATAATAGGCACCTCAAAGTCCACCTCACAATCAATAATCATAAAATCATCCAGAAAAATAAATGACTCCAGTTTCACTAGAACATCATGAAGTATACCAATAGGCCTCTTCGCCGTTCGATCGGTCATTAGTAGCCGCATCACAATAGGCTTTGGGTCACCCAAACCCAACTTCTTGTAAATAGAGAGAGGCATGAGATTTATGCTTGCCCCAAGATTACAAAATGCTTTAGAAAAGTGTAACAACCCGATTGTACATGGAATAGTGAAAGCACTCGGATCTTCTTTCTTTTGCACTAGAGACCTTGTAGCGATAGCACTACAATGTTGCATCCGATCATCATCCTTAAAACTAACCGATCTCTTCTTAGTGACCATATTTTTCATGAACTTGGTGTAACCGGGCATTTGTTCAAGAGTTTATATCAAAGGGACATTGATGGAAAGTTGTTTCAACATAGTAATAAAATGTCGGTATTTACCATCCTCGGTCTTTTTCATCAATCCTTACGGAAATAGCGGTGGTGGTCTTGGAATTGGGGGTCACTTTTTGAGGTTTCTCAGCTTCTTTCCCCGATTTATCTACCAACTCACCACTAACTTCCTCTACCTCATCATTTCCTCTCTTATCATCTTCGACGCTACATGACATTTGGTGGATCTGTGGTCTGCTTACCCCCTCGAGTAGTGACTGACATACAATGTCCATCATTTTTCAGATTTTGGACAGTATTGCTAGGAAGAGTACCCGTTTTGCCTGGGTTCACAGTAGAAGACAATTGGGACATTTGAAATTCAAGATGCTTGATTGAGATTGCATGTGCATCCACCTTTTGCCCAATATTTGCTATATCACCTCTCAACTATTTGGTGTGCTCATCACTAGCAGCAAACCTCCTCATCATCTTCTATAACATATCATCAACTCACGCCATTCTACCTCCACCATCCGTAGGAGCAAGTTCCCAACCATGTGTATCTCCTCATACAAGCTCGAAAATAAGCAAATGTGGGGACGTTGGAAAGAGGATTACAAGACCATTCATTTTATACCATATGTTCCAACCTAATTCATTCTATAATTAAAGTAAAGGTATTGTCATTTGATGTTTACCACAACTCCTAAATCATGCATAACATGCAAGATTTTCAGATTTTGTTGTTTCCAATTAATTTCTTTCTATTTTTAGCTCTTGCGAGATGTAACATGTAGTATTTGAAGAATTTATTGGCTAAATGTATTATTTATTAAAGTGAGTATTTATCTATCTTTTGTTTTAAAAAAAACAACCCCACACTACTAAAGAATAATAATAAGTCGTTTTTGTAGAATGTTTTTTCAACAATAATCATTAAACCCAATTACAAATTAATGAAATACTATTAAGTGACTATATATATATGATATAATTAGAGATATTCTTATATATGGATGTTAACCGTCAACTTACTGCAATTATCTTCCTTGTGTACTACTTGTATGGGATATACGTGCAACGCACGTTTTCAGACTCTAGTATATATAACATAAGAAAAATTCAACATTAAATATAGATATATCAAAAAAAACTTGTATACAAAGTATAATATTTTCGGTGTAAGCAAGATTGGAATAGATTTTGACCCTAAAAGGCTGGCGATTGTTTTGAAATTTATTTACCATGAGAGTAAAGTATATAACATACAAACCTCTTAAACATTTACTTACATAAACACACAAGATGAATTATTGATTTAATTATAGTACTTAAAAGAAAAATTCAACAATTTAAGTCAAAGTTCATTGATTGTATTAATAAATATACAAAATCCATATAAAATTTATACAAAACTCAGTTACTAAAATTTGAATTCTTAGTTTAAATATGGCTTACTAAAGTACAAAATATTCTTTCACACTATCTATATATAGCTTAAGAAGAATTTCTTGGGAAAATGTACATACATATATTTTTAAAATTATACAAATGATTAATGACGATCCAAGTGTATTTATTAAAAAAAAAAAAAAACTTACCCTCCAAAAAAGTAAAAGGTTGTTTTTGTAGAATAATTTTCAAAAATAATTTGTAAACTCAAGTATGACTTAATTGAATACTATTGAGTGAATAAATGTTATAATTACAAGTATTCTTTGGCACACGTCTAGCCTACACATGGGTGGGACAAGCACCCAGTGACCATTGCTCGCCTCGAGCGGACCCTTGGACTTGCTTACTTAACTCAGCGGAAGACAAAAATCACGCTTATAAAGATAAAAGAACTTATCTCAACTGCATAACAAAATAACTGGAATGTCTTAAAGATTTAAACAATCAACTTGGCCAAAATGGCAACCCAAGTCTTTAACATAATAATGAAAATGTAAAGACTACTGAACTACTAACTGTCTATTGAACCTCTAAACTGACTGAGATAAACTTTGGGACAAACGCCACAACATCCTATTGAAATAACTACAAAGCAATAAAAGATGTCCTCCGGAGTGCAAGGAGGCTCACCAATTGACTCTAGGGTGCTCAACTGGATCAATTGTGCGCTGGATGTCGATCCTCGTTACATGCATCTGCATCATAATACGATGCAGGCCAACTGGCATCAGTACATTGAATATAAGAGTATGCGAGTTGGAATGCTAATACAACATATACTAGAAAAAGATTTTGAAAGAAACACTTAGTTTGGCTCTTCTCAACTCATGAATACTTACTACTTATTTCATGATAAAGAATATTAGACAAGTGCAGTATAAAGAAAAGTTTTTTTAAAACATGCCATAAACACTATGTATGCAAAGATGCAAAAAACTTTGAAATATATGTAAAATTACAATTGACTGTTGTATATGAAAATACATAATTGCTATGCGAGTTCTCTAAACAACAACTATCACATAAGAGATATAGTGATGATACAATGATCTACCTCATGCTACCAGTGATTCCTATACTCGGCCAAAGGTATAAGACCTGAAATTCCTAGTGGACCCACAATTCTCGATGAAAAGGGTTCATCTAAAACGAATGAACTTGTTCTACCCATGGTGGCTACATGGTTTTTGGGGGATGTGAGTTGTCTGCGTTTTCCCCCATATCGTTGCTCACTACTACCAAAAATATGTTGGATCTTATGTTTTAAAAACATATTGATTCTATGGTTTTGATATTAGCGCTCAAAATACTTAGCTCAAAGCTATCTTGGAAATCATAGTTTCCCTGCTTCCTTCTTTTAGAAAGCTATAGTTCTTTTCTGAAAAATTGTTCTGAGGTACCTTGGAAATCAAAGTTTCCTTACTAGTTATATGTTAAAACATTTCAAGTCTCTTTGGGAATACTTAGTCCCCTTATACCTTTGAAGAAAAGACTTTCAACTTCACTCTTTACTGAATTCAAAACTCAAGTCTTAAAACAAAGTTAAAATATTTGTAAAAGACTTATGAAAACTTGAAATGACTCCTCTCATTTGACTCTTTATCTTAACTTTAATTCTTAATTGCTCTTCACTTGAATCAATTGATCCTTGAATTGAATTATTGGTTTAAGAAATTAGATTGTGTTTGGAAATATCTCATGATGTTTACGAATGATTCTAGATAGCTAAACATGAGAAACATCCGAAAATAAGAATTTGAGGGTGGGTCCACGACGTGGAGGCATGATTTAATTTGGTTCCAAAAATGTATTTTGAGGCTGAGCACCTCGCGTAGCTCCCCAACGTAGAGAAGAAATTTTAATTCTAGGAATAGGTCACACATTGTGCTTCCATGTCCAGATTTCACTCATCGAAATCTCTTCATTGTTTTTCTTCCCCAATTCACCCAAACTCGATTCTTTTTCTTAAATACCTTTTAGAAACAAATACCCAGAAAATATACCTAAGAACCTAACTCAAAAAGACCTCATAATGCGACGTAACGAAGTCAAAACCTTTATAACTCAAGCAATTCAAGAACAACACATGAATTTAACAAAAGTGTATCAAGATATCACTATGATAATGTTTTAAGGACGAATCCAAACTGAAGTAAGATTTCTTGGCACGTGGGAGAATGATCTTAACGTTATGAGAGGCTCAGAAACCCGTTTGAAGCAAGTTCCTTAACGAAATACCAGTGTTCTTTGTTGATTTTGACGATTTTTTCCCTTTTTCCTTCTTTTTTTTCTCTTCTCCTTTTCTCTTCTCCTTTATCCTTAGCCTTAGCGTGAAAATTCTTATTTTCTAAAACTGACCAAGTTCAGCCTTAACCAATACTAAACTCCTAAAGATAGAATAAAACAATAAGGTAGCTAAAATACTAAGATAGTGTTACATATTCCGGATTGGATATTTTTTTAATTGGACAACCCAACTTCCGAAAGACGTATCTCCCTCATATGATATCGGAATTGTGCAAATTCAACGCCGTTGAAAAGATCTTTCCATCCATAACAAGAACTACCGCTAACTCATTCTGAGCCAGAAGTTATGGCTATTTGAAAATGACCAAATCTCACTTTTTATCCTTAGTTTTCCAGATTTCCTTGTACTTTCCAAAATTAACTATTTTCTTATTTTACACTTACTTCGAATTTTTTCTAGTTGCAAGATTTTACATTCTTACACATATTTCACCGATATTTATATTGATAGTCAGCTGATTGCAGTTTTCTTTCTTATGTACTACTTGCATTGGATACACGTGCAACGCACGCATCAAGGGACTACTACATATATAAAACTAGAAGTTATGATTAAAATTTAAAACTGAACAGATGAAAATTTCAACATTTAGTATAGATATATCATAAAAAAAGGTAAACTTATGTAGAGTGTATAATTTTTCAGTGAAGTACGATTTGAACAAATTTTTAGCCTAAGAGGTTGGCTGATTGTTTTAAAATTAATTATACAACTAGCAAACTTCTTTGACTTTTCTTTAGAGCCGTCAATATGGGCTAAGCCTGTTGGACCGGCCTGGCCTGGCTCGAGATTTAATAGGGCTGGGCTAAAATTTTTGGAGCCCATTTTAAAAAAGGGCTTTTTAGCCCGGCCTGAATAAGCCTGATGATTTGTGGGACTTGAGAAATATAGGTAGGGCCGGCCCGTGGGCCGATAAAAATTAATTAAAAAATATAATATAATATTAAAATTTATAATTAAAAAAAGCCCAAACTCAAAATCTATTTAAAATTTAATTCCCTAAAATATTTAGGGAATACCGTAGTTTGTTTATTCACCATCATCAGCCGTCTTCTCTAGTTCTCTCACTAGTTTGTTTTTTAAGGAATCACTATTCAAGCTTATTCTTTAGTAAAAACAAGTTACTTTTCCCTCTTTATTTTACAATACTTTAATTTTGTTCTAATTTAAATCTTTTTTTTTGTATTCGATGTTCATTCTATGTGCTCGATCCACCCTAAACATATAAACAAATTCAAAAATTTAACATTATAAGCTCTTACAATAATCTAAGTTAATATTGCAATACCAATTGCATTTATAGTCGAATATAATTTGTTACGTAAAAATTACCTTATATATATAGACTAGATCTATCACTATCTAAATGATGTGAATTATTTACTTTTTTTAAAATTTTATTTTATTATATCTTGTGTTTCTTTCAAGAATTTTATGTCACACTTTACATGTCAACGTACTATAAATTTATTATATTACTTGTTTATAGTATTATTGTATGGATCTAAATACAACAAATTGCTCTCCTTACTTATTTAATTCCTATTGTCATACATTAAAATAATCATTATTTTATATCTTAATTAAATAGGTTAATCTCAAACGGAATGATAAATAGATACCTACCGGCTACCTGAATGCATACATATGCTATATTATAAAATGTAAAACTTGGTCATCTACTCATCTATAAATATACTACTATTCAGTTGATCTAATTTTTGAGTTAAGAGTTCTGAAAAATTGTTAAGATAAAAATAGAACATGTCATTTAGTCGTTCATTTGATTAATATTTTTTATTATCTTTTTATTTTATGTCATCACAGGAAAATAGAAAAATTAATGGATGACACAAATATTATACGTGAAGATACCATGGAGGAAACTGAGCCGGTAGAAGGAGAACCAAAGCAAAAAAAAACCAAACCAACAACATCAGATGTGTGGAAATATTTCACAAACATTGGCAAAGGGGAAGATGGAATTGAAAGAGCAAAATGTATTGGCTGTAAAATTTCAATTTTTAAAGTTGGTACAACTCTCAAAGGTACAAATTATGGGACATCACATTTACGTCGTCATACTGGGGTATGTCCAATGCTTAAATTTCATGATCTGGGTCATATGTTCATCAATCAAGAAGGCAAATTATAGTCTAGAAAAGTTGATCAACAAATACAGCGTGAAATGCTTTCAGAAGCTATTATTAAGCATAATTTCTCATATTCTTTTGTTGAATATGATGGAATTAGGAATTGGATAAATTATATAAGTCCAGATGTTGTGATGCCTTGTAGAAACACAGAAGTTGTAGATATAAGAAAAATGCATATTAGAGAGAAGGAGAAATTGAAACAAGAATTGGCTAAAATTTCCAACAGAGTTTGTTTGACTTCTGATTGTTGGACATCATCAACTTCTAAGGGATACATTTGTTTAACGGCTCAATTTGTTGATTAAAATTGGAGGTTGAATTGTAAAATTCTAAACTTTTGTCGTATGTATCCTCCTCACAGTGGAGTTGAAATGACTGCTGTTATATACGATTGCTTGAAAGAATGGAATATAGATAAGAAGGTATTTTCTATTACTTTGGATGATGCCAGTGCCAATGATAGTATGCAAACTATTTTAAAAGGGCATCTAAATTTGCAAAATAGTTTGGTATGTGATGGTGAGTTGTTTCACGTGCGTTGTTCTGCTTATATTTTGAATTTGATTGTTCAAGAAGGGTTAAAAGCAGCTACTGATTCCTTGATTGAAATTAGGGAAAGTGTTAAGCATGTTAGAGGATCAGATGGCAGAATGCAAAAGTTTGAACAATGTGTTAAACAAGTTGGAATTGAAACTAATCTTGGTTTACGTTTAGATGTAGTTAATAGATGGAACTCCACATATTTGATGCTTGAAAGTGCTCTCCCATATGAAAAGGTTTTTTCTAGTCTATATTTACATGATAGAAATTATATTCACTGTCCTACATTTGATCAATGGAGAAGGGCTGAAAAAATATGTGAAGTCTTGAAGCCAATTCCTAAGATAACAAATTTGATTTCTAGTTCAAGTTATCCAACCTCTAACTTGTATTTTATGCAAATTTGGAGAATTGAATGCATGCTCAAAGAGAAGTTGAATAATTAAGATAAAGTTATTGAGGATATGGTTTCAAAGATGCATGTGAAGTTTGAAAAATACTGGAAGCAATATAGTGTAGTACTTGCATTAGGAGCAGTTCTTGACCACCACATCAAAATTACAGTTTTTAAGTTTTTGTATTCTAAGTTGGATTCTATTTCCGCACAAAAAAATATCTCACTTGTGAAGAATAAATTGTATGAGCTTTTCGATCATTATACAGAAAAGCAAAATGTTGTTAGAGCTTCTACAACTATTCGGACTACACCAAGTGTTGCTAGGAGGAAATCCAAAGTATTTAATGTAAGTAATTTCCATCTTGTTAAAAATTGAATATATTTCTATCCATAACAAATATTTTTTCTTGGTATATTACTGTCTTTACTAGTCTTGCATGTATTGACTATTATCATATTTTTAACTTCATAGGAATTTAAAGCATTTGAGAATGAAACTGTCTCTAGCGATGGAAAGTCAGAATTAGATCTTTACTTAGAAGAACCAAAGCTTGAGTATGAAAAGTTTCAAGATATGGATGTTTTCATGTATTGGAAGGATTGCTCTAACAGATATCCAGAACTTTCAGTAATGGCCCGTGATGTACTCAGTATTCCTATTACCACTGTATCATCAGAATCGTCATTCAGTTTTGGTGGACGTATTCTCACTAAACATAGAAGTTGCATCCATCATGAAAATGTCCAAAAACTTGTTGTTACTCGAAATTGGTTACATGGTTTTTCTCAAACTGGTAATATATTTTGGGCACATTTAAATATAATAATTCTCAATTTAGTTATTCTTTAATATTTAACTAATTAAACAGCATGTAAATTGCAGATGAAAATGAAGATGTTAAGACAACCTTCCCACAAGTTGATTCAGATATGCTTGATGAAGATGATCATGAAGTGTTAGATACGCCATAAGTTTCATGATTTTATTAAAGAGTATTTTTTTCTTTTTTATGGTTGGAATATTGTTATATTCTTTGTGCTTTATTGTGATCATTGCAAAACAATTAGTTTAATATTTATATTTAGATATTTATATTTTTACTTGAAAAAATTTAATAAATATTATAAAGATAATTTTATTTGTAGATTTGATTTAACAAGTAGTAACATCAACCTCGTGTAATATTTTTTTTGTCGATATTTATGATAATATTTCTAAATTATAATATATAATTTAATTTAAGAATTATAAAAAATATAATTTAAAAAAAGTGGGCTGGCCCGGCAAGCCTTTAGCCCACGTACTTGTGGGTTGGGCCAGCCATTTTTTGGCCCACACCAAATATGGGCTAGCCCGGCCTGACCCGTAAAATGTCAAAGCCTGTATGGGTTAGCCCAGATGGGGTTGGCTAGCCCATATTGACGGCTCTACTTTTCTTACATAAAAGTAAAAGATGTAATATTGACTTAATGATATCACTTAAAAGATCAACTCAGAAATTTTAGTCACAATTCATTGATTGTATTTATAAATAGATCAAATATGTTTAAGAGTTTTTCAAACACAGTTACTAAAATTTAATGTCATTATTATAGATATTTGAATTCATAGTTCAAATATGTCTTTCTAAAATCCAAATATCTTTAACACTCTCTGTATATAGCCTAGGAAGAATTTCCTTGGCATATGGATCTAAATAAGTTTTTAAGTATTTTTTTTTTTGATAAAGTTAAAGTAATATGTTTTAAGTATTCATACATATCTTCACCAATTTTATGTAATAGTCAACCTACTGCAATTATCTTCCATATAATAGTTGAATGTGATACACATGTAATTCACGCGTCCAGAGACTAGTATGAGTATGTTCTTATAAAAGAGAAGTTCATCTTGAAAAATTAACTAAATATATGAAAAAATAAAAATTTAATATAGATATATTACAAAAAATAACATATATATGAAGTATAATTTTTCAATGAAAGCAAGTTCTGAATGAATTATAAGGCTAAGAGGTTGGTGGATTGTTTTTGAAATTAATTTTTCATGAGAGGAAAATATATAACTATTAAACCTTTTTAACTTTATCTTACATAAAAAGAAAAATGCCATATTGATTTAATTATAGCTCTAGAAAACAAATTCAAAAGTACGCAAAATTCATTGATTGTATTGACAAATATACAAAATCTAAATAAGTTTATTCAAATATGAGTTACTAATATTTAATATCACTATAATAGATATTTGAATTCATAGTTCAAATATCACTTGCAAAAATTCAAAATATCTTTCACACTTTTTTATATAGCCTAGAAAGACAAATTCAACAATTTTAATCAAAGTATTGATTGTATGAATAAATATCTAAGCTTTTTTATCATTCATTCAATATTTTCTCTTTTATTTTTCTATTGATTTTATTTACACTTTCTATTTTATTTGTGTTTCCTTTTTATTTTATTTTAATTGTGATTCAATCAATCGTATTAAAAATAAGTTAATTTTGAACGAATATAAAAATAAGTGAAGAAAATCAAATAAAACATAAAAACATAAAGGACAATTTTAAATTATTTATAAAAAAATATGCATACTTTTTAAAAACAATTAAAAGTGAAAACATAAGAAATTAATGATTGAAAAAAAAAGTTTAAAGTGAGAAAGAATTTAAAGAATTATTTTGCAAAGAAAGTGTCACGACCCAAATCGGGGACGCGACTGGCACCCACATTTTCCCTCCGATGTGAGCGAACCAACCCATCTAAACCTTAACATTTCAAGATATTTCAACAGAAAATAATGCGGAAGACTTAAACTCATTAATAAAAACAACTCAAAACTATTATTAATATTCCCAAAATCTGGAAGTCATCACCACAAGAACATCTATCTCAAACTACTAATCTAAGAATGTCTAAAAAGCTAAAACAATTAAAAACTAGTCCATGCCGGAAGTTCAAGGCATCAAGACTTGAAGAAGGAGACCCAGTCCAAGCTAGACGCATTAGCTCACCCTGAATTTCCGATGGAGTGAAGACGGCTTGATCTACTGCTGAGTCGAAGTTGACGGAACGTTTGCTGCATAACACAAATAACAAAAGGAAAACATAAAAGTAGGGGGTCAGTACAACCACACGTACTGAGTAGATATCATCGGTTAACTCAAAATAGGGAACAATACATATCAAATAATATTATAAATCAACTATAAACTCAACATGTAGCAACAACAAGTATCATAATCATCAATAACACCATCCAGTTCATTCATGAGGGCTCAAGCCTCATCACCATACTCATTTGGGAATTAAGTTCATTATGTTGAATATATTATTATCTTTCGAGATTCATTATCTTTCTTCCTCTTGTGTCGGTACGTGACACTCCGATCCCCTACCACTATGTGTCGGAACGTGACACTCCGATCCCCTATATGTGTCGGAACGTGACACTCCGATCCCCTATATGTGTCGGAACGTGACACTCCGATCCCCTATATGTGTCGGAACGTGACACTCCGATCCCCTACATGTGTCGGTACGTGACACTCCGATCCCCTATATCTACGTGTCGGTTCGTGACACCCGTCCCACTAATACTATGTGTCGGAACGTGACACTCCGATCCACTAATTCTATGTGTCGGAACGTGACACTCCGATCCACTAATTCTATGTGTCGGAACGTGACACTCCGATCCACTAATCTCATTATATCCGTTCATCAAGCCTTCTCTAACCAAGGCATCATCATCCCCATCACTTTAATTCATCAAGCCTTCCTTTATACCAAGGCATTATCATTAATATCATAGATTAAAGTTTCTTTCAAGATTTGGGATTCAATGGTTTTCATCATGCTTGTATTATCAACATCACATAATCATATTCATACAAGCATACAATAAGCATATAGACAGGTTTACATATCATCAACACATATTATTCACTATCAAGAGTTCACTACGAATATCGTAATACAAAACCATAACCTACCTCCACCGAAGAATTGGAATCAACAAGAAATCTCCCAAGCTTGTTACTTCTTCCTCTCGATCGATTTGCTCTCTCTCTTTCTGTTCTTTCTCTTTTGTTTTATTCAAACCCTCTTTCCTTTACCCTAATTAATCATATAATTAGGTGTGAAAAAGGACAATAAACCCCTCTAATTAACTTAAGGTTACCCCTTTTAACCCCTAAGTAATTAGACCTATTAATGTTACCCCTCAATCCTTATAATTAAGGAAAGAATAATCAAAAACGACCCTTAAAACGAGGAAAGAAATCCTAAACTGCCTGGGATTGTTCAGCCTGTGACGGGCCGTCGTGGGTGCGACGGTCCGTCGCACAGGCCGTCGTGCCTGCCCAGGTTCCCATCTTCGCCACGGACTCTGTGACGGTCCATCACGCCTGTGACGGTCCGTCCTGCACGTCCGTCATGGCGGTCAGAAACTCGTTTCTCGAACCAAATTCTCAAACGTTGAAGTGTTTTGCAACGGAAACTCACGACGGTTCGTCGTGGATGTGACGGAACGTCCTGCAGGTCCGTCACAATTTACAGAGAGTCGATTTTCAGTACCCAATTTCAGAATTCCAAGTATGATGCAACGATTCACCCTCGACGGGCCGTCGTGCCTACGACGGTCCGTCGTGGTGTCCGTAGTATGGCCCAGTTTTTCCAGAATTAAAATCTGCTGCTCAAACGACTAAACAGGTCGTTACAATAGATACCAATTTACCCATCGTTCGTCCCCGAACGATCAAAGGAAGAAAAACAGTGGCGAAAAGGAGTACCTGAATCTGTAAACAGATGTGGGTATTTTTCTTGCATATCTGCCTCCTTCTCCCAAGTAGCCTCTTCAACCGGTCGATTCTTCCATTGCACTTTGATGGATGCAATCTCTCTCGACCTCAGTTTGCGAACTTCTCTATCTAATATAGCAACCGGTTCCTCTTCATAAGTCAAGTTCTCATCCAACAAAACTGAATCCCAACGGATAATGTAGTTTCCATCTCCGTGGTATCTCTTCAACATGGATACATGAAAAACCGGATGCACTCCGGACAGCCCTGGGGGCAAGGCTAATTCATAAGCCACCTCCCCTATTCTTTTAAGCACTTCAAATGGTCCAATGTACCTTGGACTTAACTTACCTCTTTTGCCAAACCGCATCACCCCTTTCATGGGTGAAACCTTCAACAAGACTTGTTCACCTTCCATGAACTCCAAGTCTCTAACCTTTCGGTCTGCATACTCCTTTTGTCTACTTTGAGCCGCCAAAAGCTTCTCTTGAATAGCTTTCACCTTCTCCATAGAATCTCTCAACAGGTCAGTCCCCCAAGGTCTAACCTCGAAGGCATCAAACCAACCAATGGGAGATCTACACCTCCTCCCATATAATGCTTCAAATGGAGCCATGTCGATACTAGAGTGATAACTATTATTGTACGAAAACTCTGCCAAAGGTAAGAAGCTATCCCAATGGCCACCAAACTCTATCACACATGCGCGTAGCATATCCTCCAAAACTTGAATCGTTCGCTCAGACTGACCATCGGTCTGAGGATGAAATGCAGTACTAAGGTCCAACCTAGTACCTAATTCAGCATGTAGTGTCCTCCAAAACTTAGAAGTAAACTGCGTACCTCTATCTGATATAATGGAGAGTGGAACTCCATGCAACCGAACGATTTCTGAGATGTAGATTTTGGCTAACTTCTCTGCATTGTAGGTCACCTTGACAGGAATGAAATGTGCAGACTTAGTTAACCTATCAACAATCACCCAAATAGAGTCATACTTACCCAATGTCTTTGGAAGACCAACCACGAAGTCCATCGCGATTCTCTCCCACTTCCATTCAGGAATGGGCATTCTCTGAAGTGTTCCTCCGGGCCTTTGGTGTTCATACTTTACTTGTTGACAATTTGGACACTTGGCAACAAACTCAACAATATCTCGCTTCATTCTACTCCACCAGAAGTGTTGCTTTAGGTCGCGATACATCTTGGTTGCACCAGGATGTATAGAATATCCGGAACTATGAGCTTCTGTAAGAATAGTGGTGATCAAATCATCGATGCGGGGTACACATACTCTTCCCTTGATCCTCAAAACACCTTCCCCATCGATTATTGCTTCCTTAGCCTCTCCTTGCAACACTTTATCTCGAATTCGCCTTAGTTTCTCATCGTCAAACTGTTTCCCCTTAATCTGATCAAGAAAAGAGGATTTTGCCTCTACACAAGCTAACAGTCCTCCCTTCTCGTTTATTTCTAACCTCATAAGGTCATTAGCCAGAATCTGCACTTCTCTAGCCAATGGGCGTCTAGAAGCTTGCAAATGAGCTAGACTTCCCATACTTCCGGCCTTTCTACTCAAGGCATCTGCCACAACATTAGCCTTCCCCGGATGATACAAAATAGTGATGTCGTAGTCCTTTAGTAGTTCCATCCATCTCCTCTGTCTCAAGTTCAAGTCTTTCTGAGTGAAGACATACTGTAGGCTACGATGGTCCGTATAGACTTCACACTTAACCCCATACAAATAGTGTCTCCATTGCTTTAGTGCAAATACTACCGCGGCCAACTCCAAGTCATGGGTCGGATAGTTGCGTTCATGCACCTTTAATTGTCTTGAAGCATAAGCAATCACATTTTTCTCTTGCATTAGCACTGCACCCAACCCAGAATAGGATGCATCACAATAAACAATGAAGTTTTTGCCCTCTACCGGCAAGGTAAGGATAGGTGCGGTAGTCAACAAAGTCTTAAGCTTCTGGAAGCTCTCCTCACACTCATCCGACCATACAAATGGGACGTTTTGCTTAGTCAAGTTCGTCAATTGGGAAGCAATGGAAGAGAATCCCTTGACGAATCGGCGGTAGTAGCTAGCTAACCCCACAAAACTCCTTATTTCTGACACGTTTGTAGGTCTTACCCAATTCTTTACCGTCTCAATCTTAGATGGATCTACCATCACTCCATCCTTAGAAACCACGTGCCCCAAGAAGGACACTGAATCTAGCCAAAACTCACACTTGGAGAATTTCGCATAAAGCTTTTTCTTTCTCAACAACTCTAACACCAATTTCAAATGCTCCTCATGTTCTTTCTTACTTTTGGAGTATATCAGTATATCATCAATAAACACAATCACAAAGAGGTCCAAGTATGGCTTGAAAATCCCGTTCATCAAGCTCATGAAGGCAGCAGGGGCATTAGTAAGACCAAACGACATTACCACAAACTCATAATGCCCATACCTAGTTCGAAAAGCCGTCTTTGGCACATCCGTTGCTCGTATTTTCAGTTGGTGATAACCGGACCTCAAGTCAATTTTAGAGAAGACACAAGCACCTTGTAACTGATCGAACAAGTCATCAATGCGAGGAATGGGGTACTTGTTCTTAATAGTTACTTTGTTCAACTGTCGGTAATCTATGCACATTCGAAAACTCCCATCTTTCTTCTTCACAAACAAAACTGGAGCACCCCAAGGAGATGCACTTGGTCTAATGAAGCCTTTGCTCAACAACTCTTGAAGTTGAGCCTTTAATTCTCTTAACTCCGCAGGAGCCATTCTATACGGGGGTATAGAATGGGGCGAGTACCGGGTTCCAAATCAATGCAGAAGTCTATATCCCTATCTGGTGGCATACCGGGAAGATCTGCAGGGAACACATCCAAAAACTCACAGACTACCGAAACTGACTCAATCGATGGTACTTGAGTAGTGTCATCCTTAAGATGTGCCAAGAAAGCTAGACAACCCTTACTAACCATCTTCTGAGCACGAATAAAGGAGATTATACGCACCGGATTGGGAGTGTAGTCACCCTCCCATACTAACTGATCTGCCCCAGGCTTGGCTAACGTCACCGTTTTAGCATTACAATCCAAAATCGCAAAGTTTGGAGAAAGCCAAGTCATACCCAGAATTACATCAAAGTCACCCATTTCTAAAATAACCAAATCCACATAAGTGTTGCTCCCCACAAAATTCACCCAACAAGACCTATACACTTTTTCGACTATCACAGACTCACCCACCGGAGTAGAAACACGAATAGGTATGTCAAGTAATTCACAATGTAAATTTAGGCCATTAGCAAATGATGAAGTTACATAAGAAAACGTGGAGCCAGGGTCAAATAACACAGATGCCATGCAATCACAAACCAAAAGATTACCTGTGATAACAGCATCAGACGCCTCCGCTTCAGATCTCCCAGGGAAAGCGTAGCAATGAGCCCCATTATTTGTTTGTCCGTTGCCCCTACCATGTTTGTGTAGTAGTGGCTCCATTTTGACCCTCTCCTCTGCCGTTTTGGTGACCACATCGGCCACCACGCCCCCAGAATAACGACCTCTACCATTTCCACCTCTTCCTCTAGCCATTGGGGCTCTGTAACTCTGTTTTGGACATTCCTCCTAATATGTCCAATCTCCCCACATCCATAGCACTCTCTGGAGTCAGACATGGGTCTCTCGGATTAGTGTTGACTGTTCTGGGGTGGACCCCCAACTACAGTCTGTAGTGAGACTGTATTGGTCGATTTGAGTGACCTCCGGAGTTCTGTCCTCTCGAATAAGAACCATTATACTCACCTCCCCTACGAAACCTCTTTGATGTAGACGTTGGGGTGAAGTCATCCGGTTTCACTCCTTCCACCTCTATCACAAAGTCTACCACCTCTTGGAAGGATGTTTGCTGTTGCCGCTATCTGTAAGGCTGAAATCCGCAACTCTGACCTCAACCCCTTCACAAAAACGGCGGATCCGTTCTTGTGGACTGAAACAAAGTTGCGTGGCATATCTGGATAGCGCGCGAAATTTAGCCTCATACGCGTTTACTGTCATCCTTCCCTGTTCAAGACTCAAGAACTCATCCCTCTTTCTATCTCTCAAAGTCCTTGGGATATACTTCTCCATAAATAGGGTAGAGAATGATTCCCAAGTCATGGGTGGTGCCTCTTTTGGTTGACACTCAACATGTGAACGCCACCACATTTTGGCGTTCCCTTGGAACTGATAGCTCACGAACTCGACACCAAACCTCTCTACTATCCCCATCTTGTGTAGTAGCTCATGACAATCAACCAGGAAATCATAAGCATCCTCAGATTCTGCACCCTTGAAGACTGGGGTTTCAATTTCAAGAACTTACTGAAAAGTTCATGTTGATCGTTGGTCATAATAGGCCCAGTAGTCAGACGTGGAAATGTGCCTATTCCCAATGGTGCATCCATGCGGGGAGCCATAGTAGCCGCATGTCGTATCTCTGAAACCGGAGGTGTTGGTGCAGAAACCACTGGAGGTGCTTGACCCTGATCAGACAACCCGCTAAGATAAGCAAGTACTTGGTTGATCATCTCTGGGGTAGGTTGGGGTGGCATTTCCTCATTCTGCCCTTGTTCAGTTTCCCCTTTCCTCACCCTCTCTAACTACCTCCTCAGTCGGTGGAGGAGTCACCGCCCTAGCATCGGATGGGCTAGGGGCTCGTCCTCTTCCTCTAGAGGACGTCCTCCCACGACCTCTCCCACGGCCTCTTGCCGTTGTTCTTCCTCGAGCCCAGCCCCAGTGGCTGGCTCATTAGTTTCATGTCTTTCCGTTGTCGCTGCTGGTGCGGTCGTTGCTCTAGTTCTAACCATCTGCGAGATAGAATGAAGATGGTCAGATACCAATTTGTATCACCGAGATACCAATTGGACTCAAGTAATAGCACGAAAGAAAGAATGAAAGAATGGAATTTTCCTAAAGTCTTATAGCCTCTCAAGAAAAGTAAAGGCGTCCCCCTACCGTTCTTTAAGACTCTACTAGACCTGTTCTTGTGTGATGAGACCAATGAACCTAATGCTCTGATACCAAGTCTGTCACGACCCAAATCGGGGACGCGACTGGCACCCACATTTTCCCTCCGATGTGAGCGAACCAACCCATCTAAACCTTAACATTTCAAGATATTTCAACAGAAAATAATGCGGAAGACTTAAACTCATTAATAAAAACAACTCAAAACTATTATTAATATTCCCAAAATCTGGAAGTCATCACCACAAGAACATCTATCTCAAACTACTAATCTAAGAATGTCTAAAAAGCTAAAACAATTAAAAACTAGTCCATGCCGGAAGTTCAAGGCATCAAGACTTGAAGAAGGAGACCCAGTCCAAGCTAGACGCATTAGCTCACCCTGAATTTCCGATGGAGTGAAGACGGCTTGATCTACTGCTGAGTTGAAGTTGACGGAACGTTTGCTGCATAACACAAATAACAAAAGGAAAACATAAAAGTAGGGGGTCAGTACAACCACACGTACTGAGTAGATATCATCGGTTAACTCAAAATAGGGAACAATACATATCAAATAATATTATAAATCAACTATAAACTCAACATGTAGCAACAACAAGTATCATAATCATCAATAACACCATCCAGTTCATTCATGAGGGCTCAAGCCTCATCACCATACTCATTTGGGAATTAAGTTCATTATGTTGAATATATTATTATCTTTCGAGATTCATTATCTTTCTTCCTCTTGTGTCGGTACGTGACACTCCGATCCCCTACCACTATGTGTCGGAACGTGACACTCCGATCCCCTATATGTGTCGGAACGTGACACTCCGATCCCCTATATGTGTCGGAACGTGACACTCCGATCCCCTATATGTGTCGGAACGTGACACTCCGATCCCCTACATGTGTCGGTACGTTACACTTCCGATCCCCTATATCTACGTGTCGGTTCGTGACACCCGTCCCACTAATACTATGTGTCGGAAACGTGACACTCCGATCCACTAATTCTATGTGTCGGAACGTGACACTCCGATCCACTAATTCTATGTGTCGGAACGTGACACTCCGATCCACTAATCTCATTATATCCGTTCATCAAGCCTTCTCTAACCAAGGCATCATCAATCCCATCACTTTAATTCATCAAGCCTTCCTTTATACCAAGGCATTATCATTAATATCATAGATTAAAGTTTCTTTCAAGATTTGGGATTCATGGTTTTTCATCATGCTTGTATTATCAACATCACATAATCATATTCATACAAGCATACAATAAGCATATAGACAGGTTTACAATATCATCAACACATATTATTCACTATCAAGAGTTCACTACGAATATCGTAATACAAAACCATAACCTACCTCCACCGAAGAATTGGAATCAACAAGAAATCTCCCAAGCTTGTTACTTCTTCCTCTCGATCGATTTGCTCTCTCTCTTTCTGTTCTTTCTCTTTTGTTTTATTCAAACCCTCTTTCCTTTACCCTAATTAATCATATAATTAGGTGTGAAAAAGGACAATAAACCCCTCTAATTAACTTAAGGTTACCCCTTTTAACCCCTAAGTAATTAGACCTATTAATGTTACCACCCCTCAATCCTTATAATTAAGGAAAGAATAATCAAAAACGACCCTTAAAACGAGGAAAGAAATCCTAAACTCTGCCTGGGATTGTGCAGCCTGTGACGGGCCGTCGTGGGTGCGACGGTCCGTCGCACAGGCCGTCGTGCCTGCCCAGGTTCCCATCTTCGCCACGGACTCTGTGACGGTCCGTCACGCCTGTGACGGTCCGTCCTGCACGTCCGTCATGGCGGTCAGAAACTCGTTTCTCGAACCAAATTCTCAAACGTTGAAGTGTTTTGCAACGGAAACTCACGACGGTTCGTCGTGGATGTGACGGAACGTCCTGCAGGTCCGTCACAATTTACAGAGAGTCGATTTTCAGTACCCAATTTCAGAATTCCAAGTATGATGCAACGATTCACCCTCGACGGGCCGTCGTGCCTACGACGGTCCGTCGTGGTGTCCGTAGTATGGCCCAGTTTTTCCAGAATTAAAAATCTGCTGCTCAAACGACTAAACAGGTCGTTACAGAAAGAAATGGAAATAATTAAAGGTATGTAAATTTTAATATTAATATATATTAGCACTACCTAATTTTAAATAATCAATTAAAAATGATTTGTGTCAAATTTGTTCACTCATTACTAATCTTCAAGAGAGAGAACACAATCTCTATGTAGTTTAGGGAGTAATAGAAACATACTTAAGTTTGGTTGTCTCTGTGATTTCAATCATAGTCTAGAGGAATATCTCTGTCTTATCACTAAAATTAATTCAGAATTCAGTTACTAATATTGAATAACATTATTACAAATATTTGAATTCATAGTTCAAATATGGGTTGAAAAAATGCGAAATATCTTTCATACTATTTGTATATATCTTGTGGAGAATTTCTTGGGCAAACGTGTATACATAAATATATTTTAAAAATTATACAAATGATTAATGGAAATCAAAATTTATTTATTTATTCTATAAATAAAAACCCTAGCCTACAATAAAATAAATAATAAGTGTTTTCGTAGAATGGTAAATAATAATTTGTAAACTCACGTAATGAATTAATTAAATACTACTGAGTGAATATATGTTGTAATTAGAAGGATTATTACACATGTTTCATCGGCTTTATAACACTCAGTCTATTGTAATTGTCTTCCTCTGTATTTAGGACTAAAAGCTTACGCATGTAAATTTTAATTAATATCAATGTGTACATGATGGTATAATATGAACCTTACACCCTATCATGTTTTTTTTGTTATCATTGTCACCAATTTTATTAATAGTTAACCACTCTATCAGGAATTACGACTAAAAGGTTATTAGCGTAAAGTCAAGTAATATCAAGATGTACCTTATGACACAATATGAACCACAGAACATGCCATTTTTTTGTTTTATTATTCCCATCACCAAATTCACCAGGTTTAAGTTGACAGTATACTTAATTATTTTCCTCTATCAGGCTAAGACTAATAGCTCATTCACGTGAAGTTTAAGTAATACATGTCACTATTAGTGGCTAAAAGAGTCATCTAGAACCACTTCATTGAAAATTATCGATAAAATATGTTTTGTTAAATCCTTAAATATTATATCAAACCAATAATGACAAAACGAATTCATATTTTCTCTATAAAAGTTACCCCTCACTGAAAAAAATAGTTCTTTAAGAATGTTCTAAATAAGTTCTAAAATAATATTATGAAATAATTAAATAATATAGAAGAATATATGTCATAATCAGAAGAATGTTCATATTTTATTTTGTTATTTTCATCATCAAATGCATTAGTTTTACATTGATAATCAACCTACTACAATCGTCTTCCTCTACCGGGGCTTAGAAGTGAAAGCTCATGTACCTAAAATTTAAATAGTATTATCATCATCAATGGAGGAATCACATGTATTCAAAAGGTGTCAACTCACACAACTTCATTGAAGAAGTATAATATGTTGATAGGCCAAAAGTTTTTTTTTATATGCATAATATTTATTTGACTCTTTATATACTTTTTTTTAAAAAAAACTGTCATGTTTGTATTTGTTATCTCAATCATTAATTTCACTGATATTATATTGGTTGATAGCCTACTACAATCCTTTTCCTCTACCGGGGATTAGAATTGAAGGCTTATGCAGAAGAAGTTCAAGTAATATAAGTATGTACCTTATTATATAGTATGAACCTCATAACATGTGATATTTCATTTTGTTATACTTACCAGTGTATTCACCAGCTTTTTAATTGATTGTCAGCCTATTACAATTGTTTTCCTATACATATGCACATAAATATTTAAGTAATTAACCGTGGCAGAGCCACACGTATTCAAAAAGAGTCTATTACATGGCTCCACTAAAAAGGTATAGATACTACGTGCTATTTATATCTCTAAATATTATAACAAATGATTATTGATGATCGAAATTTATACTTTTTATATAAAAGATACCCCACCAAACAAGTGTTTTATCTAGAATCTTTTTAAATAAATTTTGAAATCACATTAAGAATTAATGGAATACTATTGAGTGAATATATAGCATCATTATCAAGATTGTTATATTTTTTTCGTTATTTCCATCAGAATTCACCAATTTTACGTTGACATATAGTCTACAATAATCGTCTTCCTTTATTGGGGTTAAGGATTAAATGCTCATCCACGTAAAGTATAAATCATATCCATTGTCAACAATGACAGAACCATGGGTATTCGAAAGATGTATGTGTAGATAGGTTAAAAGTTCTATAGATATATACATTCTATTTATACAATTCCTGAATTTACTCGTATTTGTATTTTTTTCATCTTATAGAACCCCTTGAAAAAAATCGTTCCTCTATTTCAGCCAACATATAATCTTAAGTTGGTAAAGGACAAACAAGATTATGGCAAGTAAACCATACGCTTCCTAAATCATTTGTAGTCATCATTCCCATTTTAAACTTATAAAGAAAAACACAAAAGAGTTACTTTTTATTTTTCTAAAAGAATCAAATTCACTCTTTTCTTTTTCTAAAACAAGGTGAATTATGCATTTTAAAGAATCAACGGAAGATCCAAAGATGGATGAAATAGACAAGATGTTGGTTTCACAACTTGGTTGAATCCCACAACACAGAAATTCCTATTTCTTAAATCCAATTGATGCTTCGAATGAAAGAACAAATTTTAAGCCTCCTTCAATTCCTTTTCCATCCGAATTTGAGTGGTCATTGGAATTCCCCTTTCATGGTTGCAATGGATGGAGGGATCAAAAATGAAATGGAAAGAATGGATTGAAATGATTGAGGTTATATGGAAAGATGCAGGAATTTATAGAGCTATCAAGAATTTAGTTTATAGAGTCCAGACATATCAAAAGATTATTTTTGGGTTGGTAGAAAAGTGGTGCTACGAGACTAACAATTTTGTGTTTATGTGGGATGAGGCTATTACTATTCTTGAAGACATGATGATTTTGGGAAAGTTTTATGTTCTACGTGACTTTGTTTTCCCCCTTCAATCCCCTGAGTTTGTAGAGATTAAAGAAAATCTTGAAAATGCACAAAGGAAGCTTATTAGATTAAAGACTAATAATTACAGTAGTTGGTTGAATTTTTTCCATAAATAGTTTTAAGTATTTTGAACATGAAGATTTTCTTTTTTCTTTGGTTATCAAGATTTGTGTTTCCATGTAAAATAGGTGATCTTGTTTTCTTAATACTTGTTAATCATTCTAGCGGTATGCGACTAGCACTTGCTCCTGTTGGGTTTTTGAGCCTTTTTCCGTTCCTATGTATTACTTCAAGGTTTTGGGTTTTCCTTCATTTCCTTTGTGCATTAATTTAATCCAAATTGAGTATTTTGCTAATAAGCCCATCGCTATGGTGCATATGTATGACTTTCTTTTAGGTCTTATTTTAGAAGGATCACAAGAAATTGAGAGTAGCCATATAAAGAGAACAACGATTGATGCAGATTTTCGCATAAGCCCTAGCAGCCAATTTTAAATCGCGATTTCCCCTTCGTTTCTTATCCGATTGAGTTGATTTTTGGATAGCTTGTTTCTTTCAACATAACCTTTCAATGGGAACATACAAATGGTGATTTTGAGTCGTGTAGCTCCATATTTTTTCTCGTGAATAGTAGCTGCGATTTGGTGTTTTTACTTCTTTTATTTCTCTGGTTTTTCGCACTTTGTTGATGGCCATTATGGAGAACACTTTTATAAATCTTGTTGATTTAATTGGATCTTATGTATTGTGGTTTTTGCTCTTCACAACAAAGAGGTTATCCACATTAAAATTTGGTGTCTTGATTTATTTTTCTTGCTTGGTTGAATTATTTGTTGCCCAAACAGTTTGTTCTAGCATTATTTTGTCTATCTTGGTTCAAATAAAAGATAAAGTTTTACTTGGGATTTCTTCGACTATTGCTCATTCATGCACATTTATTTTGTGCTTTTTAATCCCAATAGCACCTGTTGTTCTTGCTAGTATATATAGGGACTTGGGCTCGATGAAATAGGTTATGATAATGTCGTCATCAGAAGTGAGAGGTAGAGATGGAGACATATTTGGCATTCATAAACATAGTCTTTGGTCTCCATTGTTCTTTGTTCAAGTTTGGGCTTGGGAGATGATGGTATCTTTGTAGCAAGAGAAGGTCCAAAATCACAATATATTTTGGCGACTGAGAATACACCGATGGAAAAATATGAAACAATATTGTGTAATTAATGTAAAGGCTACTATTGACTCATCCAACGAGATTTTTTCAATGTAGGCCATACACATTGGTTGTGGAAGGTTGGTGGATTCCCAAGTCTTACCAGGATAAATAAGAGTGGACAATAGTTTGAGGGAAAATTTTGGATGTAGAAATGGAGTCTTTCGTTTGATTCTTGAGGGCATCTGAGCTTATTTGTTTTGATTGTCAAGATCACTATCGACCAAATCGGGTAGCAATGCAGTTTGAATATGATTAAGACTTCCCGAAATGGATTCCTTGTCTGCCTTCATGTCCAGAGCTTGCCTGGTACATCTAGAGCAGACCTATCGAATCCAATTTTATGTTATACTATCCGTCTAGGCTGTTTGAACCAGATGTAACTACACAACATTTGAAATGATGGAGACACGAAACTAATCTGGTTGTTTGTAATGTTCATCATGGTCTACTGAAAGAATGTCAAGTGGAGAATTACCTCATAATTCTCCTGGTTTTACTCCTCATTCGAAGTAGAAGCATACTGCACAATAGAAAATGACAAAGAGAATTCATCTATGAATGTTTGTCAAACAGTGGCCTATCGAATGAGGAGAAAAATCAGGAGGAACTTTAAGGTAATTCTCCACTTGATATTCTTTTGGTAGATCAGGAAGAACATCATAGAAATCCCGATTAGTTTCGTTTCTCCATCTTTTCAAATATTTTGTACTTAGATCATGTTAAACATCATAGTCGGATAGTATAACCTCAAATCAGAATAGAGTCAACTGTAGTCGTACCGGGACTTGAAGTCAGCAAGGAATCCATTTAGGGAAGTCTTAATCATATCCAAACTACATTTTTATCTTATTTGGTCGAAAGGTCTCTTGACAATCCAATCTAACAAGCTCATATATTGGGCATCGAACGAAAGACTCCATTTACATATCAAAATTTTTCCATCCAACTATTGTCCACTCCTTTTTATCCTTGTAAAACTTGGGAATCAACAAACCTTCCACAACCAAAGTGTATGGCCTCCATCGAAAAAAATCTGGATGGGTCTATATATAGTGTCCCTCACATTAATTACACCCAATTGTTTCATATTGTTCCATCGACATATTCTCACCCCACTAACTATATTGTAATTTGGAGCCTACTCTGGCTGCAAATATATCATCTTATCCTAATCACAAACATGAATAAAGAACACTGGCAACCAAAGACTATGTTTTTGAACTACAAATCTGTCTCCATTTCTACGTGTTACTTTTGATGAAACCATTTTCATAACTTTTTTCAACGAGCCCAAATCCCTATATATACTAGTAAGAAATAATGAGTTATTGGAAAAGACAAGCACAAAATAAATGTGCATCACTTGGCAGTAACCGAAGAAAATCTAAGTAAAAACTTTCACTTCAATTTGAACCAAAAGAAGATAAAATAATGCAAGAACGAACTGCTTGGGCAACAAACAAATTAACAAAGCAAGAAAAACAAATCGACACACAAGACACCAAATTTTAACGTGGAAAACCTCTTCGATGTGAAGAGTAAAAACCACAAGGACAAAGCTCCAATGTAAACAAGAGTTATAAAGTGTTCGCCAAAATGACCAGCAAGAAACTGTCAAATAATGAGCAACACAACTACAAGATAGTAACAAAAACTAGATGTAAAAATACCAAATTGCAACTGCTGTTCATGAGAAATCTTGATCTACACGACTCCAAATAACCCTTTCTCAGTTCTAATTCAAAGATTAAGTTGAAGGTAACAAGCTACCAAAAAACTAGCTCAATCGAATGAGAAACGAAGCGAGAATCTTGATTTGAAATAGACTATTAGGGCTTTTGCGGAAATCCACATTATATTACTATTCTCTTGATATGGCTGCTCTCAATCTCTTGTGATCCTTCTAAAATAAGACCTAAATGAAAGTAATACATATGCACCATAATATTGGGATTATGTGCAAAGTGAGCTACTCAAATTGGGCTAAATTAATCCACAAAGGAAAGGAAGAAAGACCCAAAACTTTGGACTTTTATTTATTTAAATATGAAGAGAAAAAAAAGGCCCAAAATCCAACCGGAAGCAAGGATAGTCACATACCTCTAGCTAGATTAACAACTATTTAGAAAACATGAGCACCTTGTTGACATCCTTTGAGACGGCGCAACATTGAAATGAATAAAGAGTATAATTTAAGCTTTATTCAAATGGCTTCAATGTGAAACAATTATGTGTACTTGTAAAGACATTTAGTAAACAATATTAGTAATAAATAAATATAGATAAAAATAAATGAATCAAATATTAAAATAAAAATTCATCTTATTTACATGAAAGATCTTAGAAATCGACACGTATTTCTTCATAGGTCAATTTTAACAAACAAAATATATGAACTTAAATTAAAGTTCGTCTTTATCACTGGGAGGCTTCCAAAACCGACAGAGAGATTTTTTCATTGCACAATTCTAACTGGTCAAACAAACTTAATGATATAGTAATCAAATTAAACAAGAAAGTAATATTTAATACACTGAAAAATAACAAAACAAATCCCAAAAAAAACATGGTCGAGAGATCAAACTAAATATAAAATTAATCTAACAATTGAGAGTGCAAGATGGAAGCAATATAAATAAGCAGAAGATGAATTGTCAAATAAAGTAATTCCCAAGAACATTAATAATAAATATAGCACAACAACATAAATTATAGTAAAAGCTAGATTAGCTATGGCCTGTGCTAAGCATGGCCCACCATGATTGGTTTTCTGTTTGCTTTTTTTTTTTTAATTGTAATAACAATATAAATTACACAGTTCAACTAAATATAGACAAATTTTTTTGTACCATGCAAAGAGGATAAAACTCATATACTACCTTTTAATGATATTGATTTATTCTTAAATCAAGACAGATAAAATCAAACACCAATACATACTAAAGTTTATACAGACAATATTGAATTGTGTATGTACAATATATGCATAGTTAATTACTTATATTATAGTATATTAAGTGCCTCAGACAATTCCATAATCAAACATTTTAGACATAGATCAATAATCTCTGATTTCAAGAATTTTCTGCACTTCATAATGTTGAATATTGTTATTGGTGGGAGACTACGGGCACTATCGTTTTCTTATAACTTGAATTTTATTATATCAAAGTAAGGACCCGTTTCGATCTTACAATCTTGATCACACTTGTTACTTGCTTCAACAAAACTCCTTACTTTTGCTCTCACACTTGTTTGCTATCTTGATTTCTTACTTACTTGGTTCCTTTGTTTCTTTGTTAGTTACATGTCGAATGAATCACCTCTATTTATAGGAGGTGATGGAAGAATCTAGGGAGATACATACTACTCTCTTCTAGAATATTTCAAACTATCTTTTTCTAGACCTATCTTTTCAAGAACATTTCTAGACTATTCTATCTAGAATATCATTCTAGAGATCTTCCTTCAATTCTCCACAATTCCGGAATATTCTAGAGTTTTCTTGACTTATCTTAAGTAATAATTAAGTTGATGATGAATTTTTAACACTGCTTCAACACCAACTTAATTTTTCCTTTGCGTCTATTGTGAGTGATTCTTGCTTTGCAAGAATGATGGAGTCCATGCATTTTGAATCTCCTCCTTCATCGAATTATTTCGATCCCTACTCTTTGAAGCTTCTTCAAACATATTATCATTTTTATTGTTAACCATCTCTGATAATGTTGCGTCTATATACTTGAAATTTGAGCATTTCAATCGTTTCTTCCTTATTAGTTGAGGTTGAAGAGCTTCTTGGACTTTTTCTTGAAACAGTTCTGGGGTTTCATGTACTCTTATTTTCCATGAATTCTTATTTTCTCATATTGAAAGTTTCTCCTCTGTATATGAGTTATATTTTTCACATACCTCTTGTTCTTGTTCAGCCTCACTTCTTTGTCCTTCTCTTTCATGTTTATATTGTAGCTCTTGCTCCAATTTTCTTGAATCTGACAAGGAGACTTCGTTGTACAACCATATTAGTGCTTCATCGAGTACCACATAAGTTGTCTCAGTTGGCATGACGTATATTGATTCTAACCTTATCCCTTCTATTATTGGTATGCTTGTAACTTTTAAGTTTTGATATACTTTTACGTCATTTGACCTAAACAAGTCATAGTTACCAGAATCTGTTAGTTGTGACAAATATAATAAGTTTTTATTCATATGTGGAACATGGTAGATATTTTGAAGTTCCACTTGTCTTGAGTTGTGATGAGGCATGACCACCGTTTTGCCAATATAAGTTATTGACTTTTTTGAATTATTTGCAGTCACCACTACTTGACTGCCTTTCTAATCACTCATATTTATCGGTGTTTTCTCATCGCCGATTATGTGATCAAAACATTCTGAATCAACGATCAAATAATGTTTATAATCTACCAATATCTCACTTATAGTTGTAAGTGCGATCTCCTCTTCTTTGTTAGAGTGATAGGGGACAAGATCCTCTTGTTGATTAGTTTCTTCAACTACATAAGAGGTCTCGAAATTCAAAACTTTTCTTCATCTTTCCTATTTTGAGTAGAAGTTTCTACATAACCTTCAACTTTCTTGTACCAGTACTCTCTAGCGTAGTGTCCTTTCTTTCCACAAACGTAGCACTTCTGCATTTGTCAGTTGTTGAAGCCTTTCGCCTGCTTGTTTTCTTGTTGAGTTCTTTGATGTTGGATCTCTTCGTCTCCCTCAGGCTATAAGCTTCTCTCCGCTTCTCTTTGTTGATAGGTTTGCCTTTTGCTGAAGAGCACCTTATCTTCATCTTTTATAGTAAGACTTTATAATGTCTTATCGTAATCTTTTTCATTTTCCAACAGATTTCCCAACTCAGATAAAGTTGGTTCTGTGCTCTACCATCGTATGGGTGTGATTATGCCTTTGTACTCCGGCCTTAGACCATGAACAATAATTCTCCTTACTCTTGTCTATGTGATAGCATTCTTTGGATCTAATTTTGATATGACATCAGATAAAGGTTTTACCCTTGAGAAGTATTGATTTATTATCATATTTTGTTGAGAGATTGACAAAAGATCATTTTCAAGCCTTTGTAATCTCGCATCATTCTTCTTTGTAAAAACTGTTGCCAAGGTGTTCCAAGCTTCTTTGGGTGTCTTGGAATTTTTAACCCGTTGTAGAAACTCATCCTCAATTGTTATAGAGAGAACAAACATGACCTTTTAAGTTTTGACCTTCCACCTCTTTGTTGCTTCATCATCTGTTAGTGGTTGGTGTCTGATCCAGTGATAATATCCCATAATTCATGGCCAAGAAAATAATATTGCATTCTTGTGCTCCATGATCAGTAGTTGTTTGCGTTGATCTTCTCAACGTTATTGAGAGTGATATGAAAACTATCATTGATAAGTGCCTCGCGATATAGCCCTCGACAATAACTTGTAGGATATTCTTTAAGTTACTACCTCGCACTTATCCACCAAGCTCTGATACCACTTGTTGAATATCGTTGATGGTCAATATCGATTTTTCACAACTTGAATTTTATTATACCAAAGTAAGGACCTGCTTCGGTCTTACAATCTTGATCACAATTATTGCTTGCTTCAGCAATACTCCTTACTTGAGCACTCACACTTGTTTGATCTCTTGCTTTCTTACTTACTTGGTTATTTTGTTTCTTGCTTTGTTGCATATAAAATGAACCACCTATATTTATAGGAGGTGATGGAAAAATCTAAAGAGATACATACTACTCTCTTCTAGGATATTTTTAACTATCTTTTCTAGACTAATATTTTATAGAACATTTCTAGATTATTCTATCTAGAAAACTTATTATAGAGATCTTCCTTCAATTCTTCATAATTCTGAAATATTTTAGAGTTTTGTTGACTTATCTTAAGTAATAATTAAGTTAACAGATAACAAATATTATACTTAGCCTTACCCATTTTGAAATTTTATCCTCTGTGGTTCCTACTGGACCATGAATATAGAGGTGTCCCAATTTTCATGCAAAAGGGATAAAAAATTTAGTGCATTGATAATTGTATCTTAGTGAACCAAAGTCCTTACGAGACTATATATTCCAAAGAAGCAGGCTCAACCACTCAAGACAATACTTATTATTCACCTTATCGGGATTGCATTTAAACCGAAAATGAAAATTAACACAATCAATCCAATATGTTTTTTATCCAAATGTTACCAACTTTTATACGTTTATCGAGCGTTAAGTGAATAAAATATCTAAAGTGACAATATAGTCAGAATATTAGCTTCACCATACAGTTACTAACAACATTAACAACTACGACACTTCCGGATTGTCATTATAATTGCCATCTTTCAATGCCATTCAAGAAAGTCAAGAACCGGAACAATATCACGAAATGGTCCAAATAGTGGTTAAAATATGATATTATTCGAAGCAACACCACAAACAAAAGCATCACGTATCACCTTAAACTGAAATATAATTGTTTCAAGCAGTTTTTTCTTAAGTAGTATTGTAGAACATACTAATAATTATATTATTGATTTTGTTCAATCATTTTTTGATAATATATCACCACTTACACTTTTAGTCACTTTCAAAAGGAAAGTATCTTCTTCCTAATTGTTAACTCTTTAATTTTAATATCCCACACAACATGCTTAAGAAGAAAGAATTAAATGATATTTGAGTACATTATTTATCTCCTTAGTTTAATACCACAAGTTTTTTATTTTCTAAAAATTTGGCAAATTAAACTAAGACAAAACGTAGCGAGTAGTAAGTAAATCTCCTATGCAATTTAAGGAACACATATAGAAATTAACTAGTACTATATTTATTATGGATATGCCAGAGTACATTTACCAAACAGTTGCATCTGTCATGAGTAATTTAACATCCATTGCCACTATTGGAGTTGAAGCCTGGATTGGGAAGATTAAGGGTTTGAGAGAAAAAATCTTAATAGGAACGAATTGGCTAGAGAATAGAGGATGTGCATATGGAGAAGAGCATTTTCGCAGAATTAGAAGGAGGTGGAATAGAGCCCTAGTGATGAGATAATTGATTTCCAAATTCAATATTTTCCTATATATATAAGACTGAGCTGTCAATTATAAGTCATATGGAACTCAAAAATATAATTTCAACTTTTTTCAATTTTTTTACTTTTATCTTTCTATTCTGTGACTAGTATCAACTTAGTGGCCAACTTATTCAGATTTAAGCTCTCATGCTCAAACTCCAAACTTCGGTTTACTTATCCAACTACGTACAACCTTTGCAAGTACATTTGACCCATTACAAACATCAATACATGCAAGAAAACAAATCACCGTAGCATCCAATGTTTATTTAGAAAAAGTCACCAAAGAAAAATTTAAGAAACTTACGCCAATATACAAGTGACAGTACAATGTCAGAAAATCAAATTATCCATCGGGACCAATCTTGCTTCCACAAAATCCAAATTTAGGAATGCTCTAAAGAACAATACACATGTCTAACAACACAAAATTATATTTTTTTAAAAATAATACAGTGAACCACCATCAATTATTAAGTAGAAGACAATATCATGAGCCTTAATATAAATACTAATTTTTAAAACACTACTTACCTTAGTACAAAATTAAACTTTCATATCACTTCCTTCCGCAGTCCTCCTCCGTCGAATAAATATTGATCATTTGCTGTTAGAATATAAAAAAGGTAAAGAATGAAAACAAACCTGTACTTTTTCAAGAAAGCATAATTCTTCATATAGTATGTTGAAAGTCTTATTTTTCCCATCAATATGGTGTGCAATAGCACTTCCAACAATTATGAACCATCACAATAATTTTCCACAAAAAGATATAGACAATGTTAAACACAAGGAAACTAACATTCTAAGTTTTAGCAATAAAAAAAAGGTATACATGCAAGCACAAAGATAAAGTTTGAGATTTCAAAAATATTAGAACACCGTTAAATGTCTTACAAAATATGACTTGGACACATGATTAATCAATAAGGATTGTATTACACCAAGTAGTTCGCAATTTTAATTTTAGAAGGGAAGCTTTGGAGTTACTGGTAAACTTGTTGTCATATGACCTGAGGTCACGGGTTTATCTCTTTGAAAAATCCTCTGGCAAAATAAAGGTAAGGCTGCCTAAAATAGGACCGAACCCTCATAGAGAGATCACTAGTACACCTTGTCTTTTTTTGGTAGTTCACAATTTTATTTTAGATTGCTACATGTACAAAAAGCATCAGGGCACCAACCAACAAATAACATCTGATACAAACACGGTCAATGTCAAAGTTTTTTTGCGATTCTGTATAAAGCAATGTAGTTCATGATTTTATTAAGTTATTGTAAGTTTAAGCATGATCACAGTACAATCTATGTGCCAGGTGTAACAGCAATGATACTATTATACTTTTCTATTCAATGGCCAGTTCCTTGTTTTTAAATTCTTACTGAAGCCATTATCTCGTTAACTGATGGAAGCAAAATTTTTACCGAGACATGAAAGGTAACTAAATGTATGATATTTTATCTTTAATGAAAATATATGTAAGGTACCAATAAAATCATGAGTTTTAAAAGCACACAAATATTTATAGGTTATAGAAATGGATTAAAATATCTCATGGTCTTTGCCTTTTACATTGCACTTAAGGTAACTTTTTATCTGTTCAGCATTCTCAAGACAACTTTAAGGTTTTATTTCACGAGTGGAGTAATCTTAGTAGTATCAAGAACACAAGAGAGGTTGTAATTTTATGTAAATATGAACATCATTGAACATATATGGACTCTTTTCTCTTATTAGCCAAAGGTATATTTTATTTTTCCACTCAAAGACAAGATGTAATGAGGGATTGGAGATGTTATAAACATAAAATAAATTTATAAAATAGGAGCTCTAGAACTTTTGGAAAGAAACGCAAGAACTATATACATGAACTGATGGTGAGAAAATTAAATAGACAATGCTCCAAGTCATGTTGTTTGAGGATTACAATATTTATTACTTGTTATCAACGAAAAAGGAGAAGATAAAAAAAAACATACCAAATAATGCAAAACCTGAATGAAAAGACGAAGAACATATTACTGAGTTATCCCGTTCTAAAGTTATGAATGAGTCTCTCTCTACTTTCTCATGTCGAATCAAATAAATTTCTGGTAATTCAGAAATTTTTTTGATTTTGATAAATACTGCAAATCGGTTCACTCCAAGCTATAACAAGATCCTTCATTGATAAACAAATTACTGCAACTCAATTGGTACGAACTTCAACTTTCAATTGTCTGGTCAATTTTATCTTTGAAATAAGAGTTCAATTAAAACTTTGAAATACCAATTTCAAATTTTTTTTCGTCGAATCCCACAAAGAATCTAATAAATTCTAAGGAGGGCTGTAAATCCGTGATTTTACCTCGAAGTCGACAAAAAAAAGAGTGGCAAATTTTTTAATGAAAATACTCGGATGAAGAAGAGTTGTTGTGGCTGTTGTGTCTGTGTTTTCATTTTTTCTGGAAAGATGAGAAAGAAATAATTTTTTTTATTATAAGAGAAATGAGGCACAAATATGATGTGGTTGAAAATTGTTGTATGAGACTCCATTTATATTTTGACAAGTATATAATCCATTTCAAAAATTGATCCAAAATCATCTCTCTCTTCATTTATGACGTTTTCCCTCTCTCTTATTTATTTTAATTTTTGTTTTGTTTGATTTATCTTTTCTTTTATTGCAAATTGTTTCAAATATTTCAACACCATATTTTAATAACTTTTATACCTGGAAAGTATAAATGTAAATGAAAAATTGTTGGAGTCAATCCGTTTCTAACATTTTTACATTATTTTTCCATCTCGACACTAATTATTTATATTGCTAATAATAGTCATATAAATTTATTTATTACTTTACAAATTAAGATATAATTAATAATAAATTTTCTATGTTATTATAAGATTTAATTCTTATTGAAAGTGTAGATAGATTTTATAAATTTTTAAAAAATAAAGGTATAATTTAGTAAAACTATATTTTTTATTTATGGTTTCTTAAAAAATTCGTAAAAGAAAAAGTAGTCTATTAATATGAAAAAAGGTACAAAATTAATTTGTTCTTTTATTCTTCTTTCAACATTTTCATGTTTTCATAAGCACTCAAATTCATCAAATAATATTCAATAAAAAAATATAACGGGAAGAGCATTAATGAACTTGACAAACAATTTCATAAGTTTGATACTATTTTCACGAAATTGAAATATGATAAATATCCCTACACAAATACATAATTTTTCCGTTATACGCTATTTATTACTACTTGAATTCAAGCTTGGTGAAATTTAGTACATATATTGTTTATCTACTTAAACGTTTGTCACGAAATTATGAATAAAAAAATAATTTTATTAATTTATTCCTTAAAATATTTTTGCGACTTTATAAATTTTATTTATACTTTTAATAAAAAAAATTTGTTAGAATTATCTTTTTACTTATATCTTAATTTTATAAAAAGAAGACTTCAATACTAACAATATTATAATATTAATAAATAACATAAAATAGGGGGGGGGATATAATAGAACTAAAAGTTATACAATGATCATAAAAAATTAAATCTAAATTCACTACACAAAAAAAAACATAAAATAATTAGATTAGATAACAATAAAGAAACATTTAAAAATGGAAACAAAAATTATATTGAAATAATTGTTAAAAAAAAAAGCATAAACTAGTTTTAATTAAGAATGAAAAAACATTTTTATAAAATGAAAATAAAAAATTAAAAAAATATATTGAAATAAGTGTAAAACAAAAAAGAAAATAAAAAGCTTAATAGATGTCCTTTATTACTTGGTATATGGGTCCAAATCTATTTGTCAATCAAATAATGCATCATACATGTTTGATTTGGCATGCCTTATGCATGGTAAGAATTTTCCAAAGAAAAAGCGTTCTAGAATCTCATCTCAATGGATGACATAATTATTATTTTACCCTAAGATGAAGGAAGAATTTCAAGAATGTCATGGGTCATCCTCTCTTCGCCTTTCTATTATAAACTCAACGGAAAAGGGTCAAAAATACCCTTGAACTATTCAAAATAGCTCAAATATACCATTGAACTATATTTCGGCTCAAATATATCCTTCTCCTCAAATCATACGGTCAAAAATACTCTTCTCAGTAACAAGATCTGTTAGACGCCACTTAGATGTCATTTGGATACCACATGGCATGCCACATAACTCAATAAAGTTCTACTCATGCCACGTAGAAAATAAACTTACCCCTAAATTACCACAATTTTCTTTATTTCTCTTAGAATTTAAAAATGATTTCACTGAAAAACATAGACCCCTTTTCCTCATTTCTCCATTTTGCTTAGAACGATTTCACATGACATCTAAGTGGCATTTAACCGATTCTGTTAATGAGAAGGGTATTTTTGACTCTATAATTTGATGGTAAAGGTATATTTGAGCCGAAATATACTTCAAAGATATACTTGAGCTATTTCTGATAGTTAAAGGATATTTTTGACCCTTTTTCATAAACTCAATAAATAAATTCATTGTAGATGAATATAGAAATGGACAACTACTAGGGGTGTGCAAAAACCAAACCGACCAATAAACCGAACCGATAAAATATTATTGGGTTATTGGTTTATTTGATTTTTAATGGGTTTAGAAAAAAATAATTATTGGGTTATTGGGTCGGTTTCGGTTTTTCCTATTGGGTTATTGGGTAAATCGATAACCCAATAAGACGATAGTTATTTACTACTTTACCCTTCCTTAATATTAAATATACATAATTTAATACATAAATAGATTCAATATTAGCTTTTCAGGCTATGTGATTTTTTGGTTAGGAAGTTGGTGAGAACTTTGTTGATTATGTGGTAGATCAAACAACTGTTCAAGATTGTCTCATTGAAATATTTTATTTTAGTTTAAATTCTAGTTTGTAATTGTAGGCGATAGCTTTTGCAAGTTTGTCAATGTTAGTAATTTTATCAACATTCAAAGTTTTCTATTATGTTTTTGACTGTAAGTTGGTAACATGTAATTATAACATACGTACTATTATATATTATTTGATCGTAATTTTCTTATTGGGTTAACCGAAACCGAACCGATAACATCAAAAACCGATAAATCGATAAAAATTTTCTTATTTGTTTGTTATTGGGTTAGCATTTTTAAAACTGAAAACCGATAAACGGAAATGATTATATGTAAAACCGAACCGACCGATGCACACCCCTAACAACTACAATGTAAAATAAACATGAGTAGTTAAATGTACCATCATTGATTTCAAACCAAGAAACAAGCAAATCAAAATAGAGTAGTCATGAAAAGATAAACTACAACTAATCTTTAAGAGAGCAACAAAAGTAGAGATCAATAAACAACATAAAACAAAAAGTATTAATTAAATATTAAGCAGATGCGAACCAACAAAATAATAACAAAAAATATCGGAGAAGCATGAATCTGGCCATATTTGAAGTTGACTAGTTATTGGGACTTACAATTTGTTGTGGCCCATCGAAAATTAAGATCACCGAAGCTTGAAGTTATTCTTATGGGTGTTTGGTGGCTATTCGTTTGTTCGAGATTCAAGCTCTTCCGAAGTACCTACAAAAGAAAAACAAACAATAATCAAAAGAAAAGGGAAGAGAGGAAGGGAAAGGGACTGGCAGCGTTTTGGATATTTTTGGGTCGATTAATTTGGGATTTTGTGTTGATTTTTGAGATGGAAAGTGCAGGGTGTCAGAGGTGGAGGAACAACGATGGACTGATTTTTGTTTCTAGGTTGTTTGAGCCTCGTCAGAAAAAATGGAGGAGAGGGAAGAGGACTGGTTGTTGATGGGTTGGGTTCTGTTTAAGACTTGAAGATCGGTTAGTGCTTTGTTTGTTGGCGGATTTTGATGGAGCTGTTGGTCATTTAGGGTGGGTTTTGGTGTTGGGTTTACAGTTGCATGAGCCAAAATCTTGCTGGAGGTCTAGGTTGGTGGCTGCTCGCTGGATAAGAGTGTTGGAGAAGTGAGAAACGGGGAAGGAATGGGGTTCTGGGTGGTTGTTTTGGGTTTGTTGTTGAGGGTAGAGGCTGGTTCGAGAGTGTAGTGTGGGTTGCTGGAAGACAGTCAGAAAGGAGAAGAAAAAATAAGCTTCTGTGGTCGTTTCTGGTGGTTGGACAAGATGTTTATATCCCTACTTCATTCAAATAAAGAGAAACGTCGTGATAATTCAAAAATAATAAACTAAGTTAATTTTAAAATAATTTTTATAAAAAAGAGTTTTAAAGGAGGCGCCACCTAATTTTAGGAAAAACTAGGAACTCAATTGAAAATGTCTACAGAAAAAATTAGATTCTAGGTAAGGAGTTCATGTTATTCTAAAGGGAAGGTGTTAGACATCCTTCAAAATTCACAATTGTGATTCCAGACTAAACATTTTTTTCAAATTGAGGAGATAAAAACAAATATAAAAATATAAAAGAACAAGTAATATACATAAATAATAGGAAAAATGGTCTGGTGGTCCCTTGTATTTGTATCCGTTTGTATTGTGAGCCTTTTGACTTACCTCTTTGTCATCTGAACCCCTGAACTCGTTTAAAATCAACTAGTTGAACCTTTCAAGTAATAGTGACTCTCAATCGCGCTGATGTCACATTCCATGTCAGATAAATTTAGTCACATCTTTTTCAGTTTTATAATAATTTCATTTTCAACAAAAAATCATAAAGTTTTGGTGCAAATATTACAAAATTAAATTTTAATTTGTTCTTTTAGATTAAAGTTTTGGGTCTCCCTACATCATCAGACATTTTCACTATGAAATGGACCAATCATCGGAGAAAGTTGTCGCTGCCACCACCCCTCTCACCGGCGAGACCACAAATGCTATCTCCCTCGTCTCTGTCCGTCTTCGTCACACATTTTAACACTTTTTCTTGCTTTCTTCTTCTCCAACCTCCACAAATTCAAAATTGTAAGCCGCTGCACCATCTCCTTTCCCCTCACCAACCTTTTGTCTCTGTCTGCCGTCTCTATTTTTTGTACCATTGACGACTATTGCGAACCACCAGGGACCCCATATGTTATCAATCCTCTCTGGCATATCAAAGGCCAGAAATTCATCACCGCCTTCAATTAATCAACATGTTCCTCGCTACCTGTGATGTACCAAACACCTAAAGACGATGAAAGAAAGAAAAAAAAGAGGGTTGGACAAAAATGAAGATGAGTGGAAAAAGATGAAAAAAAAGGGTTGGACAAAAATGGAGATGGCTGAAAAAAGTGGGTTGTTGGGGAAGAAGAAGCATTTCTTTTTTATTTTTATTATTTTACTCTGCTAAATTTTTTTAAAATTTAAATATGATGTTCACTCGACCTAATAGGTGTTTGGTCTCACTCTCTTGCCAACTTAATCATATTAATGTCACATAAGCATGAACAACGGTCAGAGGGTTAGATATATTGTATTTTATCAAGTGCAACGGTCTAGATGGCAAATAGGTAAGTAGAAGAATTCACAATACAAATGGACACAAGTATAAGGGTCCATAAGATCATTTTGCCTAAATAATATACTAAAACTATATTAAGAAACGGCCTAAGTTTTTTCCGTATAGCTATAAATACACTTTAGTAAAAGTATTAGTAATAAATAAATATGAATAAAATGAATAACTCAAATAACAATTTAAAACAAAATCCGTCTTATTAACATGAAAGACCTTAGAAATCGAAAGAAATTACTTCATCGTTGTTGTTGTCCTTCACTGGACCTTGGATCTTGTCTAGTCACTGGGTTTCACCGGCCTTAGAGCCGAATACCCGCAAAAACAGAAAAAAATTATTAAAGGGGATAGGGGAAGGGGACCGAGAAATGATCGCTCCTCGTTGGAAGTTTCATGATGGCTTGGTTTCACGTTGGTTTGAAGGTTTCTAGCTGCCCGTTGCAGCGGTGGTGAAGTATGTACATTACTCCGGTAGTTGCGGATGCTATCAAGGTAAACGAAGAAGAGAACGGTCGGGTTTCTGGATTTGTTTGGAGCTGCTGGTGGGTTATTGTTGGTAAGGGTTGCTGGATAAATAGGGGTCGTTTATGGTGACCTTTACACCGAAAAAAAGATGGGGTTTTGATGGTGATTAGTCGGATTCTTACATGGTGATGCATTTCTATATTTGTCTATACATGAAGAACAAGGTCTTTTGGGTTCGGATGTTGGTTTTGTTGGTTGGTTTGGAACTTGCTGGTTGCTCCGGTGGCTATGGAGGTAAAATAAAAAATGGAGCTTGGGGGTGGTAAACTTTTAACAGTGAATGGAGTGGATTTGGGGTGGCAATGGGTCTTTGGGGTGGTGGAGATTCCGGCATGCTCATTAAAAAAAAGAAAAGAGACTCTTTCTATTAAAAATCTGAAAATTATTCTCCCCCCTCTAAAAATAATTCATCACTCCTACCTTAATCACTAAGAAATAACTGTAAAGGATATCAAAATGTCAAAATAAATATTAACAAATGTAACAGATTAATGAATATTAAAAAATAATATATAATGAAAGTAATCAATGATATGTAAAAAATAGTAATTTAATCAAAATGATAAAATATTTGATCGTATTCGACTGTTTGTGACTAAAATTGATGCATGAAAAATTAACAGATAAATGTTTTTGAAATTCTCACAAATAAGAATAAATATCGATAAACTTATTAAATATTCTAAAAAGTATATTTTGAATTACTTAATAAATAAAACTTAAAAGTTATGAATTTTAAAGTTGATAGCTCAAAATTGGGTGTTAACACATGTGCTGAAAAATGTGGGTCTAGAGGCACAATGGTTTGAACAGGAAACAAAGGGATTTGAGGGTTCTTTTCACCGGAAAGGGGAGAGGATTTGTTTCGCCGAAGCTTCACCGAATTCCAGGGTGATGACAGTTGAAATATTAATAAATAGTGAACCCTTTTGGAGATAAAAGTCTAAAAATTTACAACCCTCATCCAAAAAATAATTCACCACCCCTTAAATTAATGGAAAAGTTATTCTATAAACTTGAATTGAAAATCACAATTAGTATAATATCACTATCATAAAATCGTAGACTGAATTCACTGATTAATAATATATCTATGTATGAAATTTTATCCATATCAGAATAAATATATGGAAGCGCAAAATATTAAAATGAATATTAACAAATGTAACACATAAAGCGAATATGAAAAAAAATGTAATGAACGTTAACTAATTACATGTAACAAATGCAATTTAACATAAATAATAAATTTATAATAAATGAACAAACATTTGAACGTATTCACCATGCTATGACAAAATAATATAAACATAATTAACCGATAAAAATTCTAATACTTTGAGAAATAGGATAAGTATCAACAAAATACATTAAAATGGCAAAACATGTATTTTGAACTATTTAAAAAATAAAATACTTAAAAAGTATTAATTTTTGAAATATCAGACAAAGAATTGATGTGAACTCACATATTTTACATGGAAACACAAATCTTTAAAACCAAAGAGAAATAAAAAGCTTCATGTTCATAATCCTTACCACTATTCATTAAAAAAATCAATCACTTATTCTGATTATTAGTCTTCAGTCTGATAAGCTTCCTTCCCGCATTTCAAGATTTTGTTCAATCTCTACCAACTCAGGGATTGAAGCGGGGGAGGGGGGGGGGAGGACAAAATAGAGTCACCCAAAATTGAAAACCTTCACAAAATCATCATGTCTTCAAGAGTAACAGTAGTTTCATCCCAAAAAAATATAAAATTTTAAGTCTCACAACACCACCTTTCTACCAATCCAAATATAAAATTTTGATCTGTCTTACTCTATAATCTGAAATCTTGATAGGTACGTGAATTTCTGCATCTTTTAATACAGGGTGATGCATAACCTCCATCATTTCAACTCATTCTTTCCATTTCATTTGTTTATTGCTCCATCCATTTCAACCACGAAAGGAGACTTTCAATGGCTACTAAAATTCGGATGGAAAAGGATTGATGGAGGCTTAAAATTCGGTCATTCATACTAAACAACAACAAGATTTAAGATATGGGAATTTATGTGTTATGGAATTCAACAAAGTTGTAAACCAACATCTCCTTAGTTTCATCCATCATTGGATCTTCCGTCGATTCTTTAAAATGCACAATTCACCTTGTCTTAGAATGAACAAAGAGTGAATTTGATTCTTTTAGGACAAGAAAAAGTACTTCTTGTGTGTTTTTCTTTACAAGTTTAAAATGGGAAGGAAGGCTACAAATGATTTATTTAGAGTATGGTTTACTTGCCATAACCTTCTGTCCTTTAGTGAGTATCAAATTAAGATTATACGTTGACTGAAATGGAGGAATTATTTTTTCTTTAAGGACTGTTAAAACATAATAAAAAATAAACATAAGAGTAAATTTAGGGATTCTATAAATAGAATGTATATTAATAAAACTTTTAACCTATCTAGATAGTATATCTTAACCTATCTAGATATTATATTTTTTTTATTACATATGGTTCCTTCATTGATGATAATGAATATTAATTATACTTTACGTGAATGAGAATTTAACCCTAAACCCCGATAAAGGAAGACAATTGTTGTAGACTATCTATCAGCGCAAAACTGGCGAATTTTGATGGAAATAACAAAATTAAATATGACAATATTTCTAATTATAAAATAAATTCACTCAGTAGTATTCCATAATTATTAACATAATTTCAGAACTTATTTAAACACACTCTAGAAAAATCACTTGTTTGGTGAAGTATCTTTTATAGAAAAAAAATGAATTTGGATTGTGAATAATCTTTGATATAATATTATGTATTGGGGTACATAGACATCCCAATGCCCAATATTGAGTAATATTGGGCACGTTAGAGAATATTGGCTTAAGGGTGTAAGCCAATTTCTATGTATTAACAAGTAACTTAATATACACTTGGATGTCTAGTCAATTTTTATGTATTAAGATATGCTTTGACGTTCAAATTCGTCAATCCAAGCTTGTTTAGAAATTGTACCTGCAATGAAGAACCTAAGCTAAAATATTAATTTCTTACTTGTACACATTAGGTATGAGGCATCAAAGTCTCAAGCCTAGGTACCATAACACATGATCATTTAAAATGATTAGGTATATTAAGAAGCGACCAAGGATATAGTGAGGGTCCTTGGACAAGAAATTTGAAGCAACACATGTGCAACCATATTTTCAAGAGACCAAGCGACCAAGTTCCAACTGAATTGGTTAGGGCGGTTAGGGGGCAGGCGCACGTGCGGGTAAAGCCACTTGGGAACTATCTTTGTAAAGTCCTAGCCTCTAACTAACTTAATAACCTAGGATTATCTAAAATAAACTAACTAGTGTACCCGAAATCCAAAAACATAATCGGGTGACACAAACCGGGTAACTAACTAAAGAAACATCCTAGTACCCAACCTAGGATGGTCCAAACGGGTTGGTTATGGTCCTAGTGACTTTGGATCACTTAAGAAATTACCCTAGGTCACTTAATAAATTAAATTATCAACTTAATTAATTAATTAAAAATCTTAGTCAAAGCCAAAACCCTTAACAAATTTTAAGATTTGGCTAAGTCAAATGGTCTCCTACTTTTAGTCAATTTAGGTGGGTGTTTTGGTAATTAGGTGGAGGTTCTTGTGGGTAATTCATGGGAAGACTATATATGTATATTAGGTCAGTTTTATACAACTTTTACACATCCCAAATCAGATCAAAAGAGAATTCTCTCAATCTCTCAAGAAATCTCTGGTTTCCAAACTCCATTGAAGAACAAGAAAGTCTTAAGGAAAAGGACGAAGGTTTCGAAGATTCCAATTAGATTTTCGTGGATTATTAAACTATAAGGTATAGGTTTTTTACTCTTGGTATTACTTTACCCAAGAGGTCCTTTAAATATGAGTTTTAAAGAACTTCAAATACTAGGGTTTTAACTCTACAAAATGGATAGTCTTCCTAACCATAGATTTATGATTTTTAATGAAAAGTAAATGTTTTCTAAGGATAATTTCACATGAATTGTAAAATATTTGATTGACAATGCATGAATGTTGTGTTATAAATGATGCTTCTCTTATTTATGGTTTCAAATGTTATGTTTATAGTATTTGATAATGTGTAAATGTTCGCGTTGGAATTCAAAGTTTGAATGAACCCTTTTACAACATGTTTCCCTTCTCCTACCCTATTTATTGATCTTGTACATGATTTAATGAGTTTTTCTAGATTATGTTATTGAGTATTTCACTAAGTATGATTATGAATAGTGTAAAATGTAAAAGGTCCTTGGAAGAGTATTCTAAAGTTGTGGTTACGCCACAATGTTTTATGTTAGCCTATGAATCACGATGTTATGTTATGAAAGTATGTATGATGTTTTTATGTGTATATTCTGGGATTTGAACATGTTAAGTTCGAGATCATGATATGACTACGAAAATGCAAGATATGATATTCTCTTGTACGCTTTACACAAGATGACTATGTTATGGTAATCTCATATATGAAGCGTTGCGATAAAAGGAAATTCTCATCTAATCCTAAGAAGAGATCATGATCATGTTTATACAGGGAGTTAACCTCTTATGACCTATGATAAATTTATTATGAAATAAAACTTAAAAGTTATTTCAAGAAAAAGGACTTAAGCTACGCATTGATGGACTAGATATGAGAAGTGTCCCTTCCCTGGTGGAAGGTAGGTTCACAATGATTCTCACGAGATTGAGGATACAATGTAATGTTGAACTATGGTTCACGAATACATATCCTAGTTCTTGAACTATGTTGCCACCATAGGATAATAGCTAGTGGATCCACCTAGAAAGCTATGTCATGTAGGTTCTACTTTTGCCGGTAGACCACCTCTTTTCGGTGTGGGAAAGACACCGGATTCCATATTTAGCTCACATTGTCAATGTCAGTTAAGGCAAATTTTCCCTCATGTAAAAATTAAATACAAGTACATGAATGTCGACTAGGGTTACTTGAGGAGTCTATATAGTATAGGTATGGGTATGGGACTCTACCTAGACATTGCACAAGTTGACTCTAAGGGAAGCCCTAGGAAATTGTTCATAGGTAATATGATAATATGAAAGGTATAATGATTATGATACATGATGTTAATCTCATAAGATATGGGTAATTATGATGAATGTGTTACTATATTATATTGTTATATGAAGTTATGACTACTTATGTTACAAGTTACATGAAGCAAAGCTCTATTTATGGTCTCCTATCTTATGTACTTGGTTTTGTGGGGTTATGGGGCTTCACTTGACCATTGAACTTGTAGGTTGGGGATGAGATCATTTGTAAATTTTTTGTATATTATGTTTATATGATATATTGAATATGAAATGTTAACATGACGCTATTAAAATATGTCTTTTGATGGTATCGTTAGTTTGTACACGTTATATGGTATGTGCATTAAATACTTTCACATGACTTAGCATGTTTTCTAAGGAAATGATAAATGATCCTTTTTCATGAATGTGCTTATGTTTTATGTGCATATGCCCATATTTAGTACATGTTTCGTACTAATCCCAATACTTTATATTACTACAACTGTAGGTTCCGTCCATTGAAGTTTAAGGAGGACGATTTGAAGAAACTTGGAAATCTTTTTCCAAGTTTTGGTAGGTCCTCATATTCGGGAAGCCATCATTTATTTTCAAACTTATCAACACATTAATAGATATTAGTATTACCTATTTCCATCATGTTTTCTTTGGATTCTTTTGTATTAAGGCCTATATGACATATTGACTATTTATTGGCTAAGTCCAAATTTGAACTATTAGATGGTTTTATATATATATATATATATATATATATATATATATATATATATATATATATATATATATATATATATGAGACAATTCCTTAGAATATCGTGTTGCTTATGTATGTTAAGTATGAAGTCAAAGTATAATTCAATAGTATGTTAAAAGATATATATATATATATATATATATATATATATATATATATGAGACAATTCCTTAGAATATCGTGTTGCTTATGTATGTTAAGTATGAAGTCAAAGTATAATTCAATAGTATGTTAAAAGTTTTAATTTTTCCGCTAAATAAAACAATATGGTTGTGATGAACAGTAAGAAGAGGTTTGTCTGCAACCTCTGAGAGGTTAACGACGTTGGTGTCATCTGGGGTGTATTCTCCAAGTGTGACAACTTTTCTAAGAAAACCTCCTTATGCAATTCCCACTCAATAGGACCCGAGTCAACCAGCCTATTTTCTTCCCAATGAGTTTACAACACTTGAGCAACCTCCCTCAATTAGTTTTAACCCAACTGATCTTTCTCCATAGAAGTCACCCCCATGTCACTCAACACGTTTTACACACCATCTATAAACTCTTGGGTATCCTCTTAAACCTTAGATCTACGAAACATAGGAGGATTCATCCTCACAAAATCTCTCAATCTATATGTCATAGTGCTCTCCACAACATTCACTCTAGGCTCAATACCCCTATTCACATATGTAGTCAAAGCTCAGGCTAAAGTAAGTAAAACCTCACTAATCACACATTATTCATTTCCGGGGGAACCACCAGAACCTCATTACCTTGACCTCCAATAGAGATTTGAACACCTGAGCACCTTGATGAACATTGCTCAACTTGCTCACTTGAAGAGAAAATTCCTCATCCATCCTTCCTTCTTCCAACCTTCTAGAATCTATCCTTCTGGTATTCATTTTTTACAAACTCAAGAGAAGGTATTAGTAATAGACACTTACAACCTCAACTCTATAGACAAGGCACAAGATTGATGAAGTCAGTTAAACTTTATTGTCTTATAGCCTGTCTTGCATAGATGTGTCGCGACTCACACTAATGGTCAAGACTCTACTGGACGTGGCTTTATGACACTTTTTGATTCCTAAGATCACTTTCATAACCTATGCTCCGATACCACGTTTGTCATAACCCACACCTATACCCTAGAAAATGGGGCATTCTTGGGTCGCAGCAAGTCGTACATGACCTCTCCGAGGTCTTGTACAAGCCCTTTGACATCATTTATCATACATGAATGAAAACTAGTGCGGAATTAAAACATTTCACACGAAATATCTTAAACATCTTTTATATTAAAATCATAGAAATACTAAGTCTCAGCATATGCCATTCTTAGACTTAAGAATACTTGGGTCACGGCCCATACAATACGAATATAAAATTACCTAGTCTATTATAATAGTTTGAAATAAAAGACATGTAGAGATGATTATGCCCTCGAGTTAAGTGAGGACATACTTCAACTTTTCTTGAACGGTAACTAGAATCCAAACTTTCCTTCACGATCCTTCTCACCATCCACCTACACACTTAGATAAAATAAAATGTATGGAATTAGTACAAACACTTTTGCTAAGTATGGCTTAATGCATAAAATTATGGGAAATTTTTTTTATAAGAAACAAGCTTTTTTTAATTCAAACTTCATATCATAAGGGTAAGAACAACATTTAACACATTATAGACAAATAATAGATCACATAAGCATTTTACCTCATTTTATGAAATATTACAGTAACTAAGCCAATGTTATAGTGAACTATTTCAAATATTACAATGAACCCATTTAGCATGTAATCCTCTAACTAAAATCTATCCTAATAATCTCTTAAGTAAGACAAAGAGAGACCGCCCATAAAACTCCCTAGGCACACCTAAATGATCTTTAAGACCACATATGATGAGAGTAATGCACTTACAATACACTAAACACATATACATGAGATCCTCCTGCCAAAGGTAATTCTAAGATTCACTTGAGTGAGTTGTGAAGCGACCACCCATACAATACTGTCAAACACTTAATAGATCCTCTTGAATACCTGGGATAAAATCATTCTCACCTTATATAATAATAATATATATATATATATATATATATATATATATATATATATATATATATATATATATAAGGTGACATTCTTCTCCCAAAGGTTATCCAAAGACTTACTTAAGTAAATCAAGAAGAGAAATCCTTTACGTGACCTCTACAAGATTACCTAAATAATCCTTCAGACTACCTATGTTTGGATAATGTCTAATGTACCAACCAACATTCTATCTACAGTCTTTCTTATGACTTACTTAGGTAAGATATGAAGTGACCATTCCTATTCCCCCTTCACACCTTAAATAGACAACCCTTAAACTACTCTAGAGAAGTACTTATTCATTTAACATGATCTATACATACATCATTATTTCATTAAGACACATTCATAACATATTAGGACATTCAAGTAATGGTCTTGGAGAAGACCTAGAGACTCACTCACTGACATCTTAAAAGCCTAATCATGCATTGTCTAGAAAGAGTCCCATACCACCACCTAAACTTCATAGAACTTCACCAATACTATACGGTATCTCATATGATTAGAATAGGCAATAACCAACATAAAACCTGGTATCTAAGCATGAAATCCGAAGTCATGAACCTACTCCGGTAGAGGGTGTTCTACTTGCCAATTGTAGAACTTGGACACATCCTATGTCGGTACATAGTTAAGGAATATATAGGGTTCCTTTGTACTCTATTCTCATACTTAACTAGAACTACTACCCATGCATACTCACTCGGTGCTAGACTTTGTTCTCATAGATTAATTCAATAAAGGACTACTTGGAAAGGTTCTTTGTCTAGTTCATAACCCAATGACATTCCACCTTACCAAATAGGTCCCCTAGTGTTGCCTTCAAACGGTTAAGAGGATATCTTAATGATTTTCCTAATGAATATGTCATGTACTGCCATACAATCAATTTCTAAGTCTACCATTTACACAAGAAGGATACCATTATGATTTTCGACTTTGAGGATATAATAACCTTATAAGTAGGTTTAAGACTCCACATAAAAGATCCTCGTAGCAATATTCAAGGTCACATGTCAATCATAAATACAAGACTAAGAATCTCTAGCATCCTAGTCAAGAAGTCGTATTCTTATTATACATGTATCAAGTAACGGACCCAAGTCTACCAAAACAAGACACAACACACTTCACATATAACGTATTCATTCTGGAAACATAAGATCAACTAAGCATACTTTCTACTCATCCTTCACACTTATATATTCTAATCAATATAGCCATCATAAGACTTACATAGACAATTAGGAAGAGTCATGCATCAACTCTAAGACTACACACATAATGACATAGTCATAGTGTAACATGATCACCTTACACTAAGAGAAGAAAACACACTTTCACATTACTCACATGTAGATAGATATGATCATAATTCACATAAATCAAACACACAAATAAATATATCAAGTAATTACCGACAAGGCCATGATCATCATAATACATTAAGTAACGCCGATGAGACCACATAATTCAGAAGTAAAGCACATAGAAGTGCAACCATAAGTTGAACATGACAATGAGAACATAATTCAATACCTAATTAACATAAAATAAATAGAGTTAGGGCAGCTTTTCACTAATCAACTCTCACCACTTCAATCCATAGCTAAATCATCCAATACAGTACCAAAAGGCCCTTACTCATTGCCATGATCATCAATTCAATACAAAAATAATACTGAATGAATATAAATCATTTCAGTATAGATTTATTAGTCTAATAAAACCTATACATCAATCTAATACAATTAATACATCATTCAAAATCCCTTGTAAAACTACACTAGAATTCATAAGTGTTGAGACATGATCATACACCCATAATATAGCCAATTTGAAGAATCTAGGTTTTACATGGGTTCATGAAGATTTTAAGTTAAAATCATCTCATTAAAAATAATTAAATTAATATTCAATGATTCAAAACCTTAAATGCAAGTATCCAAGGATAGATTTCAATTTAGAAAATTGATCTTTTGAGAAGTCTTTGAAAAACACTTTGAAGCTTTGCTCCTTGATGAAAGAAGTTTCATTGATGAAAGAACTATACCTTAACTGATATTAATACATGAAAATTGATAGATTTTTTTTGATCAATCAACTGTCAAGCTTCAATGATGTTCTAGAGAACTCTTTAGAGATTTTGGATTTTGACTTTTGAAGAATGAATTCATATAAGTGTGTAGGACTTATAAACCCTCTTAAAATAACTATAATACCCTTATAAATCCTCCGAAACAATTATTTGGACGTGGTTTAAATTTACAAATTCACCCCTTTACTTAATAGTACGCTGCGCCCAGAAAACAGACCCATCGACACCTTCCCAATAGATGGGGCGTTGGTCTAATTACGGGCCGCCCTAGCTGTCCGTCGTTTGGACTAGAGGATGGAATATGGGATATTTAGATCCATCGGCTAAGTCTTGACCCACTCATTCCTTATAAGGGGCATCGACCATCCTACTGGCTATCGATTGCCTCAGTTTTGGGTCTGGTCTAGACATCCTTAGGCTCTTGTGAAGGGTCATTCCTCAAGGACCCTTGGTTGGTCCTTGGGGATGTTTTACTGGATGTTTCAAACTAGAATATTATCGTATACAATTTTAGTACCTATGACATTAATTTCATTGAAAATGAACACATAAAACTTGACGAAACATACTAAAACACACAAGGTCATTTCAAGGCAAACCTTTCGAACGTAATGAACGTTCTTTTACATTTGACCTTCAAACTTCATGAGAATTTGAACACTTCCAATAAAAAATATTATAACTTATATAAGGACGTAAAAATATCATTAAACACACATAAGCATCTACAAACACGTAAGGAACTTAGGTGACATAATTGTGGAACGTCTTGGTTGCCCCTTGACGTTTCACATTCAAATCACCTAAATCTTTAGACACCGCATCATTATAACATTATAAACCATTTTATAAACCTTATACCCTTATGAAAAACATTCTAGTCACTAGTTACACCTAGGTCATTTTAAAGGTACAACATTTTGAAACTTGTACATGTTGCTACATTTCCCCCTGTGGTTCTTTAGGAAGGTTTTATTGACTAGGTAATTCCTGTTCTTTGACATCTTTGCTCTGATAAGTATTTTGAGGATACTCATATTCCATTATATTTCGTACATCCACTTTTCGGCTACGTTAACTACCGCTAGACCTCTTTTATTATCATCCATTAGTGTCTTCGCCATTATTTGAGTCAATGAAAGACTCAATTGCTTCTAGAAATTTGATGGCCTCAACGTGAAATTTACTTTACATTTTAATAATGAGAAATAATTTTTATCCCTTTCAGAATATCATCAGGACCCTCAACTTTATCAAGTAAGTGTTACTATAGCTCATTTACTTAAGGGCTACTTGCACTCTCTTTAGATTTTGGAGTTTCACTAAAATTAGAATGATACTCCTCATGTTCATTTTTAAGCCCAATCTTCGTTATATCAGCATGGTTCTTCTCAGTTATAATAGTTTTAGCATTGATTTCCACCCTGCTAATTATAGCTTAGGTGTAAGCCCTCCTCATATCTTTTAGAGTTCCAAACATGGTTCTCCCTCGATCTTAAGTAACAAGAAGAAAAACCCTCCTCATCTCAGAATAATTTATATGTTCTTGTAGAATATCCGTTAGAGACAACATCTTTTTGATGTTCTCGTCCCTCTCCTTCTCCTTATAAACTTATTCTTGTGTTTATCATAACCACAATGGGGAGACATGATCATCATTGTTTTACCATTGTTGGATTACTCGTGTCATACTATCTAGGAGAAATTAGGCTACTTGAAATGATTGCATCATTTATCCATCCTTGCACTATTTGATCCCCCATCCCTTTATTCACTGAATCTAGACTACAGTAAAAGTATTGGAGTAGTAATTTTCTAGGTAATCCATGCCTTGGGAACGTTTGCAAAAACCTTTTGAAATTCATCCATGATTAATGAACTGGTTCTCCATCCTTATACTTATGATTCTGAATGTCGTCCCTCAGCATCATCATCTTTGATGGGGAAAAAGTCTTCTGCAAAAGTTTGTGATCAACTCCTCCCATGATTTGATGGACTTACCTAGAAGCTCGGCTAGCTATAAGTGATAATAGAAATAAGTGAAGTCGTATGTGTTCCTGCGATAGGCCCTTGACTAATAAAGGGGTGCATATTTACAAAAAACTTCATCTATGGTCATGAGAATATGCAGGCTCTATCCCCCATATAACCCTCTTGAATGTATGAGATGGAGTATTGTGCTTGTGACTTCAAACAATACCTAATAAATGAGTAGGTAGTGGCCCGTACATCAATTTCCAATGAAAAGAAACTAAAAGTAAAAGATAAAATGAAAATCAAGCTCGTCTCAAAACATGAGGACTCGCCCATTTGTAATCTTCAAAATGAGATCCCTAGTCACGAATGTGCAAATCTATTAAGTTGATTCCAACATTTAGGAACATTAGGCAATAATATATGTTAGTAAGAATAAGTTCCAAGTATTATAGCTATGCATAAAACATTTGAAAACATGCTTTAAAGGGAACATCTTCATGGTATGAAATGACAAATCTAAAAATGATATAAAAAGGACTAGAAGACATAACTCCTAAAACATGGTCAATGCAAATGGACTTCATCTTAGATTATATATAAGATACTTTTTGAATTAACCATAGTTTATTGTTAGGATAATTACTTTTGACCAACATAGAAGACTATGTGAGCTATAAACATAGAGTTTGAAGTCTACCCTAATCCAAAAAGTGTTTTCTACTTACTAAGTAAGACCGTGAAATTCTTGACTATACGGATCCACTATCAATTATCGATCTAATATAATCATACTATTGGGTGTATAACTAAATAGATTTCTTCTTGAAATCCGACCTCTACTAACTGGAAAACTCACACCTCAATATCCTCTCGGTACTAAGCGTAAATCCCACAAAATAGCCATTTGTTTAACTTGATATTATTATCCATAGAAACACACATCATATTGTCAATCCAAGATACGTCACATGTCATCCATGGAAAGCTGAAATTAAATAATCAATCTGATCTTGTTTTAATTAGAATAGTTCCTTAATTAACTTTAATTTATTTTAGGTCAAAAGAACTTTCAATCTTAGAATCATTTATGTGTAAAAACTTGTCACATTTACGCATGATGAAGTTATGTGACCAACCATTTATAACAATTAAATACAATAACAACATATATGCTTTTACTCTCAAATAAATCTACATCATATCGCATCCATTCTATAAGAATATTCATGATTCCATAATTCAACTTTCAAGATTCAAAATTCACTTTCAGTCATCAATATATAGAAGACATGTGTCAAAACTTGGGTTCATGGGGATTCATCATAATATCATTATATTATATTAATTCACGCATAAAAGTTCGTAAATCAGTTTACTAAATAAACGTTGAAAGGAACCCATGACATTGAAAAAACACCCTAACCCAATTTGGATTTCTATATTTGTAAATTGGAAAATATTGGAAGTCCGTGGAGGGAAGGGTCCCATGGATGAAAAATAACATACCTCAATCCAAAGATCTTGCCTTAAATGGTGGAATTGGGGGCTTGAATTGAAACCCTAGGTTGACTCCTTCTTCAACCTTTCTAGAGAGAATTATTTTTGAAGGGGAAGACTTGTTCTTCTTTAAAGAATTTGAGAGAATTATTTAAATTGGGGAAATTTAGAGTCCAAAACACATATATAGTACCTCAGATAAAGGGTAAAAACATAGTATTAGACTTGAATAATTATAAAAGACCAAAAAGCCCCGAAGAAATAAATGACAACACCATCAATTGTGGATACCTACGGTCACTGGTCCAACGTACGGACCGTCCTGGTCAATTTTTGATCAGTTCTAAGACCAAGGCTTTTGGATGTTTACTAATTGTCCCCCACCCACGGACCATCATTCTATCAATGGGTCGCAGGTCCCAATCATATATCTAGACCTTTGAATCTAAATTTCTCTAAGAATTTAACTCACTAAGAAACCTATTTACGGCTCGTGCATTAAATGATTGAAACTTCTTGGTGAATAATTTAAAAATTATTGAAACTTTTTATTTTTGGGAACTTGGGTTGGCTATCCACGAAGCTTGTTTACAGGTCGCGTCTCAGTCCACGGGCCATGGGTCGCTCCATCATAATTTGCACCATATCCTACGAAAAGCTAAAATTATACCGTTTCGAATATGAGGTGTTACAAAAAATACTCAAAAGGACATTAAAATAACTATTGATACCCTTTTACGGTGTAGAACAATGGTCTTTAGGACTTGGATGGATCGTCTTGTTCAACAATAAAAATGTTTAGAAATCTTTTTTTGAACAAGTTTTGACAAAACATGTCTACGACCTATAGCTCTTCCTATGGACCCTAGATAGGAATTGTAGAAACCATTTGACCCTTTTAAAGTATGGGACCCACCTAAGAGACCTACCTACTACTCATACAAAGAATAACATGCCTTCTTAGTGAATCAAAGAAAAGGCATTGGACAAGATTTTTAAAAAATATTTCCTCCTTTTCAATGTGACTGTACTACTACGAGCTACCTAAGAATCATAGACTTCTCTCGTAGACTTTAACATGGTGCTGCAATTCACTTCAGTCCCTTTTTCTTTTTGGAAACTGAGGTGTTAAAAACAGTCACTAGGTTGTTGGGTAATATGATAGTGAGCAGTAGGTGGTGAAGCTCTATATATTTAATCCATATAATGAATATTGTAGAGATGCAACTACCTTATATGTAAACATAAAATATTAGGTTAGATAAAAAATGAAAACATTCAACACGACACAAGTAGAACGTATTGAATTAGAAATTTAAAATTACTTGATATAGCTATGACTTCGAGTGTATTTAAGAAGATGAAGATGTTTGTCTCTGAACGCAGATCTAAATATAAAATATGCTTTTAGATATTCAAGTTTAAATTCATCTTAATATTAAGATGCTTTATTATGATTTGAAAAATGTTATATCTAAGAATGTTTTTAACATACAAATGCGTAAAATTTATCTTTATTTGAAAAATTACTATATAAAAAATAAATAAAAAATGAAATTAGTATAATACTATATCAACTAAAGTACTTGATTTTTTTTAAAAATAGCAAGAATATGTATGACGGTTAGTGGTGGTGATGGTTCGCAGTGGTTATTATGGGTGTTGACACCCAATACCAACTCTCTGAATTTTCTATAAACCGATCAAGGTTCATGAAACTTAAGAGTGAATTAATAAGCTATAATGTAAAAAAAAATTAAATTTTTTTTTGTGCTATGTTGTCATTTCATTTACAAAAATACCCAAATATAAGGTTGTATGTTTTATACATAATTTCGTGAACTAGTTAAATCTATTTATTAATTTTACAATTGGATTATTTAAAATAAAAACACAAGTGTTTCAACTGAGCATTTATTGCATTTTGCTAAATCGAGTTGACTTGTAACTTCATTATGAATATTCCTTTATTATTATTATGAATAATTACTTTACTTTGTGGATCAAGAAGCTTAATTAGTAAATTTAGTCAAAACCTACTAAACAAAGAAAAACAAAACTAGAATATGAGTACTCCTTTCATCCAAACCGGACCTCCTCAAACTACAACAAACTTAGAATTATCCCAATCTAATAGTTTCAGAACACACAATTTAAAAGCCCTATGACTTACAATACGTAGTCACGATTGAACAACAAAAAAATATCCATTTAATTAATCACATGTATTAAGTTTATCAATCATAAGTATCAAATGGATCAATCTCCATAATCAAGTTCATGAAAATAGAATAATCAATATCTTGTCGGAACTATTCCCCCCTGTAATATTAATCCTAGCTAGAATTATTTCCCATCGTCTGGATGTAATGTCACTTACCAGAACCATTTCCCTTTGGCACAACATTAATAGTCGGAACAATTTCCCTTTGGAGTTATATAGTATCACTTGCCTAAAACATTTGTCTTCGGGATAATATCACTAGCCGGAACCATTTCTCTTCGATACGTCACTTGGCAGAATAATTTATTTTAGCATAATATCACTATCTAAAACTATTTCCTTTCCATTCATATAATATCACTTGACAGAACAATCCCATCTGGGATTTCCCCCTAGACGTTACCGATGTCGTCGTTCTCTTTGAGGACTAAGACTAGCCTCTTAGCTTACATCATTACATTCATAGGTCAAAATTAGTGGAAATTTAAAAACTTTTTACTACTTCTGCATTGAGGTTTACATAGACCTCTACATACACATAATAGATACACATCGAGTATTCATAGACCCCTCTTATAGGAATATTACTTAGTATTCTACTTCTATTTCACATAGATATATAGAATATAACATAGTCACAAATAGTCATCTCATCTCATAACCATCAACAAGATCATATAATATCGGGCCTAGCCCATACATCAATACAATAAGACCACATATAGGTCATACAATATTCAGTACTAGAATGAAAAGGAACGCACATAAGAGTCTTAAAAAGTAAAGCAACATCATATGGTTGATAGTGGCATTGTCCTCGGAAAGTGAGGACCTAACCTACTTGGATGATCAAGAATTCCAAGTCTTCTTCAATGTCGTCTCCAAAAGTTCTTCAACGACCAGAACCTAAAATGCTGTGGAAAAGGAAGAAATGGGGTCAGTACACCACTCTTACTAAGAATGAGTCATATGCACACATATTATGAAAACATGCTAAAAAGCGATATTTCATTAAACATGGAATTTATTTTGAAAACCCTTATGCACATTATACAAGATCATACCAATCAATAAGACATATTGAATAAGTAATAGGCATGTGCATCACAAGATGAAAAACATCAAATCTAGTCAAGTCGACATGCATATCATATAATTGAATAAATAGTCAAGTAACTCTATCATAAGTCATAATAACTACAAGCATGAATAAGAGTTCATTATAACATAACCAAAGCAAGACAATACCCATGAACCCCTATTGAATCAACAAGTGCAATTACCAAGAAAAGCCCAAGAATCATGACCAACATTCCACTTCACATATCATGACATTTAAGAGTACATATTATCATACTTTACAATCTACACAAACACATATGTGACACTAATCAACATATAGTATCAACAATGTGCAAGTTCATCATATACATAACGTACCATTATAAGCATATGCATACATAAGAATATCCTCCTACGGCTTCCCTCAACTCAAACTAGCGCAAGGCATAGGTAGAGTCCCATACCCATACCTAGGCTAAGTCAACCTCTCATTCACCCTAGTTTTTTTGTACTTAATTACTTCACTTTAATTTAGGGAACACTTGCCTTAACTGACATAGACCACAAGAAATAAGACATACTTCAATACAACAAACATCATGACTTAATCACAATTAAACATAATTGAAGTAAATAATAGGGATCACAAAACTTACAAAGTCTCCTTCATATTTCATTATCAAGGTCTTACCATCATCCCTTTATCAACCCAATTATGGTATAATATCATCACTCATCAATAATAAACATGATAACAAAGTCAATTGAATCACTATATCATAATTCATCACTAGTTCATAGCATAAGATAAGATGCTTTAGTCGATTCTTAGATCAACTTCTAAAGTGCTAGCATAATAGAACTATAATTCATCAAAATTTAGTCATGATTGGTACAAACACATCTTAGGATAGTAATTCAACCAATAACGAATTCAATTGAACCAACAATAGTCGATTCACATCAAGATCACAACCAAGGGTTAAGAGGTAAAGGTCATATTTTACAAACTAGACCAATACATCAAGATATATAATAGTTGAGTTAAATTACATGTTAATATATTAAAATAAATCATAAAAAAAACCAATTCACAACATCAATTTGGTATTGGATGAAAAATCACTTGAAAAAAAACAAACTTTTTAAATAAATTTGAAGGAACTCTTTCAGGAAGCAGGTCTCAAAGGTGAAAGAGATCACATACCTTACTAATTGATCAATATTTATGGAGAAAATTCACCATTTTCAGCCCTTTAATCCACCCCTAGTTTGGTCTTCAATGGATTTCTTCACTAGAGAGAGAAAGAAGAGAGTTTGGGTTTGGGAATTTTAAGAGCTTAAGATATTCTAATTAGCTTAGGGGCTTTATATAGGGGGTGAAATAACATAATTAGATCTCCCATAATTACTAATCAACTTCCTTGCACTTTAGTTAATTATTGTAAGCATTAAAACGTGTAGCAACTTAGGCCCTGATAGATGAGACCCCGATAGACGGTCCGTCTGTGAGACAATGGCCCATGCTCCCTCCGTGTTGCACATCCATCACTAATTTAATAGAGTTGCAAAAAATACCCTTTGAAGATCTTGAATGAGTGTACATCGGTGACCCCGCGATTGACACACGCCTCGTCGATGGCACTCGTTTGTGCACACGTCCTTGGGTAGTCCTTTGACCAAAAAATGCAAGGGTCCTCCTCAAGGGTTTTTGGTAGGACCTTGGGGAGTAGTGCCAAGATGTTTCGACTATGCATTAAATCTAATACATGTGAGATACCTTTCACCAATTTTCATATTTTTTCCAACTTCTAAAATCTAATCAAATAGGCTAACGCACGCTAGTACCTCGTTGAACTAGTTTTCGGATGTCATGGACGTTCTTGGACGTTTTTGTTTCTAGTCTTCCAAAATGACTTATAATTATTAGAATAGACCTTAAACTGCAGCTAAATCTTTTGAAAGTTATGATAGGTTCTAGAACACATCTTTGATTTTTCATGTGTTACATTATCCCCTCCCCCAGCAATATTCGTCCACAAATGACACAAAAAATTTTTTGAAGGAAGGAATAGACTCAAGACTAGCATCCCAACCAACAACAATACATTGTTATATCACATAAAATATCAATAATATAATTTAAACAAGGCAATTCAAAAGCTCTGATTACCACACATAAGGTCAACATTTAATTATGAGAAATATCCTTCTCACAACAACTAGAACTCAACATACCTTACGTAAGTCAATTATGCCAAATTTTTGCTTATCGACATGCTATGTATAATTTCATAAAGACTCACCATGTAAAAGGTACAAAATATCTCAAAACAAGCAAAATTGTAAAATTTTCAAGTTGAAGCACATTTCCCTTTACCTTATTGTAAAAACATCAAAAATGCACTTTTTGCAAGACAGCACCAAAAACCAAAGCAACTTTAATTTTTTTGTAATTATTTTAATTGTTAATAAGAATAAATAACCTATCAAATAGATCAGGGTAACGGAACTTCATTCTGGCCTCGACATCCTATGTCGCACCCTCAACTAGGTGATTCTTCCAAAACACCTTTAGGGAAGACACCTCCTTGTTCCTTAACTTCTTTACTTGCCTATCAAATATTTGAACATTAACCTCTCATAAGAGAGGTTATCCTTCACACAAAGACCTCCAATAGGAATGATAGACTCAAGATCACCGATACACTTCTTAAGCATTGAAACATGGAAAACCGGATGAACCAAGTCTAATTACCTTACCAACCCTTTGCAAGATTTAATAGGGACCCACATAACGAGGAGTGAACTTCCTTTTCTTGCAAAATCTAACCACCCCTTTCATAGGAGACATTTTTAAATATAGTTTATTATCTTGTTCAAACTCTAAATCCCTTCTCGTGTGATCGGCATAAGACTTTTGCTGACTATAGGCTGTTTGCAAGTGATTTATTATGATATGAACCTTCTCAAAAGTTTTATAAATCAAATCAGAACCCAAAAGTGAAGAATCACCGAGTTCAAACCATCCAATAGGAGACCAACACATCCAACCATACAAGGCTTTATAAGGAGCCATAGATATATTTTAAGGGTAGTTATAAATTGTAAGCAAATTCCACAAACGGCAAATGCTTATGCCAATTTTCCTTGAAATCGATGATACAATCTCTAATAATATCCTCAAGGGTTTGAATAGTAATCTACGCTTGACCATTCACTTGGGGATGAAACCGGTGCTTAGCTTCACCATAGTACCCATCCTTTCTTGGAATGACCTCCAAAACCTAGATGTGAATTGTGCCCCTCGATCCGATATGATGGATAATGGAATACCACGGTGACATACAATCTAATCGATGAAGATCCTTGCATAATCCTCCGCCGAATAGGTAGACATGACGGGAATGAAGTGAGTGGATTTTGTAAACCTATCCACGACCATCCATATAAAGACATATTGCTTTTGTGTACAAGGCAAACTTACCACAAAATCCATATTGATGTCCTCCAAAATCCAAGAAGGAACTTGGATTTCTTGTAGTAAACCACCCCACTGTTGATATTCGACTTTCTTTTGGCAATTTGGACACTTAGCAACAAATTCCACAATGTATTTTTTCAAACCTTTCCACAAAAACACTCCCCTAAGGTATGGTACATCTTTGTCGAACCCATTTTAATGGAGTAACGGGACCCATTGTTGACACCAAATTTTGACCCACGTTGGTATAAATTAATTATCGAGCTTCGAGAGTTTTTCAAATTATTTAATTCAATTAGTTTTTATAAATCTTGCGAAAATTAAAAAAAAATTAGAATATATATATATATATATATATATAAATTAAAATATATATATAATGTATGAATGTTATGTTACTTCGAATACGCTTTGACATAATTTTCGATAAAATATTTTTTTTACATAACTATGTATATAAGTAGTATATTTTGTGATTATTCCAAATATATATATATACATATATATATATATATATATATATATATATATATATATATATATATATGTATATGTGTGTATTCTATTAAACTAGTTTATTTTAAATCACAATAATATTTTGAGTCACTATTTTACAATTTAAATAATTTTGTTACTAAATAAATAAGCTCGTTAAATAATTTATACCAAATTCGCTTTGTTCCTATTAACCCAAATTAATTTCCTCCACAATTTCCCAAGCCCAAAGACACACAGGCCCAACTGCCCACTCCCCCCCTCTTCCCTTCCTCTTCAGCAACCCAACACCCTTTTCTTTTTATTTTTTAAACCCAACCCACACTCAACAGCCCAAAACATTTAAACCAGCCCATCCATTAAGCCCTTGACCCGACCTTGACCCGTCCAAACCTACCCGACCCAGCCCCATTTCCTAATAACCCGACCCAACCCCAAGTCCTCCCTCTCTTCTCTTCCTCCTCATTGTCTGCTCACAGAACAGAACAAAAAAAAAACGTACGCGACCCCCCCTACGCGCGATCCCCCGCGTCTCTCCCTATCTCTCACGCGATTCCACCCTACAAACGACCCCAGAAAATTCCAGAATCGTCCATGTCTCCCACGCGTCTCGATTCCCAGCAGCCCACGCTCTCTCCCACGCGAGTTGCAATGTCTCTTTTGAGTCGTTGTTCTTTCTGCAAATCGTACGACCTACAGCACTAGACGACAGTGAAGATCGTCCTTGTTCGTCCTTGGCATCGTGGGATTGAGCCACGTCGCTTGCCAAGGACGAAGAACTCATCTCGACCCTCCACCTCGTCCCCTTCCGTTGGACGATTTGAGTTCAAAAGGGCATATTCGTTTCTTTGGAGAGATTGGGAATTTTCAAATTCGAAATGGGCCGAAATTCCTTTGCCCCGCCTTCCCATTCGAAAACCCTAACTGTTTTCCTATATAAACCCCCTTCCCTCTTCAGATGAGGGGGTTGAAAAATTGGAGGTCGGAAAATTTTTCTTTAAGAACTGCAGAATTTAGCACTAAGAAGACAAAACTTCACTGTTGAGAAATTTCTTAAGAAAGTTCTTTGAGTGTGCTGTTGGTTTCCGAGAGAGACAAAGGTCTTTTCTTCTGTTTCTCCTTTGAATTTTTGTCGGGAAGTTCCAAAACAGAGGAGGATCTACACTCGCTCGATTTTCTTGCGTTCCACCACATGTTTTGTTCGTAGAAGTCTATTCGCGATCGCGTGGAAGTTGCTATCGCTCCCTGCTCGCTTTCGTCTCAGTCGCTGCTCCGAAGAAGGTACATCCTCCGCTCTTGTTTTATAAATTTCTTTATGAAGTTTGAATCGTGGTTCATGTTGATGCGAATAGGAGACGTTACATCTTGTTTGTTGGTTTGATTTTGCAAGACGTCTCGCATAATGATTCTGTTTTATAGTTTTGTTCGTCACGCTTGTTCATTGTTTTTGCTGTTTTGATTATGTTTTGGATCCCGTCTTGATCTTTTGTGTTCTTACTTCGATTGAATATTAGTGCTTCGGCACTATTGGACTGCTTATAGACTGCGTGGATGTTGTTGTCGATTTGGTTTAACGATTATTATGTGGTCTACTTCTAATTCAAGCTCTAGTCACAAATCATAATGTATATATATATGAATCTGAATGGCATCTGCAGAAAGTTTTGTTAGTTTAGAGTTCATTTATCGTAGCATGTTGGTAAGATCCTGTTACATAAGGGTGAGATTTCAAGTTAAGTTGTGTGGTTGTCACTCCGAATTGGGACTGTTGCTGTATTTTCCCGCGTGACTATTGAAATGCCTTTGTCATTAGTTTCCATGCCAAATTACTAATCCATTTTAAGGGAAATTTATTGATTATTTCTCTGTTCCAAACATGTCTTGTTATAATCATCATTATTATTTCGCTATATCGTCCTAGAAGCTTGCTCATTAATTATAAGTCAAACCTATGACCTTTTTATTTACATATTTGATAGCATGCCATCAAGTGTTACGTGTTCAATTATTTGCTGTATGCAAAATCTTGTTTAGTTGCTTATGTTCACTTTGACAGCAAAGATAAATAAAATAATGGCTTTGTTTTTTTTTTTTTTTTTTTTAATCATAGTCTAGTGCTTTAGTTTGAATGGCTACTATAGTATTTTAGTGATATGGTAGGGACTTACTCGTGTTTCTTTTATTTTGCCTTGTTACATGTAAACTCATGTGAATCCTCATGGATTCTTTATCTCTTGCATCGCGGGAGAGTCATTAAGACTCGATCTACTTTCATCGAGTCTCCCACCCAAATCCGGAGTATAGATTCGAAGTTCCAAGGACAGAAGATTGAAGAAACCCAAAAACGGACTAGAAGACTTTTCTTTATTTTATTCTTGTATTTTATTTGTAATGGGCATAAGCCCTTGTCGTTTTACTTTCCTTGTAATTATTTTTGTATGCTTAGATAGGACAGGTGAAAAATGGGTCGAAAACCCCAAAAGCAGGTGGGTCCAACACTCGGTCAAGGCGAACAGAACCGAAGTTGGACCCGAATCTCTCTCTCTCTCTCTCTCTCTTTACTTGCTACTTGTTTATATGTTTACTTAATTGCCGTTAGTTAGGATTAGAAAACTTCAAACCCTCATCAACGCCTTTTATTTTATCAAATTTGAAAATTAAAATGAATCTTAAAACAATAAAGTTTCAAACTCGCAAGTTGCTTAGAGTTAAGTTTTAAAAGGTTAAACTTTAATGGAATATCAAAACGATGAATATTTCAAAGATTTGTAAAGCTTTGTTAGATAAAAATCTTAACTTCAAATAAATTCACAATTCTTTAAAACATAAATAGTCAAATAGTTAATCACCGGAAAACCGTAAGTTAGCGGAGTGTCTTAGGTGCCTTACACCTTCCTAAGACACTAATAGGAATCCCGAACCCTTAAAATTTTTCAAATGATTTTTTGTTTAGTTTGTTTGAAAAATAAGTTTTCTTGATTTTTCTTAAAAATTAAGTGGCGACTCCTAATAGTCAAAAATGCCTTTAAAATAAAACAAACTCCTTTCCTAAATAACTTTTCTCGATAAAACAGAAATGGCGACTCCGCTGGGGAGTTTGGAGGATTCTAACAATAGGATTAACATGTTTGATTATTTGTCATTAATTGTTTAAGTGTTTAAATTCTTTAGATTTTTAAACTGTTGCATGCATAACATACATACTTCCGTCAAACGACACTTATTACATTTCAACTAAAGGACGATTATGTGGGTTCGTAGTCGTTCGTTAACCAAAAATCTTCTCGGGGCACCCTGACGAGCGTAGTTGATTACTTGATAGTCAACGATCGTTAATTGTCCCAGCACAAGTAGTCCGCTTGGGTTACCCATCCCACTCTAAATACAACCCACTCTTAGTTAAACTAGGATAGAGCAGAACCCAAATCGCGAAAAGTAGCGCATTGTCCTAAGACGACCCAACACCCAAGGAGTGTTGGGCCCATTAGAAAACACCACCTTGAGTCCAAAACGGCCCACGGCCTAAACGGACGTCCATACTTATGTGTTTAAATTTGAAGGACGTATACATCCCTCAAATCGCTAGGCCAACCCTTGGCAGAAAAGGGTCACATATCTGTTTAGAATGCGCAATATTTGTCTATGTGTTATAACTCCTTTTGTGAATATGTTGTTTTACCCGGAGATATTCTAGTTCACTCCTCTTCAAATACTTTTAGGACCCATAAGCACAAATATCAAGTCACTATCCAGAGTGCGTCCAAATATTCTTCGAGTTTTTAGTTTCCCAAAAAAAAAAAAAAAAATTCTTTCGAATCGAAAGAATTTTGAGAAATTTTATCTTTCGCGACTCTTGCAAGGATATTTGAGTTACATCTCAATCAAAAGCACCGTACGGTAATGAAAGATACCGTCAACTTCATTTCGACTCAAGTTGACATTTTTATTCATTAATCCCAAAGTCAAGTAGACAAATTCCTGTCTATTTAACCATTTCATTATATCGGTTTCCCTATATTTGTGAGCTAGTTTATCTCCGAATAAAGCAACTCTTATGTGTTTACACCTATATGTGATATCTTGTATAATTTACCACCTGAAGGCACTAACACATTGGTCTTTTGAGTTTTTTTTTTCATTGGTCAGGTATTTAAGACTGATTTGTGTTGGTAAGTTGGTTTATCACCTGAGGTCTAAGGCTCCAAAGATTCCTTCCCCGCAAATTTGCAAAAGGAAAAGACAGCAATGGGGGATAACAATGAGGAGATTGACATGAATGATGTTGTCGTGGCTCAACCCGCTGCCGCTGATAAAAATGAATTGATTATGCAGTTGATGCAACAGATTGCCGAAATGAGGGTCGAAATGCAAAGAATGCAAGATGGGTCTAATCCAGTTTCATCCTTCAATCCTCCAAGAGATGGAAGACCTCCACTCCACTTTCCTCCCTTAAGCACGGAACAAGTTCAAAACCTTCTCTCTAACCCCGCTCAAAATCCTCCAACCATTGACTCAACTACCCCCAATCCCCGTCACGCTACCACATCGTGTCAAGCACCACATCCTCCTCAAAACACCAACCTGCAAATCCTCCGTCTCCCTCAAAACCAAAATACGAACAATGCTCAAACATTCCCCCATCATCAAAACCAAAATGCAGATCCTCAAACTTTCACCCAAAATTATCAAGCCACTCAAAATACCCAGAATCCTTCCATTGTTCCACCCATACCTCAAAAGACTACTTTCCAAATCCCAACTTCAAATGAACCTTATGCCAACTGTTCCGAGCTTGATCACTATAAGGAACAGGAGAGAGAGTGGAGGTCAAAAGAGGAGGTAGTCAACCTGAATATGAAAGAAGAGATCAGGAAAGCCATGAAGGAGTTGCACTATATTTCCGAAGTCGATGGATTGAGCTATAAGGATTTATGCATCCATCCGAATCTCGACCTCCCAGAAGGGTTCAAAGTGCCAAAGTTTGTCACTTTTGACGAAACAGGAAACCCTCTAGCACATCTGAAAGTTTATTGTGATAACTCGTGGGAGTTGGCAAAACGAAGCATTATTGATGCGTCTATTCGGTCGAAGTCTAAGTGGAGAAGCTCTGGAGTGGCTTACATCACAGGAGCTGAAACAATGGAAAAGTTGGAATGCACTCGCAAAGGATTTCGCGGAAAGATTTGGACATAACATAGAAGATGCCCCAGATCGCTACTACTTGGAGAAGATCAAACAGAAGTCTACAGAAAATTATGGAGAGTACGCTTTTCGTTGGAGAAAAGAGGCCGCAAGAGTTCAACCTCCAATGTCCGAACGTGAGATCACTGAAATGTTCATTCGTACTCAAGAGCCTGAGTACTATGAAAGAATGTTGTGTATGATGGGACAAAAGTTCGTCGAGATTGTCAAAGTGGGAGAAGCTTTGGAAGATGGTTTCAAGACTGGAAAAGCTCACCAAACTTACCGCATTGCGATCTAATGGAAAATCTACTAGAATCAGTGATATGGATAGATCAAAAGGAAAAGTGAAGGAGGTAAGTACGATCACGGCTACTCATATGAGGTCTGCTTCTCAAAAGAAATATCAAAACCATAATGTCAGTCAGGAAAAATTTCCTCGCCCAAAATTCAGGAAGGCTCCTAAGGTATTTACCCCATTAAGGGAGTCTCAAACTCAACTTTATGAAAGGTTGAAAGCAATGGGTATGCTCTATCCTATAGAAGGAAGACCAGCCAATCCTTTGGGGAAATTTTACAGAGCTGACCACAGATGTGCTTATCATTCAGGAGCCGTTGGACATGACACAAAGAATTGTTCAACTCTGAAGCACAAGATACAAAACATGATCGACAACAACTTGATCAATATTGAGGAAACTACCTGAATGGATGACATTTCTGAACTGAGTCATTTGAAGGTATTCATCATCAAAGGCCGAGAAGAAGAATGGCCAACATTGGCCAAATTTTGCATATGAAGTTTTGTTACCTTTCTTTTGAAAATGTATTGCACATTTCTTGTTGGAACTACGTTCGACCTGAATTCTCAAGAATGAGATACGTAGGCGGCCTATGTCGGCCTCGGTCATTTCATTATCAAAACTTCCTATTTGGTTAACCCTTGATAGGGGAACTACGTTTGACCTGATTCCTGCTCCAATGAGATACGTAGGCGCCACAACGGCTCGGTCATATTCCCAGTGAAATTTCCATTTCTCTTCATAATGGAAACTGGACAGAATATTAGAGAGGATCTCAAAAATTCATTTGAAGTTGGACTTCTTTAACAAGTCAAAACAGAAAACCAAATTTCTACGGTCTGAACTATGTTTGACCTGATTCCTGCTCCAACGGGATACATAGGCGCCGCAACGGCTCGGTCATATTCCCAGTGAAATTTCCATTTCTCTTCATATTGGAAACTGGGACAGAATTTTTGAGAAGATCTCAAAAATTCATTTGAAGTTGGACTTCTTTAACAAGTCAAAACGGAAAGCCAAAATTCTACGGAGTTAGCTTTGGGTGGATCTCAAAACTACGACAATCTAGTTTGCAACTGGGATAGAATTTTTGAGATGATCTCAAAAATTCCACAAATGTCATTTGTTACTTATTGAGGTGAACTGGAAAATTTTGAGGAGGGGCCTCAAGATTCAAGAATGAGCAACCTCAGAATTAACAGAGCAAGTTATGAGAGTTCTTATATATTTTAGACCGGGATAATTTTTTTGAGGAGGGTCCTAAAAAATTTCATCAAATTTGTCATATAAATGACGGGCGAAGTGTATAAGCCAACTGCAAGAAGGAGCATGGAGACAAGACCAACACAAATCAGTCTTTTAAACTAAGAATTTTTCTTTGGATGCAAGAACATTTGCAGTCACAAAAATGGCTATATAAAGTTCTCAAGAATGACAAAAGGCGTCACTTGCACCCATCGTGGACTCCTAAACAAAACCTAGAAAATCTTCCATCTCATTTTATCTCTATTCCTTTATATTGCCTCAAGTGATTTCTAAACAAGTTTCTTTTTATCTTGCAGGAATATTATCGAGACATCCACCTCGTTACAGTGGAACATTATCGAGCCATCCACCTCGTTACAGTTGGAACATTATCGAGACATCCACCTCATTACAGTGGAACATTATCGAGCCATCCACCTCGTTACAGTTGGAACATTATCGAGCCATCCACCTCGTTACAGTTGGACCATTATCGAGCTATCCACCTCGTTACAGTGGAACATTATCGAGCCATCCACCTCATTACAGTTGGAAGATTATCGAGACATCCACCTCGTTACAGTGGAACATTATCGAGCCATCCACCTCGTTACAGTTGGAACATTATCGAGCCATCCACCTCGTTACAGTGGAACATTATCGAGCCGTCAACCTCGTTACAGTTGGAACATTATCGAGCCATCCACCTCGTTACAGTTGGAACATTATCGAGCCATCCACCTCGTTACAGTTGGAACATTATTGAGCCGTCCACCTCGTTACAGTTGGAACATTATCGAGCCATCCACCTCGTTACAGTGGAACATTATCGAGCTATCCACCTCGTTACAGTTGGAACATTATCGAGTCATCCACCTCGTTATAGTTGGAACATTATCGAGCCATCCAGGCCTCGTTAAAAATCATGCATTGCGAAAATCATGCATTGCGGAAAATTATGCAACGCGAAAAATCATGCATTGCGGAAAATCATGCATCGCGGAAATCATGCATCGCGGAAATCATGCATTGCGAAAAATCATGCATCGCGAAAATCATGCACTGCGGAAAAACATGCATCGCGAAAATCATGCATCGCGAAAATCATGCATTGCGGAAAATCATGCATCGCGGAAAATCATGCATTGCGAAAAGTCATGCATCGCGAAAATCATGCATTGCGAATTTCAAATTTATATATCGCGAGAAGACTTTATACCTCTCTTGAATTAATGCTCGACGAGAAGATTTCATGCCTCGTCAAATTTATACATCGCGAGAAGGCTTTATACCTCGCTGGAATTTATGCACGACGAGAAGATTTCATGCCTCGTCAAATTTATATATCGCGAGAAGGCTTTATACCTCGCTGGAATTTATGCACGATGAGAAGATTTCATGCCTCATGAAGTTTATATATCGCGAGAAGGCTTTAATTTATGCACGACGAGAAGATTTCATGCCTTGTCAAATTTATATATCGCGAGCAACATGATAATAAAGTCAATTAAATCAGTATGATACAATTCATCACTAGTTCATAACTTAAATAAGATGTGTAGGTTGATTCACAACATACTTCATAACATAAATCAACTTCTCAAGAACTAGTATGATAGAAATACAATTCATCCTAATTTTGTCATAATTGATACAACAACATATTGGGATAGTATTTCAATCAATAACCAATTCAACTGAACCAGCAATACTCAATTCACATAAAGATCACAACCTAGGGTTAAAAGGTAAAGGTCATCTTCTACAAACTAGACCAATTCATCAAGATATATCATAATTGAATTAAATTACATGTTAAAATATTCAAAATATAATAAATATACTATAATAACCAACTCATAATATTAATTTCGTATTGGATGGAAAACCTACTTGAAAGACCCAACTTTTGGAATCAATTTGATGGAACCCTTTTAGGAAAGAGGTCTCAAAGGTGAAAATGATCACATACCTTACTAATTGATGTATATTGTTGGAGAAACTTTAACTTGCAGGCTTGAAACCACCCCTAGATTTGTATTCAATGGAATTCTTCACTAGAGAGAGAAAGAAGAGAGAAGGAAGAGAGTTTGGGTTTGGGAATTTTAAGACCTTAAGTTAGTCTAATTAGCTTAGGGGATTTATATAAGGGGATATCTAAATTAATTAGACCTCCCATAACCCGTAATTAACTTCCTAACCCTTTTATTAATGAATTGGAACCCAACTTAAAGGTTCAGAAGCTTAGGCCCTCACAGTCAAGATCCCGATCGACGGTTCGTATGTGAGACAACCACCGCTACTCCGTCTGTGCTTCACATCCGTCGCTAAGTTTAGAATGTTGCAAAAATTACCATTTGTTCAAATTGACTAGTGTTGATTGAGACACGTCCCGTCATTGACACTCGTCTGTGAACACTGTCTTGGGAAGTCAATTGACCCCAAAATGCAAGGGTCCTCCTCAAGGGCCCTTGGGTTGTCCTTGGGGAGTCGTGCCCTTATGTTTCAACTATGAATTAAATCTAATACATTTTATACACCTCTTCCACGAATTCTCATCATTTTTAGACTCCTAAAAGCTAGTAAAATAGGCTAACACATAGTCGTACATCATTGAACTAGTTTTCGGACGTCGTGGACGTTCTTGGATGTTTTGGTTTCTAGACTTACTAAATGAATTATATTCATTAAAATAGACCTTAATACAGTGTCTAAACCTTTTTGACAATTATGTTAGGCTCTAGATCAAATCTTAGATTTTGGAAGTGTTACATGAACCATTTTCCTTTAACATAATCATCACATGTATAATCATGAAGCCGAATACTAAATGAAAATAAAAAATTCCACACCATAAGAAAGAGATAATGATAACCAATTCAAGTCCACAATAATTCCATCAAAACAACTCATCATTCAACACATTAGGGTTTACAACAAGGAAATTTACAAAGCACAATTATAAGAACATTGTCTTTTTCTTTAATACCCATTTTATTCATGAAGATCAATCAAGTGGAATAATTTTATTTTTCATTAATCCCATTTTTATTCAATAAGATCAATTAAGTGGAATAATTTTCGTCATTTCAAGTACTCCCCAACACACATAATGAAGAAAAATACAAGATTCTAAAAGTTTTACAAGGCTTAGAGGATTACTTGCCTTGATTCAATCAAATGTCAATCACAGAATTGAGTTTTCCCTTTCTAAACAATGTCCACAAACACATAATCTATTTCAATTGAGCAATACCATAAGATTATTGAAAACAACAAGATATAAATCATACACTTTGAAAAATGAGAAAAATCTATTGATAAAACAATTCTCAAAATAAGGTTTGAATCTTAAAATATTTACATGAAATTTTTCCTAAGGCAGTTAGAACACATAAGTGAAAACCATTTTGAAAAGGATTTAAAATCAAATCACAATCACCCTTTTACTTTTTAAGTTATGTTTTTCAAAATACTTGCCATTTGCTAGTCAAAGTCTCAAGTTTGATGTTAAATTATTTAATGATAAAAGAGCATTGAAGTTTTAGTATAAAAAAGTATTGATAAAATTATATAGCATGAAATTCCGAATAACTTAGTACAACAATTAAACTTTTTGCATAGTGTCATACATAGTACAATATTTGTACAAATCCCATACTTTTGTATACTCTATAAGTATAGGTTTGAAGAAAGTAGAAGATTCGGAAGTTGACCCTCTCAAGACTCGGTATGTCCTCATATATTCAAAGACATAGTCTATGTTTCTTCAGTTTTCATTAAGACTTGTATAAGACTTATTATGTATTTTCTTTCAATGTAAAGGGTCGTGTCCCTAAAGTATTTAAGTAGTGTCTTTAGGTTGGCTTGTGACGACCGACATTTTCCTTGGTATTTTATAAAAGATGTTTCTTATTATTATTCTTCTAAAATATTTAATTCCGCACTACTTATAATATCTTATATTAAAAATGATAGTTAAGAGGCTTGTACAAGACCTTCGAAGGGTCAAGTACGCCTTGTGATGACACAAGAATGCTCCTTTCTTCTAGGGTGTACTTGATGGTCATTACATAATATTCTTTAAACATTTACATTTATTTCATAAAGAACATGCATGTCTTCATAAACTTATCTTTCATTATTCAAAAAGATTCATCATAAGATCATAGTTCAGAAATCATGGATTTTACGTGGGTTCATGTGAATTTAACTTGGAAACATGCAATTACTTAAATTAGACTTAAAACAATCAATTATTTCATAATTTAAAATAACCCTTGAGACTCAGTAAAAATTCAAAACACCCTTTAAAATTCTTTCCTATAAATATTATTTAATTTAGGAACCCTATGAAGGTAAGGATTCCATAGGTGAATACTGATGAGTCCTCATATTGGACTCATCTAGCTCCTTATTTTAATGCAAATAGTATCCTCAATCGTTTTTATGCCGATATCTCATAAAAACTCCTAATTTCAGGTAATATATAATTTGGTAGGAGCATGGACAATTTGGCGCAAAACGTAAGAAAAATAGAGAATAAGAGTTGAAATTGAAAACATGTGCATTGCCAAACTCACTTGGCGATCCTCCATATAGCGAAGCTCCAAATTCTGTTACAGTAAGTGAGCTCTGAAGGATTTGGATCAAAAAACAAAGAAAAGGAGTAGTCGTAAAGTAACCCATTTAATATGACATAAGCTGGATAGTTTAGATAAGTTTGCGTCCTAAAGGAACCCATTTGATATTTGGTAAGTTGCGCCACATGGAACTTGCTTTCCCCTAAAGCTTAGCCTAGTCATCATCATCTTACGAAATTAGCCACATAAAATATGTACACACCACTTCTATCTTCATAAATAGAGATCATACCCAAACAACTCTCTCCCATACTTGTCTCTCATTTATTTTATTGCATTTAACTACATGTGACAAACAAATCTTGATAATTGACACATTGATGTCACAAACTGAATTTAATTTGTTTTTATATTCGAAATGTCTTAAGTTATTACTATTTAGAACTTAATTCAAAGTAGCAACTATTTTCACTACCACTCCCTAGGGACACGACCCTAACCCTTGGTTGGGTTACTAAACTATCTCGATTCATAAATACTCAGTGTAGGCTAGTGTCATTGATCACGAGCATAAAACTCATTAAAGAATCAAAATAGCGCCGCTGGCGGTGAGTGGTGTCACGCGAAGATGTAGTTATTTAAAATTTATAGTTCTTTGTAGTATAGGTTTCTTAATCTTAATTTTAGTTTTTCTTTGCTTTATAATTGTACAACAGTAAAACAACAATGGATTACCATTATGGACATCATACAGATCCCCCTCTATTGAAATTATTGAACTTCAGGGATAATTTACTGACGTTTAAACAAGAGGGAGAAGAGACAATTAAAGAATTATGGCTGAAGTTCAAAGAAATCTTGCAAACATGCCCATCCCATGGAATGCCAGATAAGACACTGTTGGGTTGTTTCTAAAGAGGTATATATCCCGAGAATACAAGAATAGTTGAACACCTTTTTGAAGGCTCAATGATGATTCAACCCTAAAAATTTGTTTCAACCCTACTAGACAAAATGGTTTAAACAACCAAAAAGTCTCAAAAGAAATACTAGTGAGATAAACTAGTGACACATGTAGAAGTGTTGTCCAAAACACTAGAGAGGTTTGAACAACATGAAAAGAAAAGGATAGAAATATCCCCTTTCAGTCATTCAAAACAAACATATTGAGAAAGAAAAGAAGTTGAATGACATCAAAAACAACATCGAGATGCTTAATGAGACAACCACCGCAAGCTCCATGACAATTTAGCTAAAATATACATAGATAAATAACTTATTGACATGTCAAGACCCACAATTTTCTGAGGATTCACACAATTACACCATGGGTTACTCCAAAGATGAAGGTTAAACATTGATTTTCGTCGTGCCACGATGTAAACTAAGGAGCTATTTGGGAGGCTACCCAAAACCGTTTGTTATCTTTTATTTCCATATCGAAAAAAATAATGATAAAGGTGTTAGAAGTTGAAGTGGGCAAGGTTCCATTAAAGAATTGTAGGCGATGCTTAATATTTTCAGTTAGAGAATCACCAAGCCATTCAGCGCACCTGATTTTAGCAGCCAATTAACCTTAAATATCCCATAAGTTGGGACCTGCAAAACCCAAAAAGCTAGAAAATTTATTGGCAAATCACTAACAATGTTGGCAATATCAATATATGCCGCCATTAGTATTCGTGCATGACTTATTGATATTTATTCATTTTGAAGATAGGTTCAGCCATTGGTGAAGTTCCAGTTAGACTGGTGATCCTTACTATTGTCGCCCCCAAAATTTCCCAGATTCTTGAAAAGGATTTTAAAATAGCTTCCTTTAATTGTCATATCATCAGATATCTCCATAAATGAGCCTACATCTATTAAGTATTGTAGCTATCAAGTTGTGCTAAGAGCAAGAATCACATTAGCACTGAGCTAGTCAATTCTAGAGAAACTACTTGAAAAAGAAGATTGGTTAGCCTTGAAACGACTGAACTTATATTACAAACGAATTCAACATAAGAAAAATCACTCTGTCGAGCTGAAGTTACAGAACACGCTTTCAGTACCTTTTAAGATGGAAGACTGCACAAACAAGAAATTTCTTTATCTCGTTTTTAGTTTTATGTATTTGAGTTAGTTAATTACAGTTGTTTGCATTTGAGGCCAAATACTCTTATTTGTGGTGAGGTGAGGCTGTAAAAACAAGGGAGCACCCCTTAGACGTAACTAATATGTTCATCCTCGAATAAGTCTTATACTAGCCCTCAGCATACATCATTGCATATAATAGGTAGAGAAAATGAGAAAAAATTAATACTTTTCATATGAAGTATACATAGACTTCTCATTTATCAACATAATCTATTATATTTTACACACAACCATCTATTATAGAAATAAAAAGTTTATGACATAGCCCTTACAGTATTACATTATATTTTATATAAAACTTACAATTAAATCTAAAAACATAAGAAATGAACATTGTCTTAGACATATTCAAATAGCTAAAACTAGAATAGTGGGTTTTATCCATTGAGTTGAGGACTCACCAACTACTTGTGAACTATCCAAGTCTTCCTTAAAGATGGCCTTGAATCTATTAAATGGTCTGAACGTACATTATTGTATAAATACAGAGAATATGGTTTAATATAAACCACATGTACTAGGTATGGAAACATGTGAAAGTAAAACATTTTTCAAGACATGCACAAAGAGGCATTTTGTTTAAAAGTATGCTAAGTCACTTTGAAAGACTTTACTCACATACAAAATCAAATACAAGTCAATAATCACAATAAAATTAATTCATGTTCATATTCATAAACATGAATATGATCAGCATAAACTCATCTCAGCATTTCATGTTGTAGAGTTCATAACAGCAAAGTATACATGACCCTTACTCACAACCCAATCTAAGCATACTAGTGGAATGCTCATGTGAAGCCCCATAACTCACATATACCAAGTAAACTAGTGAAGAAACCATAAGTTATTCCATTACCACATATAATATCACATAATGTGTAGTCATTAAGTAATGCCTTTATCACATATAACATCATATAATGTGTAGTCATCATTATGATAGTAATTTAGAACAATATCATGTTCCAAATGAAACTAACATAGTATAAGAGAAACATTATATACAACAACCATTGCACATTTCATTCATAACATAAGTGTATTAGAACTCCTCCTAGGACTCCCCTCAAGGCCAACTTGTGTAATGCATAGGTAATGTCTCATACCCTTACCTATGCTAAGTAGTATTGCTTAAGTCATCCTAGTTAGTATCCATCTTTATTATTTTTTCGTTCATTTTACTTTCTATAACATCCTCTTTAACCTACAATAGACCATTTGAGCTAAAAATGGAATCTGGTGTTATAAAATCTTACACCGAAAGAAGGTGCCCTACATTCCAAGGTAGAACCATACATAAATGTAGCATCTAGATGGATCCACTAGTAACTGTTCCTATTGGGGCACATAGTATATGAACTAGGATATGTGTATTTTGAACCCTTTTTATTCTAACAAGGATTACAGTCTCGATCTCATGAGAATAATGGTGAACCTATCTTCCCTTTTGGGAAGGGACACCTCTCACTTTCTAGTTCACTTGGTGCGAAGCTCAATTCCCTTTTTCATGTCTCTTTAAGTCTTTTATAACATAAATTCTTTATATAGGTGATTGGAGATTAATCCCTTGTATAATCAGGTCAATAGCTACTAACTTCTAGGATATGAACATCCTTTCATCACTAAACCATTATTATGTGAGAAACATTGTATCGTAATCACAGAAATAGAATGCACAAGTGAAATCACCTCCAATCTCACATAAAACACATCTATAATTATCTTACATCCATAGTTTTTATATCATAATCATATATCCATAACTTCATCCATGATAACTCACTTAAACAACATTATCAAGAATAGACCAACATAATTGAAGAAAAGTATTCATGGTCTTGAAAGTCTTACCAATGATTCAAAGAATCGCCTTCAAGATCTCACCCTAAATTCCACAACGTTTAAACAAAAACCCAATAATCATCATCATATGATAGTAAATTAAGCAAAAGAACTTCCAATTACGACATCCCTAATCATTTATCAATCTACTTCATTGTTAGGGTTAGGGAAAAGGGGTCATTCATGGAATTTTTTTATGGGAAATTAGGTCAAAGTATAAGGAAATACAAAAATACACCAATAAAAAGTCCTAATCTATCTGTATAAATCAAATAAATATCACATCAAAACAATTTGAACGATAACCCACGAAATTGGATGCAAACCATAGTTTTAAAGAAGATTAAAAACAAACTTTTGAAGAATCACTTAGGGAAAGGAGTCCCACGAGTGAATAGCTTCCATACATTTATAATTGTTAAGTAATTATAAAAGAAACCCTTGATATTGTATCCCATATGAGGCTTGAAATTGTTCTTCAATGGGGTCTTTGGGGTAGTGAAAGTAAGTAGAGGGAAGTGAGATCTAATTGGGTTTTAGAATTTATGAGGTGTTAGGTTAGTTTAATGACTCAGGTTACCTATATAGTCCTTAAATAATCAATTATAACTGACCTTAACCCTTAACTAATTAATTATCCAATTCTCTAGCAACCCCTAACTTAACTACCTTGAGACAGTAAGTTGGGGGTCCAATCGATAAACCACGTTGAAGATCCATAGTCCAAAGCACGAACCGTCCTTCTCATCAATGTTTTGGGACAGAGGTTTGATTTTCGGAGATTTTTTGTGAGATGGTTAAGTTTGAAAGAGTGTGAAGTGTCGATGAGCTGTACTCCCATCTATGACTCCTCATTCACCTTCGTCGGTTGCCACTTATTTTGATAGGTTTTATGGTCAAATGTTGGGTACTCCTCAAGGACACTTACGGTGGTCATTGGGGAGTTTTGCCCAGACATTTTGAACCTAAACATTTCCTTAGATGTAACGTCAACCTTTTCAAGAAACTTGACTTTCATACAACTCTTAAAACCTCTTGAAAAACCTAAAGGTACACTAGTTCGCTATCACTAGTCCGTGGACATTGTGGTTGTTTGTTGACATTTGATTGTAGATCATCCTAATTTGGTTGAATATATTAGTTAGGTCTTGAATTAACATTTTCCACTACATGATTCCTTAGTCTAAGTTATGAAATTTTTGGGGAGTGCTACAGTATCCTGCCCTTAGGAACATCCGTCAATGAATGACACCATAACATTTTTATAGGAAAAGTAAGAGACTCAATTCTAGCATCCCAACCACAACAACAACGAATATAATCATCACGAGTCATGGCTCATAGGAGGAATACTCAACTCCATTCAACACAAAAACAAAGCATTACACATAGAAATCAATTCATAATTCATCACATATAAGAGCTTACCATTTTATATCACATAATTAAGAACTACCTTCTCAATTTTAATATGATCTCAAAATGAACATCAAAGAGTTAACATGCAATTTTTCATATCAAGACAACATCAATGCATGCTTACTATAATCTCATGAAGGCAAATATACACATTACATATGAGTTCAAGTTTAAATGAGAGCATTTTCAAGCAAAATCAATATAGCATGAACCTTTACAAAGATGTGCGCATACTAAGAAAAAAAATCCAAGTTCCACGTGATTAATTATTTTATTTTAAGAGGAATTATTAACCTCAACTTTTTCTAGGAGTAAATGAAAAGAGATGAGGGTAGCGAGACTTCATGTCAGCCTCTCCCTCCTATGTTGCACCCTCAATTAGATGGCTTCTCCGTCTGAATTTTAAGGTGAAAACCTCTTCATCCCTCAACTTTTTGACTTGAAAATTTAGGATGTCAATTGGAACCTCTTCATAAGAAATGGTCTCATTCACCCCTAGCCATTCCATCGAGAGAAGATAGATCATATTTCCAATACATTTCTTGAGCATAGATACATGATATAACATATGAATCTGGGTTAATGCACTTTGTAAATTCAACTCATAAGCAACTTTCTTAACCAACTTCCATATCTCATAAGGTCCCATATATCGCGGACTAAGTTTCACCTTTTTACCAAATTTCATCACCCCTTTTATGGGTGAAATCTTCAAGTAGACCCAATCACCCATTTAAAGCTCAAGGTCTCCCCTTCTATTGTCTCCATAAGATTTTTGCTGACGATAAACTATTTTAAACCTATCCCTTAATATTCAAGCTTTTCCATTGGCTTCATAGACTAACTCTCTAACCTCATAATACCCAAACGAAGACCTAAATCTCCTACCATATAGTGCTTCAAATGGTGCCATATAAATACTAAAACAATAGCTATTGTTTGTGGAGAACTCTATCAAGGGTATCATCCCAATTACAATTGAAGTCAATTAGACAAGTCTCAATTATCCTCTACGGTTTGGATAGTGCTCCGCTTGGCCATTTATTTGAGGTTGAAAAAGGGTACTAAATTTTACTTGAGTAGGTACCCCCTTTTGGAAAGACCTTTAAAACCGAGAAGTGAATTAGGAACCTGTATCAAATATGATGTACAAAGGGATCCCATGCAAACTCAAAAATTCATAAAGGTACAACCTAGCATATTCCTCCGTCGAATAAGTAGATTTGACGGGGATAAAATAGGTAGAGTTTGTCACTCTATCAACAATAACCCATATGGCCTACGGGTATGGTTAAAACCTACAACAAAGTCCATATTGATATATTTCTATACCAAGTAAGGACATTTATCACATGAGTAAACCTTCCCAGTCATTGATGTTTAGCCTTAACTTGTTGACAATTAGAACATTTAGACACAACATTGATATATCCCTCTTCAAAAAGTTTGACCAATAGACCTCTTGAAGATTACGATACATTATGGTGGACCTAGATGAATTGAGTATCGGGAACCATGAGCTTCTTCTAAAATTAGTCTCCTTCGACCATCAACATCTGGCACACACAATCTACCTTGGTAGTTAAGTACCCTATCCTCCCTTGGGAGAATGATTGATTGAACTTGCTAAGAACTCATTCCTTCAATTCCATCAATAGGGGATCAAGATGTTGCTTATATTTCACCTCCACCACTTAAGATCATTCGAAATTATGATGAACTATAGAAATTCTTTTTCGAGAATATTCCAACCGAACTCCCTACCAAGCCAATCAATGTACTAACTCTTTCTAATCCTTAGGAACATGTGATAAAATACCCATGGACATCCGACTAAAAGAATCCGCAACCACATTGTCCTTGATGGGGTTGTAAAGAACACTATTGTCGTAATCCTTTCAAAAATTCCAACCGCCTTTTTTGGAAAAGATTCAACTCTTATTGAGTGAACACATATTGAAGACTATTGTAGTCGGGTAATACATCCACATGTACACCAAAAATATAATGCATCCATATCTTCAATTGAGCTTGAACTTGCATTATTAGCGAGAATTGTGAGCTCCAAAATCTTTGGTAATGGTGAGTCACAACTTGAACCTTTCAGTATACAATTGAGCTATGCATGAGTAATTTGATTTTGTTGTGCATATTTAAGATTGAGTTTTCGGTAGAATTATATAGGAAATCCTATTTGAATGGATGACTTGATTTTTTCTTGACGACAAGCAAGAGATTAATTTAGGGGTGTTGATGAGTCCTCATATTGGACTTAACTAGGGAAAATAGTGTCCTGATTGATTATTTTTATCTCAATATCTGATAAAAACTCCTAAGTTTTAGGTATTTGAGGATTTGGTATGAGCATGGAAACTTAGGCGCAAAATAGAGAAAAAGAGTTGAACATGCAAAGGTGCCCATCACAAAAAACACTTGGCGATCCACCGTATAGGGAAGTTCTACCTTCGGTTATAGGAATTGAGACCTAAATGAAGTGGATCAAAAGGCGACAAAAAGGATTAGTTGGCGCTTTGTCGATCAATTACACTAAGTAGAATATTTCCACCCATCGATCCAGAAAAAATATATAAGGAAGGCAACATGCAAGCGGCAATGAACTGAAGGAAGAGTAATTCGCTTAATCACTCAGCAAATCATGACTGATTGCATTAAAAGGATTGGCTATCACAATTCTGAAGTTTATAAATTCTAAACTCTTTTAGCATTTAGATTTATAAATTTAGAGTGTGAAATAATTAAACTTGATAGTTTTTTCTTAAGTTTTCTCTCAAGTTTGGAGAGTGTTTTTGTGGTAGCTTGAAGAAAGAAGCTCTTTTTCCAATTTTTGATATGGGACTTCTCAATTTACCCTCTATTGCTACTTTCAAGGTTAAGACTCTTATATCCATTTATTCTGTTATCATTTTACGTATATTTGATTAGTGCTTCATGGGTGACTAATAACCCCCACTCTTTCTTGGGGTGTGATTTAACAATTATGGGTTGATTATTTTCTATAGTTATGCTTGTTTGTAGGTTAACTTGCATTTTAATGTTGATTTAACCGAATGGTTGTGGTTTAATCTAATGGGTTTGTAGTGCAAATACAAAGCAACCATGTGTTTTTTACTTGCTTTACAGACTTATCTTGAAACGAAGACCATTAGACTAATCTCTAAAGAAGTGGGTCAACATGATGTTCAACCCGAGAGGGTAACCCCTAGTCCCATATCCAAGCACTCTCGCCGAAAGAGCGAGTATGGATAATAATTAGGCTGGATAGTTTAGATGAGTGGTCGTCCTTTAGGAACCCATTTGATATGGTGTAAGTTGTCTAAGAGGGAACTTGCTTTCACCTAAAGCTTCACCTAGTCATCATTGTCATGCAAAACTTGATACAAAAAACATGTACCCACCACTTCTATATTAAAAATATAGCGATCACACCCCAAGAACTCTCTCCCATACTTGTCTCTCATTTATTTTATAGCAGTTTACTAGTTATGACAAACAAGTCTTTTAATTTGACACTTTAATGTCACAAACTGAATTTAATTTGTTTTTATATTCCAAAATTTTTTAATCGACTTACTATTTAGAATGGAATTTAAAGTAGCAACTATTTTCACTACCACTCCCTTGGGACACGACCCCAACCTTTGGGTGGGTTACTAAACTACCGTCGATTTGTAAACACTCATACTTTAGCCTAGTGTCATCGATCACGATCAAAAAAAAGAATTAAAGAGTCAAATACTGTCATATATTAATGCCAAAAGCTTGAAATCAATAGTGAATTCGGATACTTGACCTTAAAAACCCTAGGTTTTTTATTTATGTTATAGAGGGATAAATATTGTGGAATAAGTTTGATCAACTTTGAGAATTTAGGAGAATGATTTCAAATTGGAATTTTTTGGGTAAAACATTTAATTGGATACATAATGAATGTAAAATGACCTAAAAGGTCTTTTAAAATAATTGTCAAGCTTCATCAACAGTGGGGACCTACAGCTCGTGGGATCACCTACAGAGTTTATTGGTCCACCGTCAATGGGTCTAGAAACATATTTCTTAGAATCTGGGCTGGTGGAACCCATGTACGTTCTGTTGGTAAACCTATGGTCCTTATATGTCCTCTGTGAGTCCAACATCAATATTCTAAAAATCTCACGAAGTATGGGACTCATCTAGGAGACCTACCTACAACTCAAACATAACAGAAGGACCATCCTCGTGAATCATATAAAAGTACATGGGTTAGAATTTTTAGGAATTATTGAAGTTAGCACCCACAGCCTCACCTAAGGTCTTTTTGTTAGTCCATGAACCGACTGCAGCTCTACTGGTACAGGTACAAGTTTTACGAAGAGCTGCAAATTTCTAACTATATAAATCTGAGGTGTTACATTATCTCCCCCTTGGGAACATTCATCTTCAAATGGAATTCAAGACATCATACAGTACGTAGAAACTTAAAACTAACAACCCAATATGAATGTAGTCACATAAATGCACATATCCGAGGAGGAAACATCAACTCCAAGCGTAAGCATGTTCAAAACACCATCTCATAAGGTACATATGCGACTCATACCTTAATTCATATAAAAAATTAATCGGTCAAGTAAAATAATTGTGCATGCATACATGAGGAATCATGGGAATATCTAAGAAACATGAAACAAAAGGAGTGAACCGCGAAGGACTGAATACTCTAGTTAGAATAAGGTCATAAGGAAAAGATCACATCATATCATTCTCGGCCTACCTAGTGGAACATTAAAAAAAATTATTCCTCCAATGAACCTTCATGGAAGAATTTTTATTATTTTTCAACTTATTAACTTGTCGGTCTAAAAACTCAATGGGAACTTTTTCGTAAGAATGTTCCTCTTTAACTCATAAACCTTCTAATGTTACTATTGATGTGGGATATCCAACACATTTATTCAACAATATGACATGGAAAACTGGATGCACCAATGCTAAGTAATAAGACAAATTGAGTTTAGAAGAATGTTTAACCAATTCAATACAAAATATTATATATATATATATATATATATATATGTTTCCCTATCTTCCCAAACCTCATCACACCCTTAATGGGTGAGATTTTAAAATAGACCATATTATGAACATAAAACTCAACGTCTTGGCTTCTAAATAGACATAGAATTTTTTGGGATTTAAGTTATTGTCAACCTTTTTCTAATAAGCCTAACTTTATCCATAGTATCATGAGCCAAATTGGGACCTATCAGTGTAACTTCTGCCACTTCAAACAAACGTAAAAGATATCTACACCTCCTACAATATACATCCTCGAAGGGATCCATACAATTGCTTGAGTTATAGTTATTGTTGTATGCAATCTTAATCAAAAGCAACTAATAATACCAATTACCCTTGAAGTAAATTACATGAGTGCTCAACATATCTTCCAAAGTTTTGACACCACTCTCTACGTGTCCCTAGATTTAAAAATTAAAGGACATACTAATCTTAACATGAGTACCAAGAACCTTTTGGAAGGATTTCCAAACTAAAAAAGTACACTAGTTCCATGTTTGGAGATAATGAAAAAGGGCACTCTATGAAATCTAACTATTTCCCTCAAATACAATTAGCATGGACCTCCGCCGAATAAGAAACCTTGACGGGAATGAAATGAGTTGATTTTGTCATTCAATCAACAATGACCTAAATTGAGTCATCTTGTCGCCGTCTGCGAAGTAAACCAACAGTAAAGTCCATATTCAAATCTTTCAATTTCCAATTAGTAATACTTATATATTTGGAAAAAAACATTGATGCTCAACTTTAACTTGCCTATAAGTATAACATTTAGCCAAAAACTTTGCAATATCCTTCTTTATCCCATTCCATCAGTCGACCTCCCAAAAGTCACGGTAGACATTGGTGGCTCTTAGGTGAATGGAATATCAAGAACTATAGGAATCCAATAAGATTTTCTTCCTCAATTCATCTACATTGGGAATAAACAAATGATCTTGATAACAAAGAACACTATATGTTCCTTGGAAGGTGTTTTTTATTAATTTCATAAGCATTCTTCCCTTAAATTCAAACAAAATCGGGTAAATACCTTTCTTGTTTTTCATATCTTCTACAAAAGACTATTATGAACTATTGGGAACCATAACACCGCCTATGGTTGAGTCAACAAATCGAACACCCAACCGGGACAATCCATGAACATGTATAATGAGTTCCTTCTTACCATCATATAAGTAAGAAACATTTCCCATTGATAACTAACTAAGATCATCGTCCATCACATTCGCCTTATTGATGTGATAGAGAATTGTAATGTTGAAATCCTTTAGTAACTCATGACACCTCTTTTGTTGAAGATTTAGATATTTCTGTTTGAATACATATTGCAAACGTTTGTAGTCACTAAAGACATCAACATTAAAAACATAAAAATAATGCCTCTGAATCATTAAGGGAAAAACAAACGTCGCTAATTCTACATGGAGAGTAGGATAGTTCTTTTCATGAATGTTATGTTTCCTTGAAGCATAGGAATGACTTTCCCATTTTGCAGGAGGACACATCCTAACCCAATACTTAAGCCATCACAATAAAAAACAAATCCATTGGTTCGTTCTAGTAATGTCAAACCGGAGCAAAAGTAAGTCTATATTTAAACTCTTGCAATCTTTTTCAACACGATTCAAACCAAAGAATTTCATTTGTTTGGGTCAATGATTTTAATTGAGAGGAAATCAAAGAAAAAACATCAACAAACCTTCTATAGTAACCATCCAAACCCAAGAAACTTCTAATATCTTAAGGGGATTGAGTATAGTCCAACTCTTAACCACATATGTCTTCTTAGGATTTAATTCAATATCCTTACTGGAAAGAATATGACCAATAAAATCCATGGACCTTAACAAAAACTTGCATTTACTAAACTTTGCAAAGAGTTGTTAGTCCTCGAGGATATTCAACACACTCCTCAAATGATCGATGTGCTCATCTTTGCTCCTTTAATAAATCAATATATCATCAATGAAAACAATCACAAGCATGTATAAGTATTGTCTAAACACTTTTTTCATAAAACCCATAAATAAAGTTGGAGTGTTGGTCCAACAAAAGGTCATTACCTTAACTTCCTAATGACCATATGGAGTCTGAAAAGACGTCTTCAGAATGTCATCTTATTTCACTCTCAATAAGTGGTAACGTGACCAGAGGTCAATCTTAAAAAAGTAACTTGCTCCTTGAAGTTGATCAAGAAATCATCTATTTTTAAGAGAGGATATTTGTTTTTAATGATAACCTTGTTCAATTTCCAATATCGATACATATGTCAGGACTCAAGAGCACCCCAAGTAGTGAAGGGCAAACTTTATCTAGAAGGGTTCTTATAGAATCCCTTTTAACTTCATAACATAACATCATATAAAAAAGGAGGGAATTTACAAACATTTATTTTGAAATAGGAAGAAATTTTTTTCGTAATAGCAGATGTCTTTCTAAAATTTATCTCAAAACCATTTACAACTACAAGAATAATATTGTCTTGTGACGCATCCTACAAAAGTCTAAAACATAAAAAAGGACATAAACGGTACATCGGGGTTTGTCCTTTAATGCTCTAAGGACTCACGAAATATTAACTTGTTTAAAGCCTCTGAAACATTACCCTTCAAAGCAACTCAATATCCTCAACACCCTACATTGGATTAGAATATAGGCAATATGCGTTACTAAAAAAGTACTAATTATGAAAACTAACTTATCAACTTAAGATATCTCGAAATGGTTAGTCAACATAAGACATAATCATAAGAGATATTAAAATAATTATAACATAAGCATCATGTAATAACAAGCCTTCATAAATCAGACATTCATACTTAAGCTAAGTACCTCTCTTTAGTCATCCTTGGTAATAGCCTTTTATTACCTTACCTAAGTACCATCTTTGATCATCCTTTGTCATAACCCACTCTCATACTTAATACATTATGAAATAATAGCACTATACCTCTAGTAAACCTAAAGGTACATTGTGTAATGTATGTGGGGCATTCATTCTACCTGACACACTAAAGTCACCCTATTGTTGTGTTAGCCCTTTCTAAGTGTCACTATTGACATACTTCACAGTGAGAAGGAACTATAATCTTAATCATTCATATCAAGGAATACAACTATAGAAACTATATAAGCTAAGAAGACATCACATAGGAGAACATTTAATAAGTAGTTTCAAGTCACACTTGTGCCATGTATGAATGGCATCCCATTCTACCATTCATACTAAGTACTTCTTTAGGATATTCTTATTGATGACAACCTATCGTACATACTATTCTATTAAGTTGAAAATACTAACATAATAGACCCACTACCATGGAAAACATCATAGCATACAATCCAAGATATCAAAGGAAGGATGTAAGAACAACGACGTAATTACCATGCAACCATTTATATAGATGCAAACTATCATAGAGGAGCCTAAGTCTTCAACCCTAAGCTAATCTTAGAAGAACTACATATATGAATCCTAAGCTACCATGAAGTCATTTTTGCATCACCAAATCAAACTATCATGAAGGAATTCTAGTCATGATAATTCAAATAAATCCTAAGAGAGTATTGGTCCTCCATCCTAGGTTACCTTGCCTTCTACTATTGCAAGTTACCAAAACCAACATTCTATCAATGAAAGATCAAGATAAACATGGGAGAGATTAACTTATAATAGGGTTCATAAAAGAATTTACATCAAATAATCATCAGATAAACATAATTAATGTTACCAACTAGATAGAGATCACAAATAAGCCCTACACAATTTAATCACAACCCTAGATAGAATGGGGTATTTTTGATTCACAATTGGTGGATAGATATTGGACTCCATGCATGGATGAATTCATGGATGAACGAGGTTCACATACCTTAAACAACCTTGAATCAATTGGGGAAATTTGACCTAAGATGTTGCCCCTTCTTTGTACCAGGGACCACGACCATGACAGTCCATGGAGGGAACAATGGTCCATGGTTATTCCCTTGGAACATTTTGTAGTAGCTCCCCAACCATCCATGACCTAAAACACCCTCACACGCCAAGGCACCTTTATGAAAACTTTGACGGGTCATTGTCCCTTAGACGGCTGGTGAACTGCTTTGTGGTCTTAGGGAAGTGTCTTGGCCACTTGGCCTGGCCTCCCATGACTCTAAAGCATGTCCATGGACAACTTCATGGACCGTGGTCCACACCACTAGTTGTGAACTCTTAGCAGTGGATGCCAAGGTTGGGGACCTTTTGCCCTATGGCTTAACCTTACCCTTTTGCCTTTGTGGTTGCCCCTCCCATGTACCATCAAATATCTATTGGTCATCTACGCTGCTAGATTTAATGTCTACCATAATCATTAACAATGAACTCCCCATTAATAAAAATAAAGTTGCAACTACTTTTTAAATCTTTGACAACACACTCAAGGACCCTATCTCTTGGATCTAGTTTTGTCTCTAACATTTTAAGGTATAACAATGGTTTAGTTTAGGACATTTTAAGCTTAAAAGGTTCATTAACTAATTAACTAAACAACCCCATAAGAACTTAATTAATCCCCAAAACTTCAGCGATTAGACTCTATGATACACTAGCTTAAATGACTACTTTTCCGGATGTTTTTGTCGTTTAATGACATCTCACTTCTTAAATTGATTTTTCATCATTTAAACAAGTTCCCATAAATAATCTACCATTTGAGACTCTAAGGTCATCCTATTTAATTTTTGGGGGTATCTCAATATTCCCGCGCTTGGGAATATTTGTCCTTGAATTACATTTAAAACAATAGGGAGTAATGACTCAAGACTAGCGACCCCTTGTGTATGCATTATTTTAAATGTGCACACCCGACTGAGGAAATATAATACACCATGCAACTTTAAATGCATGATAGAAACATATTACTCATTTCCAAGGAGTACTAACATCTTCTAGCTACAACATGCTCAACATAGACTCATTAGGTCTAAAAATGCACATTGACTCAAGATGATACAACAAGAGACAACACTAAGCAAGTACAACAATTCTATCAAGGTATACACAACTTCAAAAACATAATCTCAAAAAGGAAAAATATCAAGTCCATCATACAAATTCATAGAAACAAAAAATCTGGGGGAAAATTTCAAAAACCATTAAAGAAGCGCTAACCGGAGAGGAACATGAGGAGATCAATTTTCTTTGTCTCTAGATTAGAGAGAATAGAACCTATTTATCTTTGGAGGACCATTTTACACATTTTTAGGAGAAATTTTGTTGCCTTCCCTCACATTAGTCTTTGCCTTTGGGCAATCCTTCTTCATGTTGCCACTCTTACCACACCCATAACATCCATTGCTACCGGCAAAAGACCTACCCTCATGTCTGTTACCACACCTAGAACAAGTATGTTATAGAGACATTACTTTTCCGTTTGTGGTCTAAGGTTAGACACCCTCTCATCCTTATACTTAAAAGAATTAGGATAACCTTTTCCAGAAAAATTTTTGTCGATTCTTAGAACGACAAAGCCCATATGACCTATCATTGTCCACCCTAGTCATTTTTTTCTCCTTTTTAAGTTTGGATTCTTCTATTTATTGTGCAAAAACCATGATGCGGCGGATATCCATACCATAAAAAAGAATTGCAATACTCCATTCTTCTTCTGCTAGTTCGTACACCCCCATCATGAACCTAATAATTCAATCCCTAGGACTTCCTACAAAATATAGAGCATGCTTTAACAAAAGTGAACTTCAAGGAATCCTCCTTCACACTCAAATTATCTTGCTTAAGGTGTAATAATTGCTCCAACTTAGCCTCCCTCATTTCTCTAGGAAAGAACCTACCACAAAAGTCGACATAAAAGTCTCCCATTCTATAGAACCCACCTCTACTGACCTAGAATATTTCCATTGCTCATACCAAATTTGAACCTCATCTTTCGATTGATACACGGCTGGTTTTGCTTTCCCCCTAGAAGTTAATTTCAAAATGGCAAGATTATGATAAACTTCATATATTAACCCATTTAGACCCTCCTCCATCTTAGATCTACTAATCTCCGGAGGGTTCATCCTCAAGAACTCTCTAATATTATAGGAACTCGTACCTCCTATAGGGTTTTCCAGAGCCACCACCTCTCTATTATCTTAGGCAGTCAAGTCTTGAGCAAACATATTTATAGAAGACCTAAAATCTACCATAGTAACATTCTCGATTGGAGGGTCATTAGGAACATGAGGAGCAACTTGTTCTCTTTGGGGAGGAACTTGATCTTGCACTGGGGGAGGAATCTCTTAATCCTTATTGTGATCTCCTTCTTTTCTCGCATTACTCTTAGTTGTAGCCATAACCTATACAAAATCATAGGCAAACATTAGAAAAAGGCGTACTAAAGCCAAACTCTCTGGAACGACTAAGAGAATGAAGAAGTATTTTCCTAAGAATCTCATAGATTCCTACTCATATATGTGTCACAACTCAAACTTATGAATAAGACTATACTAGACGTGGTTTGAGACATTCTAAGACCATTTTATAACCTTATTCTCTAATTCCAATTTGTAACGACCTCAGAGCACCCCATTTTCATGATAAGGCGTACATGACCTCGAAGAGGTCTTATACATGACCCTTATCTTCATTACATAACAGCAAATAAAGATGGAGGGAATTTAAAAACTTTTCTTTAAACGTAGTACGAAATTATAAAAATGCAGAAGTCTTTCTAACATGTGTCTCAAAACCATCTACAATTTCAAGAACAACAATGCCTTGGAACGCAACCCAAAAAAGTAAAAAATATAATCAAAAGGAAATAAATGGGATATAAGGGTTTGAAAACAAATGCTATGAGGACTCACCAAATCTCCACTTGTTTAAAACCTTGGAAACTCAACACTTCAAAGAAACTCAATCTCCTCCACACGCTTTATTGGATTACCATGTACGCAATATGCGTGAATACCAAAGTACTAAGTATGAATACTAAGAGACCAACATAGATAACTCGAAATGGTCAGTCAACATATGATATAATAACATAAGAGTTATCTCATAATAAGTCTACATAAATCATCCATAGATTCATACTTCAACCATTTGTCATTCATACTCAAATGAACTACTTCATAAGGCACCTCCAAGTATATATGTGTAAGGCCACGATAGCATTCCATTCTACTACCTAAGCTTAGTACCTCCCTTTGGTCATCTTTGGTCATAGCCAACTCTCATACTTAATAACTAGGTTTTCATGAAGTGAGAGAACTATAACTTTATTTTACCTCAAGGTACTCTTGTGTAATACATGTGGCGCATCCCATTCTACCTCACATACTAAGCATATCTTGAAGCAACCCTATTCTTGTGTTACCCCATTCTAACTGTCACTATTGATCTACGTCATATTGAAAAGGAACTAGAATCTAAAGGAATTCATATCATGGAAGGAAATTGTAGCAACCGTCCAAAATAAGCATACATCACGTAGGAGGTCATTTCATAAGTAGCTTCAAGTCATATATGTATTATGTATGAATGGAATCCAATTCTACCATTCATACTAAGTACTTATTTAGCCTGTCTTTATTGATACTAAATTATATTACATTCTAGTCTATTAAGCTTAACATACTAACATAATATACCCTCTACCATGGAAAACATCATAGCATACAATCCAAGGTTACAAAGAAAGAATATAAGATTACAAACCTATCAACCAGGCAACCATTTATATAGATGCAAGATATTTATAATGGAGCCTAAAATCTTCAACCCTAATGTAATATTAGGAAAGCTACATATCTCAATCCTAAGATTCCATGAAGTGATTTTGGCCCAACAAAATCTAGTTATCATGAAGGCATTCTAGTCATGCTACTTGAAGCTAATGCAGGAAGAGTATCGATCCTCAGTAGTAGGCTACCTTTACTACTAGTAGTGCACGCTACCATGAACAATAATTTCATCAATGCAAGATCAAGCTATCCATAGGAGAGTTTAACTCATCCAACCCAAGATACCATATGATCTACCATCTGAAGCTACCATGAGATCTACCATCCCAAGCTACATAATTCAACCATCCATGAAGGATCTATAAGACCTAACCCCAAGCTATTCTGTATTGTTCTACCTTAAAAATTCAGCAACACAAGAAGTGATTATATAATATAACTTCAAGTTAGTCTAGTCTATCATGATTTGATTCATTTAGGTTTTTAAGTGAATGTACAATCAATCCATGTGATAAAACTTTCTTTCCTTACCTTATTCATGTATAAGTGTACAAGATAAAGAGAATAAATCATCAAAATAACCTAATGAGATCATACCCAAACCCCAAGTAACAATCTCTACAAGCCATGTTTTCAATACTAGCTTTACTATATCATCATCCATGTCTAATTACAAGCTATTCCATTCAGTCTGATCATTAGAAGATAATTCTAGTCATGCTTAATCATATAGGATCAATTAAATATGTACAAGTTGATGAATCAAACAATTATAATTTAGATGACCCTAACATTAGATAATTATTACGCGGGACCTTGAAATTTGAAAGTTTCTCATTAATATTCAATTTCACCATTAATGGCTTCAACCCACAATGACCGCTTTCATAAACTTACATTAGTGTTCATAAAATAATTCACATTAAAAAATCACATAATCATCATGTAAACATAATTTAACGCTGCCCACTGAATTAGGATCACAAACAAGCCCTACCTACAATTTAATCACAACACTAGTTAGAATGGGGTATTTTTAATTCACCACTCGGGGATATTTATGAGGTCTAAATGGATGGAAGAATCCATTGATGAACAAGATTCACATACCTTAAAAAACCTTAAATGAATGGGGGAAATTTCACCTAACATGCTTCCCCTTCTCTTCTATTCTTCTTTTTCTTCTTTTTTCTTCTTGTTCTTCAAGCTTTGGGTTCTTTATAGAGAGAGAATTACTTGAGTGGGAGTCATTTAGGGTTTAGGTTTATAAATAATTAATTAGTATGCTTTATGGCTTATATAAGTACATATCTACGTATATATAAATATACATATATGTATATATATATATATATATATATATATATATATAATTATATATATATATAGATATAATATAGATATATATATATATATATATATATAGTACAGTACATATATATATATATATATATATATATATATAGAGTATATATATAGAGTACATGTATATATTATATATCTATATATATAGATATGTATATAGATAGATATATATAATATATATATATAGATATATAGATATAGGTATATGATATATAGATATAGTAGATATATATACATGTATAGGTATATATATATATATACATGTATATATGTATATATATAGATATGTATATATATATATAATATACATATATATATACATATATATATATATATATACATGTTATATATATATATATATACATGTATATATTATATATATATATATATATATATATATATATATATATATATGTATATATATATATATATATATATGGGTGAATAAAACCAATACAAAAAGACCCACACTTAACCTAAGTCAAATGGGTGTTTACTTAAAAACCCCTCACTTGGCAGCCTTGTACAAGGGACCACGACCATGTTTACGATCTGTGGAGGGCACCAAGGTCCCTGGTGGTGCCGTGGTACATTTTACAGTAGGCCCCCAATCCTACATTACTCTAAAACACCCTCACACGCCAAGGCACCTTTATGGACACTTTGTCGGGCAGTTATCCCTTTAACGGCCCGTGAAATGCCTCGTGGTCTTGGTGAAGTGTCTTGGCCACTTGTCCTAGACTCCCAGATTTGTAAGGCATATCCACGGACTACTTCATGGACCGTGGTCTACAACACTTTTCATGAAGGTTTTCGTGAACTCTTAGGCAGTGGCTTCCAAAGTTGGGCAGCTTTTGCCCTTTGGCTTAGGCTTGCCCTTTTTCCTTTGTAGCTGCTCTAACCATGTACCACCAAAGACCTAGAGGTAATATAAGATACTAGATATTATTTGTACATTAATAATCAACCAATTAATCTCCCATTAATAACACATAAAGTCAAAACTACGATTCAAATCTTTGACATCACACTCGAGGACTCTATCTTTTGGCTCTAGTTTCATCTATAACATTTGGGGGTATAACAATAATTTAGTTTAGGATGTTTTTAGCATAAAAGGGTCATTAACTAATTAATTAAAAAACCCCATAAGCACTTAATAAATCAACAAAACTTCAGCAACAATACACTAGGATACGCTAGCTCAAATTATTACTTTTCTCGACGTTTTTGTCTTTTATGGACATTTACCTTCTGAAATCCTCAAACTAACTCTAAAACCCATTTCCAATAATTTAAAAAAGTTCCAAGAAAAGAACTAACATGTGAGGCTCTAAAGTCATCCTATTTCATTTTGGGGGTGTTTCAGCACATACAGAATAATCCATCTTTCTTTCCATTAAATAAAATTGTGTCAACCCATGTAGAGATATACGATTAAATGAAACCCTTATTCAACAAATATTTTAATTTTCCTATGATTCCTTAAGATCTATAGAATATGTTTGGTAAAGAGGAACATGGATAGATTGAAAATCTTGATGAAGGTAAAGACAAAGTCTATTTCCTTTTAAGAAGGAACGCCACGTAAATCATTCGGAATCACATCTCGAAACTCATTGACAACAAGGACCAACTAAATAGTAGGGGTATTTTAATCTATATCCCAGAACCAAGCAAGGCAATATATTCAACCCTTAGAAATCATCGTCATAGCTTTGAGACTAGAGACAAGTTGACCCTTACGAATAGAATTTCCCTCTTTTCCACTATAGGGTGGATTCATTTGGAAGCTGAAACTAGACAACTTGAGTTTTACAATCAATAGAAGAATAGAATGAATGTAGTCAATACAATCCAAGGATAACATCAAAATCCAATATATCAAGCACTATAAGATCAACATGAGTGACACCATGGATAAGGAGATGGTACACTTTCTTTAGACTCTCTTAGACACAATTGCTTTACTAATGGGATTAGAGACAATAAAAGGATCGAACAACACATCCGGAAGAATATCAAATTCATGGCCACATAAGGCTTCCCATACGACAAGGTAGAATCGGGGTTAATCAAAGCATAAAAAGGAAGATGATAGACTTCTAACATATTGTACATTTGGAGAACCCTCTTACTCATGGAATGTCTGAAGTGCATGAAATATGTTTTTCTATTAATTACCACTAGAATATGTTGGAGGATAGGGCTAAACCCTTTGATAATTATCTCATTTGTTATTTGTAGCTTATGGTAAATATCATATTTTATGATCTATCTTTCACAACAAAAACATGCATTAGAACAACCTAGAAATTTTCCCTCATGTTTTCTTCCACATTTAGCACAAGTAGACAATGAAGTTTCACTACCATTTCCTATTTGAGGCTTATGATTAGAAAACCTCTCTTTGTTGAACTTAGGAAGAGCATTGGAGGAACCTTATTGGAAAAACATTGTCAAAACTTAGAACGACCATGTCTCTTGATCCATGAATGTGAGAAATCACCATGCCTAGTCTTACACCTCTTTACCTCTCTAGGACTCTCCTTAAGTTTCTCCTCTTTCTTTTGTTGAGCTTGAACCATGAGAAGAGAAATGTCCATGTGATTTCTAAGCATTGTGGTATGGCATTCCTTAACCATCATCTCAGATATGCCTAAAATTAACTTACTTAATATTGCCCTATGGTCGGCCACTAAAGTAGGAGAATATCGGGACAATTGTATGAACTTCAACACATATTCTTTCACAGTCATGTTTCCTTGGTGAAGGTTAATTCATTAAAGTTACATTTCATCCCTCATCTTAAGGAGCAATAATATATAACAGAAAGTAACATTAATTATTTCCCAATCAAGAGGGCGCGCAACAGTCTCCCTCTCTTCCTTCCATCGGTGTAAGTATATTTGAAAAACACCTATGAGTTGATAAGAACCAATTCCCCCTTTCTCATTGGCCCCATTCCCATAATCATCAACGCCTCATACACTTCATGAATGAACTCGTGAGGGTCTTCCTCTACCTTTGAACCATCAAATAATGGAGAATTCATTATTGTGAAGTCTCTCTTCCTAGTTTTTGTTTTACCCACATTTGTCTTCATGTGGAACACCACCCCCGTCATGGCTTCAAAAAATACTTGATAAGAAACCCTAAACTCCAGTCAGTTTCTAGGCCAAAGGGTAGACGGGATCTTAAGGAAGTTGAGGACCTTCTCATTCCACATTCTCTCCCCTATTCCATCATGTATATGACCTTCATGTTGCCATATACTCTTAAGCAGCGAATAAGGACTAGGAGAGAGATATAATGAAGTTATATTCTATCACAAAACTTTAGAATAATGAAAGAAGTGGAGTTTCCTATAACATATTCTAATTCATAAATGTGGCTCACTTCACACTCATCAATAAGACGACGTGGAGTGGCTTAAGAAACCTCGTAGGACCTTTCTAAGTTTTGTACTTTAAATACAAAATTTGCAATGATTTAAAGGAAACCCCTAGATGTGAAATGGATTATAGGAAAATGAAAGGCCCCTACACAATCCACTTAGCATACATCATAAAAGATAAGAGAAAATTAAATGATTTTTTAAAGGATAATACATATCATAAGAGTTGATACACAGAAGTGGAAGTCTAACATAGTCTCAAAACTTTTATTGCATGTAAAGTGATTGGTACGTAACACATAAATAACATATAATACTTAAAAGTAAAGACATTAAGAAATATAGAGTTCATTTCTCCCAAAACGAGGACTCGCGAATCTTTAAAATCTACTAAAATGATCAATAGCCACAAAAATACGAGATATGAGCACTGGATCAAAAATTTGTGAAACAATGTAAGGAAAAAGTATTTATTCGTACATGGAATGTAAAAAGTATGATAAAAATGCATAAAAGATATGAAATTATTCTAAAGAGTATTCTACATGACCTGCGATTACCAAGTTAAACCATAAGATAAAAGGGTTAGAAAACACAAATCATAATCATGGTTAATGCAAGTTAAAAATCTTTAAAATAGTTTTGAGATACTTATATAAGTTACCTTAGTTCATTATTGTGGGAAATTTACCTTTAACCTATACAGGGACAATGTTATCTATAACATGGAACTCAATGTCTACCCCACATCGGAAAAAAAGGTATCCTCACTTGCCAAGGTGAAGGCCATGAACTTCCATGTGACGTGGATTCAGTAATTAATGTCTATGTAAAAAGACTATGATGGAACATTACTTATAGGACATGGGTAAAAAGCACTCTCCTACTCGATGCTAAGCATAAATTCATAGAACAACCATAAGTCTTAAAGACCCAAAAACACTTCTAAAATAACAGTCAACCTCTATCAACACTAGGGACCTATGGTCTGTAGGCCCACCTTAGGATTATCTTTGTCAATTTTGATAGGTTCAAAAACTTGTTTCCAACACACTCTACTAATGGAGACTATGTACGATACGTTGATCAACTTATCATCCGTATAAGGGTTCTTTCATTCCAACAACAAGACCTACCTATGACTCGTACTTAGCATGAAGGACCATCCTTGTGAACCATATTTAAGTAAATGGACTACACTTGTAAGGAATTTTTGAAGTTACAACCCACAGCCCAACCTACGGTCCGTGCAAATCCACGGACCGTCCTTTTTTTCATTGGTAGCGACAATAGTTTTACACAAAGATGCACTTTCTCATGTTTTAAAATATCAGGTGTAATATAATAGCATGATTTTGGGAGAGAAACTCCATACCCAGGAAAAAATATAAAACTCTACCATCCCTAGAATGATCAAATATATCGGGCAATACAACCAACCAAGGACATAAGATAGGATTGATAAATTTAATATATCACTAAGCACTCGCCCACCAGTGTAGAAACATGAATATACACGAGTATGGTATCACACATCATGTCAAATCTACCAGAAAAATGTGTAGACATATATGAGAAAGTAAACCCTAGATCAAATAATACAAACACATATCAATGGAAAACTAGGTCAATACATGTAATCACATAATTGAATACCTTGGCCTCTACCTTTCCTTGAATAGTATAACATTGTCCCTCTCAATAACATCAAGTTTGAGTAGTACCCCATACTCTATTTTGCTGAGTTATAGCACCCTTACTAGAAGCCTTACCGCCTCTACCAGAATAACCATTGCCTCGACCCTTGTCCAGGGGGGCTAAGTCTCTAGATAGAGCATCCGAATAAGTATGTAAGGGTCTTGAGTGAGTCGTTAAATGAAAGTGCCAAATTATATGACTTGGATCCCCACACCCATAACAAGACCTTTATGTTGATGATTTTTCTGATGGAACAAATGATTTATCATGGACACTTGTCCGGAAACATAGGACCCTTAGTATGTCTACTCACTCTTGGTTATAATCATGGTTGCATGAAAAGTCCTATAACGCTTAAAAGAGATACAACCTCTATGTTAACCTCTTCTTTTTGATGAGGCACAAAACTTCTTGGGGTCCGTAAAATCTTCCACAACAATAAAATCCACCTCTTTGATGGGATTCATGATGGATTGGAAGGAAGCCACGTTTCTGGTTAGCATAACACATACAACCTATTGGAGAAAGTCAACCATCTTAAAATCCTATGGACCCTCTCCGCCTCATTCACAATAGTTGACATATCATTGTTGGACTACTCACAGAAAGGTTACTCATACTCAATCACATACAAATCTTCTTTTCTCAAGTCCTCAAACCTCAAAAGACTCTCCTCCCTCACTCTCCATGGAATAAAGCGGTTCTAAAAAGAAATTGAGAATGAACCCCACTATATCTGAAAAGAACTTGTATAGACCTTAGATAAGTCCTCCACCACTCCCTATTGGGTCCATGAAGATGAAGTGTGATAAAACAAAATCCACATGCATCAACAACATCACTGCCTCTAGAATCTCATGGCACAATGTCCCAAATTCATGAGCATCCTCTCTCTTACTACTCGGAATATGGGTGGCATTGTCAACTTAAAGTGTCACGACCTAAGATATAACTTAGACGTGACATTAAAAGTAGACCCTCGAGAGGCCCTATAAAAGCGACTTCACATAAGTATGATGTATGAAATTAAATTCAAGAGATGTTGTCAGTATTTGTCTTAAATCATAAGATGATATAAGATATACCAACAAAGTACATATTTAATGTGTGATTTACTATTATGTCTTACACAAGAAATTCTAACATCATAAGACTGGTTGGGATGTAACCTATATACGACGTACAAATCTAAAATGAAAATATAATAAAAGGACCAACACATCTTTAGTTTTGTCCTCAAAGAATGAGGACTTACCAATCCAAGTGACCAACATTTGAGCAATCTCGCTTTGAATGAGAGACATGAAAAGGTTCGTTAGAACCTATGTTATAAGATAATATAGACAATATTATGCATTAGTACAATTAATGTACAATATATAGGAAATGTATAAAATAGGCATGTAAAATGATGGGATTAAACATTATGCACAAGACAAAGTAAAATGTGATAAATCCTTTATAAATAATTCATAAAACAAATACAAGGTACATGCATACGTAAAATCATTTGAGAATCTTTTATAAAACCATAGAAGAAAACAGAGTTCATTTTTAGGTAATTACCGTTAACGAAAAATATGATCATGTGAGCTATGTCATGGACTATGGCATGATCCTCAAACCGACGAGGGGAACAACTTATCAAAGTAGAATTTTGTCACGTTCATTCAAAATTACTATTGTGGATCCACAATCTAGATAATTTAAGACAATCGTACGGGAACAATTAATTTCAAACAAAGATATTGCTTCCAGAAACCGAATTTGTACGAAAATCAGACACTGAATCTCTAAGTATTATAGGTGCTAAGTAAATTGCAATAAAAAAATATAATCATATTAAATAAAAATACTTGGAAAGACAAAATTAAAATAAAATCCAATCAGAAGTCATTGTAGACTAGATTCTTTCAAATAATTATTTCATGAACTTCTTCTTTCACATCCAGCGATCACCCCCTAGAAGTAACCAGTGATGTCGTCCTCGAAGAGGACTAAGACTAACCTCTTAGTATCCGTCATTACATTTTATAGGTTATATTCATGGAACATTTAAAATTTTAATCTACTTCTACATTGAGGTATACATACACCTCTCTCTTAAACATATATATATATATATATATGTATATATATATATATATATATATGTATATATATATATGTATATATATATATGTATATATATATATATATATATATATATATATATATATATATATATATATATATATATATATATATATATATATATATATATTGAGTTTACATAGACTCCTTTCATATGAAGCATTAAATAGGTTTCTACTTTTATTTCGCATACATAGCATAACAATATAATATGGTAGGAAGTCTAGAATAAGTCTCACATATACACAGTATAAATTGAATACAACATTCGGGCATAGCCCTTAAACCACTTCAATAAGAGCCACAAATAGGCATATACAACAATCGTCTCCAATGAAAAGAGAAGAATTGTATATCATCAAACAAGAACAATATCAATAGCTAGATAGTGGCATCTTCCTCAGAAGGGAAGGACCTACCTAACATGAGAATGAGAGTCCAAGTTATCTTCAAATGTTCCTTCTAGAAGCACAATGGTCGGAACCTACATAATTGTCAAAACATAGAAATATGGGTTAGTACACACTTGTACTAGGTATGGGAATATGAACATAAAAGATTTGAAATCATGCTAAAGAGAACATTTGTTCAAAACCATGCTAAGTTACTTTTGTAATCCCCCAACCAAGAACCCATATAAGCCAATAATAACATAGTCTTAAAGACAAAGCTATATACAATGCAAGCCCAACATCATCAAGTATAATCAAGTCAACATGTTTCATATCATATTTGAGTACATAACCGAACCAATTCAAATATATAAAAGACCCTTAATCATAATCCAACATTAAGTCCATAAGTGCAATGACAAAGTAAAGACCCATAACCTTGCTCAACCTAGTAAATCCAACAAAGAATCACAAGCAATGTCTAACTTCATACGGCATATCATCATGCATAAGAATATAGACCAATAGCATGTTCATACATGAAACTAACATAGTATAGGATTATCAACATGTCAATCCAACATATAAATAACATTTTCTTTATAAAACAGAAGAAAAACCTTCCAAGACTTCCCTCAAGGACAACTAGTGCAATGTGTAGGTAGTGTCCCATACCCCTACGTAGACTAAGTCAAACTCCATAGGTCGCCCTAGTTAGTGTTCACGTTATTAATTCATTTTACTTTCTGGAAGACTTGTCTTAACCAAAATAGACCACATGAGCAAAATATGGAATCTGGTGTCATGAAACCCTAGACCGAAATAAGGTTTGGGAATTGTGATTTGTTGGGTTAGTTTAAATAGCCTTAGGTCTTTATATAGGTCCTTAATTAAGTTAATTAGACCTATATTAACCCTTAATTATAAACTAACAAACAAACTAATTAAATGAATCTACTTACAACCACTTAAAAATTACACACTTGACTTAGAGACCTCGACCTACGATCAGTAGGTCAGTCGCCGTCCATGCCCGCCAACCGTCCTACAAGTTTGTCGTTAAATTTAGCGACCATGTTTTTTGCAAATTCTGGAAAGTTGCTGAGGGTTGGTAGACAGAGTCATCGAATCCCCGTTTAACCACCTATGCCTCACCGCCTACAACTCGTTGGTAGACACTGCCTTTGACATGTCTTGGCAAAAATGTAAGGGTCCTCCTCAAGGACCGCTAGGGTAATCCTTGGGGAGTCGCACCCAAATGTTTTGACGCTAGACATGTTCTAATACAAGATTGACACCTTTCCACCAAATATCTTGAAATTTTGTCTCTTAAAACCTTGTGAAATAGGCTAAGGCACACTAGCACCTCTTCCTAACTGACTCATAAACATTATTTTTACCTTAAAACAATTTTAAAACCTTTGACACTCATGTGAGACTCTATATTAGGTTTACGACTTTGAAAGTGTTACATTATCCCCCCCCCTTGGAAAACATTCATTCCCGAATAACACTAAAATTATTTTAAAGGAAAGGATACACTCAATACTAGCAGTCCAACAACATATTAAAAATGAGTTACAATTCCATTCAACGTAACAATAATCCACTCACACAAAGCAACTCAAAACATCAATTACTTCATATAAGAGCTCAAGGTTATAACATGAGGAATGGCCTTCTCAACAACACATGAGCTCAACAACAATAGAGTAACTTATGCCCAAAAACACATTTAGAAACATATCAACATGCTCAATATGATTTTATTAAGGTAACAACATACCAAATACAAAAATAAGGGAAAATCAAGCAAAAGAACCCCCTTTCATGAAAGATTCATGTTAGCAAAACTTTTACCATAATTATGCACATCTTAGTAATAAGAGTCAAATTAAATTTTACTCATTATTTTAGTTATTAGTAGGAACAACTAACCCTAATCAACAAACAGATGAGGATAATGGGAATTAATTTCGGCCTCGGACTTGACCTCCCATGTTGCTCCCGCTACTAGCTGGTTCTTCCATAACACCTTTGTAGAAGTCACCTCTTTGTTCCTCAACCCCTTCACTTGTTGGTCAAGGATTTTGACCGAAATCTCTTTATAAGATAGATTCTCATCCTCACCTAGACCTTCAATAAAAATAATGGACTCGAGGTGACCAATTCAATTCTTAAGCACGGATACATGGAAAACCTGATGAACTGAAGATAGCTCACTAGGTAATCTCAACTTGTATGCGACCTTACCGACCCTTTGCAGAATATCATAGGGACCCACATAACGAGGACATAACTTCCTTTTCATGCAAACTCTCATCACCCTCTTTCATAGGTGAAATTTTCAAATACACCTTATCATCTTCTTCCAACTCTATGTCTCTTCTCCTATTGTCGGCATAAGAATGTTTCTGGATATAGGCTATTTTCAATCAATTCTTTGTGATATGAACTTTTTCCAAAATCTTATAAATCAATTTGTGACCAAAAAGTGAAGACTCTCCAACTTCAAAAAATCCAATCAGAGATCTACATCTCCTACCTACAAGGACTCAAAAGGAGTAATGCATATAGTTGAATGATAACTATTATTTTAAGAGAACTCAACAAAAGGCAAGTATTTATCCCAACTTCCCTTGAAATGAAAACACAAACCCTAAGAATATCCCATGAATAGTGCTCCACTTGACAATTCGTTTAAGGATTAAAAGTGGGTCTTAACTTCACTTTTGTACCTAACCCTTTTGGAACGATCTCTAAAATCAAGATGTAATTGAGCACCTCTATATAAAATAATAGATCAAGGGATCCCATAAATGATCACAATCTCATTGATATAGATCCTTGCATACTCTTCTACCGATTAAATAGACTTATCAGGGATAAAGTGAGCGGATTTCGTTAACCTATCTGCAACCACCCATATAGATTCATTTTGCTTTCTTGTCAGAGGCAAACCCACTACGAATTCCATATTAATGTCTTCCCACTTCCAAGAGGGAACTTTTATTTCTTGGAGTAAGCCACCAGGCTTTAGGTTCTCAGCTTTCACTTGTTGACAATTTAGACATTTTGCACCGAATTCCGCGTTCTCTTTTAAAGATATCCCACAAAAATAATTTTCTAAGATCATGATACATCATCTTAGAACCCAGATGAATCGAATAACGGGAACCATGAGCTTATTCTAGGACCTGGTTTCTCAAATCATCCACCTTGGGCACAGACAACCTCTCTTGGTATCTCAAAACACCAATTCCCCTATAAGGAGAGTTACTCATTAAGATTGCCAAGAACCAATTCTTTTAATTCAACCAATGATGGATCAAGGTGTTACTTAGACTTCACCTCAACTACCAAAGATGATTAGGAGTTATGATGAACAATAAAACTACCATTAGGAGAATCATCCAATCTAACATTCAAATGACCAAACCTATGTACATATCTCACTAGGTCTTTCTTGCCCTCTTTAACATGAGACACCCTAAACATAGCCATACGGCTTAGAGCATCCGTAGCTACATTGGTCTTGTCGGGATTCTAGACAACACTGATGTCCGTATCTTTTAAAATTTTCAACTACTTTCGTTGTAAAAGATTTAAATCCTGTTGAGTAAACACAATTAAGACTCTTACGGTCAGTATACACATAAACAAGAACACCATATAGGTAATGCCTTCATATTTTTAAGGCAAACATCGTGACCCTTAACTCGAGATCATGGGTTGGGTAGTTCATCTCATAAACTTTTAGTTTCCTAGAAGCATATGTTATAACCTTCCCGTGTTCAATAAGGACACAACCCAATCTCAATCGGGAGGCATCACAATATACGATAAAACCCTTAGTACCTCCGAAAAGGTCAACACTAGAGCGGTGGTAAGCCTATCTTTCAAGATTTGGAAGCTTTTTTCACATGCCTCCGACAACTAAATTTTCACATTCTTTTGGGTCAAATTATTCAAAGGAGATGCAATGGATGCAAAACCATCCACAAACTTACTATAGTACCCGGCTACCGAAGAAACTTCTTATGTCGGTTGTAGCCAAAGGTCTAGGCCAATATCTAACCTTTTCTGTTTTTTTAAGATCAACATCTACACCCTTACTAGAAATGATATGACCAAGAAACGCCACCAACCTTAAACAAAACTTGCACTTTCTATACTTGGCAAATAGTTGGCGTTACTACAAAATTTGTGACACCACTCTCAAATGCCTCATATTATCACTCTCATTCTACGAATACACCAAGATACCTTTAATGAAGACAATTACAAAAGAATCTAGATAGTTTTGAAAAACCCTATTCATTAGGTCTATAAATGCCACCGGGGCATTAGTCAACCAAAAAGACATCACTTTTAACTCATAATGGTCATATTTTGTTTGGAAGAACTTTTAGAAATATCTTCATCTCTCACCCTAAGTTGGTGATATCCCGACCTTAAGTCAATTTTGGAAAAGTAGCTTGCCCCATGGGGTTGATCAAACATGTCATCAATCTTAGAGAGAGGATAGTTATTCTTAATGGTCACTTTGTAGGGTTTCCGGTAGTCAATACACATCCTAAGAGACCAAGCCTTCTTTTTCACAAATAGAACCAAAGCACCTCATGGGGAAATATTAGTTTTCATAAAGACTTTGTCTAGTAAATCCTTCAGTTTAGCTTTCAACTCTTTAAATTTGACCGGGGCCATCCGATAAAGAGGAATCAAAATGGGAATTGAATCCAGTAGAAAGTCAATAGGAAATTCAATTTTTCTTTCGGGTAGAATACTTGAAAGATAATTAGGAAAGAACTATTGAAATTCCCTCACTACGGGGACTAACTCAAAGGGAGGAACCTTGAAGTCCAAATCTTTGAATCTCACAATATCGTAAAAAATTTCTTTAGAGATCATCTTACAAGCCTTTAGACAATAAATAATACGACCTCTAGGAATAGAACTTCCCCTTTCACTCTTAGGGTTCTTTAGGAAAGATTAAATTTGACCACTCTTGTCCTAAAATTAATGGAAGCAAAACAAGTATCCAACCAATCCCTTCCCAAAATGACATGAAAATTAATTATATCAAGTTCTACTAATTCAACATAAGTAAGTCTATTGGATATTATAATAGGACAATATCTATACCCTTTTTGCAACCACTAATTCACCTACCGGGGTTGTCATCATAAAAGGTCCATTCAAGATATTGGGCAAAATATCAAACTTTCTACCCACCAACGAAGTTAACGAAGTTACGAATGACTAGATATAACCCGGATCAAGTAAAGCATAATCATCTATAGAGAAAACTCATAACATACCAGTCACCACATAGTGAGAACTCTCTTGTTCATCCTTAGAGCTGAGAGCATAAAACTGATTATTTCTTGGAGCATCAACAGTTGAACTACTTTCTTGGGATTTATCACTACTCTTGTCTTACCCTTTTATATTAGAGAAATCTCACCTTGTGACCACTTTGACCACACCCAAAGAAACTTTCCGTCCCACATAGGCATTCACCCCAATATTTGTTGCCACACTTTGCATGTGTGGGATTCTTGCTTGGTGAATTAGTAACTCATCTATTTTGATACTTAGGGATAGATACCCTATCATCACGAGCCTTGGGAAATTTTAAAGGAACTTGATTAAAGAACCTCTTCTGAAATTATCTTGAATTTCAAACCTCCCCTTTCAAGAACCACTTTCACAAGACTTTGCCTTCTTGGGCTCTCTATTATTCCTCCTTAACCTACTCTCTTCCACTTGCTGATCATTTACCACTAGACAAGAGATATTCATGTTATCATGAAGCATAGCCAAATGACATTCTTCCACCAAGTAATTAGACACTCCTGTAGGAAAATGACTCACCTCATCCCTTGGGTTAGACACCAAGGATGGAACATACTAATACAATTTAGTAAACTTTAATGAGTATTCAAGTACACTCATACCTCCTTGACGACTTGGAACACCCATATCTTTGAGTTGATAGGCATCCAACTTAGCCTTTTCACTCGTAGTAAAACCCATAGAAAATAGGATCTTATAGACTTCATCTAGGAAATCTTGAGGGTGTTCATCTTCCCTTGACCCGTAGAATATAAGAGGGTTCATCATAGTAAAGTCTCTCAAACGGGATGCCATAGTGCTATAATGTTAAGGCACTCGGGGTGCGAATTCCCGATTCATTTGTGCTATCATGGCTTGGGATTGAGAAGTGATGGCATTAGCTTGTGAAGTCATGGTTTGGGACAAATTGACCCTTACCTATCTATCGGTCATCGGTGGAGGAATAATCGAGTATTCATACCTATAACAACAATAAAATGCTTAGGTGAAATTAACACTTAAATTAGACTCTAGAGGCACGACATAGTATTACAAGAAGAGGAGGATTTCTTATGCATCACATAGTCGCTCATTCATAAGTGTGGCGCACTTTACAATTATGAATAAGTATATACATAGACGTGACTAAGTGAGACATCCGTTCTAAAGTTATTCAATCTCATGCTCTAATACCAATATTGTCACATCCAAAGGTCACCCTTAAAAGTAACCAGTGCGTTCGTCCTCGAAAAGGACTAAGACTAACATCTTAGCAATTGTCATCACATTTCATAGGTTAAATTGCTGAAAAATTAAGCCTTTTTCATATATTTCTACATTTACATTTATATAGACCTCTCTATTACACATAATATGTACGTAGGGAGTTTACATAGACTCCTCAAATAGGAAGCACTACATAGGTTTCTACTTTTATTTCACATACATAGTAAAAATATATAATATCATAAGAAGCCTAGGATAAGTCTCACGTATAAACTACCTAAATTGAATACAACATTCGGGCATATCCCTTACTTCACTTTAATAACAGCAACATATAGGCATATACAACAATCGTATTCAAATGAAAAGGAAAGAACAAAATGTCTGTAAATTATAACAACATCAATAACTAGATAGAATCGTCCTCGGAAGGTGAGGACCTACTAAACATGGAGAATGAGAGTCCAATTTATCTGCAAATGACCCTTGTAGAAGCTCAACGGCAAAACCTACATAATTTTAGAAAAATAGAAATATTGGTTAGTATACACTTGTACTAAACATGGGAATATGCACATAAAACATTTGAAATCATGCTACATTTGTTCAAAACCATGTTAAGTTACTTTGAAAAGCCTTATGCACAACCAAGAACCCATATAAGCCAATACTGACATAGTCTTTAAGTCAATGTTATATACAACACAAGCCAAATATCTTCAAGTATGATCAAGTCAACATGTGTCATAGCATATTTAACTACATAACCAAACCAATGAAAGTATCATGATATAACAACCAAGCACGCGTAAGAGTTCATAACTTTCCAACATATACAAGACCATTACTCATAAACCTACATCAAGTCCACAAGTGCAATGACCAAGTAAAGCACCATAACCATGCTCAACCAAATTAACCCAACAAAGCATCACAAGAAATGTCTAAAAGCATAAGACATAGCATAATGCATATTAATATAGACAAATAACATGTTCATACATGAAACTAACATAGTATAGTATCATCAACATGTAAAGTCAACATGTACATAACATTTTCTTTATAAAACATAAGAACAACCTTTCAAGACTTCCCTCAAGGCCAACCTGTGCAATGTATAGGTAGAGTCCCATACCCCTATCTATACTAAGTCAAACCCCTCATGTCGCCTTAGTTAGTGTTCACATTATTAATTAATTTTACTTACGGGAACACATGTCTTAACCGATATAGAATACCTGAGCTAAAATGTGAAATCCGATATCATGAAACCCTACAATGAAAGAAGGTGGACTACTTGTCATGGTAGTACAAAAACATGAACATAGCATTCTAGGTGGATCCACTAGCTAGTATACCTATGGGGGAAACATAGTTCAAGAACTAGGAGATATACTTGGCACCCTCTGTATCTATATTGCATTGTAGTCTCCAATATCATGAGTATAATAGTTAATATACCTTCCCACCTTGGGAAGGGACACATCTCACATATATTTAGAAGAACAATTTACAATTAGTAAGACACCCAATGAAATCATCTTTATGAAACCAATTTTTAGAAGAACCCTTTGTGGAAAGGAATCCCAAAGGTTAAAGGTTGCCATACCTTGTTAATGTTTGAATATTGATGGTGATAATTCACCTTATTTGTGCCCTAGAACCCTTAGATATTTGTCTTCTATGGAGTATTCTTTGGTATAGAGAATGTGGAGGGAAGGGAGAGTAATTGGGTTTGTGAAATATGAGATGTTGGGTTAGTTTAATAAGGCTTAGGTATTTATACAAGTCCTTAATAAAGTTAATTATACCTCCTTTAATCCTTAACTAACAAACTAACCAACAAACTAATTAGATGAATCAACTTAAAAGCATGTAGAAATTAAAGACTTGACCTACGAGACCTCGTCCTATAGTATGTAGGTTAGTTTACACCATGCCCCCAACTGTCCTACATGTCCGTCATTAAGTTCACAGACCATGTTTTTGGCAACTTTTTGAAACCATTCTAAGTTTTTGTCGACGGACGCATTAACGCCCAATCGATCCACCAACGCCTCGTTGCCTGCAACTAATAAATAGACATTGCCTTTGGACAAGTTTTTGCAAAAATGGAAGAGTCTTTCTGAAGGACCGTAGGGTTGTCCTTGAGGAGTCGTACCCAAATGTTTTGACCCTAATAATATTCTACTAACAGTTTCATACCTTTCCACAAAATTTAATCAAGTTTCGACTCTTAAAACCTTGTGAATTAGGCTAAGGAACACTAGCACCTCTTACACTAGTCTCCAAACGTCATGGACATTTCTTGACGTCTTCACTCTAAAACCTCGAAAATGGCTCATAAACATTATTTTTTACCTTGTAACAGTATGAAAAACCATAGAAATGTGAGGCTCTAGATTAGGCCTTAGACTTTGAGAGTGGTACATCTTCACAATAGACATTTACCATTCGATGCAGCTAAATTATTAGTGCATTCATATGTGAGGAAATTTTCTCAAATCATTGATACTTATCTCAAAAGGATCCATAGTTCATGAAGGATACTTTTAACAAAAGATGCATACCTTTCATTATAACAATTTATAGTTCATAATCATAATAGAAATTCATGTTCTTAAGGTAGAAATAGGCATAATTCCATATAAAATCTATTGAAAACCATATAATTCAATCAAATCATTCATAATAATGTTGAAAATAAATAATTGAATCGCAGTAAATGGGAAACATGGAGAATTTCATGAAACCCTAACGGAATTGAGTGAAATTAATTTAGGAGATCAAGATTCTCTTTGATTTATGGATGAAAAAAATACATTGGTTAATTATCACATACCTTGTGAAAGAAAGTAAGTAATAAAGAAGAATGATTACTTAAAGCTTGAAACCCTAGCTCTTCATGCAACACTTCAAATATCAAAGACGTGTCTTAAAACCTAACATAGGTGTCATTAGGTCTTAACACCTTTTTAAAGTATATTTTAATATTTATAAGTCATTTAAGAATTCTCTAAACCAAAACTTCCAAGAACGTCCATGACGTTAGGAAACTAGTTTAAGGAGGTACTAGCGTGCCTACGCCTATTTGACTAACTTTTAGGAGTAGAAAATCCTTGAAAATTGGTGAAAGGGTATATAAAATGGTTTAAGTTAATTCATGGTTGAAAAGTCCATGTACGACTCCCCAAGGACCAACAAAGGTCCCTTGAGAAGGACCCTTGCACGTAGGTGTCAACACTGCCTGGGTATTGTGCACCCACGATAGTGCAATCGACGTGGCGGGTGTTGATCTATGGGCGTCGATGCCAATCTCTGGACCAACACTAAGAAAATTAGTTGGTTGATCTAACTTGCACAGTCTCTAAGAAGGATGACGGATGTGCAGTACGGAGGAAGCCTGGTTCGTTGAGTGACACACAATGCGTCGATCATAGTGTCATCGATGGTACAACAATTTCCTGCACATTATAAGTTAAGTCCTATCTAATTGATTAAGTGGTTTGGTTGTTATTTAGGGGATTATTGAAGCCTATTTAACTTAATTAATCCCCCATATAAAATCCCCAACCCCATTAGTCTAGTTATAACTCTAAAAAAAATATTTACATATCTTGATGTTTTGGTCTAGTTTGTAGAAGATAACCCTTAACCCTAAGTTTGATTTTAATATAAATTAGGTTGTATTTGGTTCAATTAACTTTGTTATTGATATAATTACCATTATATAATGTTGATACACTAATCATTAACAAATTAGAGTGAATTTCATCCTTTGATTCTTGTCTTGAGAAGATGATCTAGGTTAGAAGTGAATTGACCTAAGTATCTTATCTTAATCTATGATCTAGTATTGAATTGCTACATATTCTTTCTTCTAGTATTGTTATCATGTTGATTATTCATTTATGATGATGTATACCCTAAAATTTGTGCGAATGAGGGTTTATGGCAAGACATTAATGATGAACTAAGAAGGATACTTTGTAAGTCTTATGATCTCTATCCTTTATTTCAAATTGTCATTAATTATGATTAAGTCATGATGTTATATTGGAGTATGTTTTGTATTAGGATGGATAGGGTGGTATGATGTTGAATTGAAATATATTGACTATGATTATGAGGTGTAGGCTTAAGATGTAAATGTTATAAGGATGGGGATTGATTTACCAATATACCTTATTATAATCTGAAATGATAATGTGCTAATCTCACATATATGAATTGTAATGAAAGGACTTATTCTCATGCAATTCATATTGGGATGTGATGATGATGATGCTATACAACATTTAGACCCTATGACCTAAATTAAGCTATGATTGATAATTAAAGGCTTAAATATATTTCAAAAAGAGACTCTAACTTAGCACCAAGTGAACTAGAGCGAAGAGTGTCCCTTCCAACATAGGGAAGGTAGGAGCACTAAATTACTCTTGAGATTGGAGACTACAATGCATGTAGCATAAAAAGGGTCCCAACTATATCTCCTAGTTATTGAAGTATGTTCCCCCCATAGGAATACCATCTAGAGGATCTACGTAGTTGCTATGTTTATATTTTGGTACTACGTTGGAAAGTAGTCCACCTTCCTTCAGTGTAGGGTTTTATGACACCGGATTCCACCCTAGATCATGTGGTCTATGTCGGTTAGGGCAAGATGTTCCCAAAAGGTAAAATAATCTAATGATTGAACTCTAAAAAAGATGATCTAAGGTGTCTGGCTTAGTCTAGGTAGGGTTATGGGACTCTACCTAAGCATTGCTATAGTTAGCCTTGACGGGAGTCTTAGGAGAATGTTCTTATATATGTATGATTATGTTTATAATGATCTATGATAAAGTATATGATGAACTTGCACGTTGTTGATTCTACATGTTTACTAGTTCACTTAGTAATATGTTTTGGTTCATATTGTTAAAGTAAGATGAAGTGTATATCAAAATGCCATGTTATGTGAAGTAGGACGCGAGTCATGATTCTTGTTTGGTTACATGATTGAATAAGGTTATGTGGATTTGCTTGGTCATTGCACTTGTTGACTTGATAGGGATTCATGAGTAATTGTGTTGCTTTGTTTATAATGAATGTACTCTTATTAATGCTTTTGATTAATATAACTTGATGATAGAGATACTTCAGTATGTATCTACTACTTATATGGTATGAATGGTTGACTTGACTAGACTTGATGCTAAATTTATTCTGATGAACATGCCTATGAATTAATGACTGTGCAATCTTGATTTCTATGGTCTTGTTAAATGTGCATTAGGGTTTTTAAATGAAAAATACATACTTTCTGAAATATCTTTTTTCTTAGCATGATTGCAAAGTATGTGTGCATATGGTCTCATTCTTAGTACAAGTGGTGTACAAACCCCATTTCTTCCCTTATTCCAACATTTTATGTTTCGATCATTGAAGTATTTTTGAAGACGACTTGAAGAAGGCTTAGACCCTTTGATCATCCAAGTAGGGTAGGTCCTCATTTTAAGAGGGAGATGCCAATATTGAACTTATGTTGTTGTTGTTTTAGTTCTATGGTTCTTATATTCGACTTTCTTTCGTTTATATAAAGCCTATATGTGGCTCTGTTTATGTTGATGTATGGGCTATACCCAAATTGCTAATCGTGTTAGATGGTTATGATATGAGACAACATTTGAAGACTATGTTATATGTTATACATATTTATGTGCAATAAAAGTAGAAGGCTATATAACCTTCCTAATCTAAGTGTCTATGTATACTCGATATATATAGGTTAAGTGTATGTAGAGGTCTATGTAACCTCCAAGTAGAAGCAATCAAAAGTTTTAAATTTTCCGCTAAATTTTACCTATGAATGTAATGATGTAAACTAAGAGTTCTTAGTCCTCTAAGAGGACGCCGCCGCCAGTTGTGTCTAGGGGGCAAACTCGGATGTGACACTTCACCTTGGAGATATAGGATCAGTTTGGAGAAAAATACTTTAGAGAGTTGGGAGATTTTAGTGAATGAGATAACTTAGGTTTAGTTGTAAGAGTAGAAGCGGTTATAGCGGTAATTATACTGACGAAGAGATGCATTTTAGGGGTTAATGGGTAGAAAAACACCAAACTAACCTTGATTAAGATCTCTTGGAATATCCTATAGTTGGTAAGTTGTAGTAGAATCATTTACTAGAACTGAAATTTTTTCATCAATTCAACAAGAACTTCCTATGACCCGTATCGATTTCTATGGCTCACACATCAAACATGTAGAACTCAAGTTCAAGCCTAAACATTTACCAAGTATTTATTACTCATATAAGACCCTGTTATGGCCTGATTAACACGCTATGACTCATTTTGTTTAGTCATAGGTCAAACATCTAAGATTTGACATTTTCTAAATTCAAACAAATTCTTACGATTTCTTTCCACCAGCCTGTAAGACTTCCTATGTTCTAGATGTTGGACTAGTATAACACTATCTTAGTACCAAAAATACAATTTTGGAAGGCAATTTGAAGAAGGCTTGGATCCTTTGATCATCCAAGTAGGGTAGGTCCTCAATTTCCGAAAGCGATGACTATATTGTACTTATGTTGTTGTTGTTTTAGTTCTAAGACTCTTATATTATATTTCCTTTCATTTATACAAATCCTATACGTGGCTCGGTTTGCCTTGATGTATGGGCTATTCCCAAATCGCTAATCGTGTTAGATTGTTATGAGATGAGACAACCTTTGAAGACTATGTTATATCTTATACATATTTATGTGCAATAAAAGAAGAAGACTAAGTAACCTTCCTAAACTAAGGGTCTATGTATACTCGATGTATATATGTTATGTGTATGTAGAGGTCTATGCAAACCTCCAAGTCAAAGTAACGAAAATTTTTAAATTTTTCACTAAATTTGACCTATGAATGTAATGATGTACACTAAGAGGCTAATCTTAGTCCTTCAAGAGGACAATGACGCCGGTTGTGTCAAGGGCGTAAACCCGGATGTGACAAACTTGGTATCAAAGCATGTGGTTGAATTATCTTAGAGTCAATGTCTCTCTCAACCACGTCTACACTAGTTCGTCTTCATAATTTTAAAGTGCACCACACTTATGAACAGAAACCTATGTGATGCCTAAGTAACTCTCATTTTCTTGTAAACATCGTTCCATTAGAGTATACTTAGTTTGTGCTTTTCCATCTAATCTTATTGTTATGATTATAGGAAAATGAATGCTCGAAAGAATGTGACACAAAGACTTGTAAAGGAGATTTCTAATGCGGGAGCTCCTCCACATGGTGATCAAGTTCCTCCTCCTGAAGAAGAAGCTAATGTTGAACAAGCTCCGTCCAATCCTCCGCCCTTGATGGATAATGATATAATATCTACAATTATCAAATTGGCCCAAGCCCTCACTACACAAGCCCAAGGTATGACGACCCAAGCTAACCAGGAGATTTTACCCCGCCCAAATCGACAAATTGCTATCTACGCCTCCCATCTAAGGGACTTTACTAGGATGAATCCTCCTACTTTCTACGGGCCTAGGGTTGAAGAAGACCCACAAGAGTTGATACTCTTTACTATGAGGTTATCCACTTGTGCGAAGGCCAAGTTAGCCACTTATTAACTCAAGGATGTGGCTCAATCATGTTATGTCAAATGGAGATATAATAGGCCATTAAGAGGTGGTGCGGTGACTTCGGAGATCTTCAAGAAGACTTTTCTTGATCGGTTCTTTCCAAGGGAGATGAGGGAAACTACAGTGCTGGATTTTATCAACCTTCTCCAAGGAGGTATGAGTGTTCATGAATACTCCTTGAAATTCACTAAATTTTTGAAATATGCTCCTTCTTTGGTTTCCGATCCTAGATATGAAATGAGCCACTTTGTGACGGGGGTGTAAGATGATTTGCAAGAGGAGTATCATTCTGCTATGCTACATAGCAACATGAACATTTGTCATCTTATGGTTCATGCAAGGCATGTGGAAGAGACAATTTCTAAGAGAAAGATTAGAGATGCTAAGAGGGCATGATCTTCTGATAGAGGTTCTTCAAACACTAGGATTGAGATACAAGACAAGTCTAGATTTAAGAAGCGGGTTTTTAATCAAGTTCCTTGAAAGATACCTAAAGCTAGTGGTGATAGTGTGACTAACCCTAAGCCTAAGAAGGGAAAAAGCACTAGTTCACCAACTAATAAGCCAACTTGTGGAAAGTGTGGCAAGAAGAATTATGGTGATTTTCCTAATGGGACAGACAATTTTTTTTGTTGTGGTAAAAGTGGGCATAAGGTTAGGGATTTTCCTAATGTGAGGGGTCAAGACAAGGGTAATGGTCAAGCTCAAGCAAGTGGTTCAAATAAGGCTCCCGACGTGGTGACTGGCATGTTAAAAGTCTTCTCTATTGATGTCTAAGCCTTACTTTATCCCGGTGCTACTTTATTATTTTTTACCCCTCTAGTTGCTAAAAAGTTTGACATTTTGCCCGATATTTTGCATGAACCATTCATAGTGTCTACTCTGGTGGGTGAGTTGGTTGTTGCAAAAAGGGTGTATAGAAATTGTCCTATAATGTCACCCAGTAGAGATTCTTATGTTGAACGAGTGGAGATTGATATGTTGATTTTGATATCATTTTAGTTATGGATTAGTTGCATGCTTATTTTGTCTCTATTGTTTGTAGGACAAGGGTGGTGAAGCTTAACTTTCCAAATGAACCCATTGTAGTGTGGAAGGGGGGGAATTCTATTCCTAGAGAGCGTATCATCTTATGTCTAAAAGTATGAAAAATGATCTCTAAAGGTTGTCTATACCATATTGTAAGAGTCCAAGATCTAGACTCTGAAATTCCTCCTATTGAGTCGGTCCTCGTAGTGAGTGAATTTCCGGACGTCTTTCCTAATGATCTTCCTGGGGTTCCTCTCGAACGGATATTGATTTTAGTAGCAATTTTCTACCATATACAAATAACATTTCAATTACTCCTTATTGGACGACTTCAGCCAAATTGAAAGAGTTGAAGGCACAACTCAATTAATTACTAGACAAAGGCTTCATAAGACCTAGTATTTCTCCATGGGGTCATCCGGTTTAATTTTTTAAGAAGAATGATAGGTCTTTAAGAATGTGTATTGATCACCGCCAACTCGATAAAGTCACAATCAAGAACAAGTATCCTCTCCCTCGGATTTATGACTTTTTTTATCAACTCCAAGGGTCAAGCTATTTTTCTAAGATTAAATTGAAATTGGGCTATCGCAAACTAAGGGTGAGAGGTGAGGATATACTAAAAATGGCAGTGCAAATTGGATATGGTCATTATGAGTTCTTAGTAATTTCCTTTGGTCTCACTAATTCTCTGCGACATCTATCGACCTAATGAATAGGGTGTTTCAAAGTTACCTAGATTCATTAGTCATTGTCTTCATTAACGACATCTTGGTATATTAGAAAAATGAGGGTGATCACATGAACCATTTGAGGGTCGTGTTGCAAATACATAAAGAACATAAATTGTCTGCCAAATATAGAAAATGTGAGTTTTGGTTGAGGCCGGTAACATTTCATGGTCATATCATCTCTAGTGAAGGATTTGAGGTTGATCCAAAGAAAAAGGAAGCGGTGAAAAATTGTCCTAGACCATTGACTCTATCCAATATTAGGAGTTTCTTGGGTTCAGAAGGTTATTATCGGAGGTTTGCAGAAGGTTTTGCGTCCATTGCATTTCCCTTAACTAAATTGACCCAAAAGTGTAAGAAATTTGAGTGGTCAGAGGCATGTGAGAGAATCTTTTAAATGTTGAAGGATAGGCTTACTTCCACTTAGGTGTTGATTTTACCGGAGGGTTAAAAGGGTTTTGTTCTGTATTGTGACACATCTCGTGTGGGTATAGGGTGAGTGCTTATGTAACACGGGAAGGTGATTGTCTATGGTTCTAGGCAACTTAAGCTTCATGAGAGAAATTAACAAACTCATGACCTTGACTTAGCAGCCAAGGTATTTGCCTTGAAAATATGGAGGCATTACTTGTATGGTGTGCATGTAGATGTCTATGCCGACCATAAAAATCTCCAACATGTGTTTATTTAAAAGGAGTTGAATCTCTGACAAATAAGGTGGTTAGAATTGCCGAAAGATTACGCCATGAGTGTCCTCTATCACCCCAGCAAGGCCAATGTGGTTGCGGATGCTCTAAGTCGTATGATTATGGGTAATGTGTCTCACATAGATCATGCTAAGAAAGACCTAGTGAAGGTTGTTCATAGGTTGGCCAGGTTGGGTATGAGGTTGGAAAATTCTCCGAATGGTGGTTTCATGTTTCATAATAACCACGAGTCATTATTGGTAGTTGAGGTGTAGTTCAAGCAAAACCTTGATAAATCATTGATAGAGTTCAAGGAATTGGTCCTTGGTAAGATTAATGCATTCTCCGTGGGAAAATTGTATTTTAAGGTGCCAAGAACGATTGTATGTTTCCAAGGTAGATGAGTTGAGGAACCCGATCCTTGAGGAATCCCATGGGTGCTGCAACTCCATTCATCCAGGTTCGACAAAAATGTACCATGACCTTATGGAAGTGTATTGGTGGGAAGGCATGAAGAAAGAGATAGTGGAATTTAGTGAAAGCCGAACATCCAGAACTCGGGTGGCTTATTATAAGAAATACAAGTTCCTACATTGAATGGGGAATACATTAATATTGATTTTATAGTGGGTTTGCCTCAAACTTAAAGGCAATATGACTCTATATGGGTGGTTGTTGATAGGTTGACCAAGTCCGCTCACTTTATTCATGTCAAGTCTACATATTTGGCAAAAGATTATGCTAGGATCTTCATAAATGAGATTCTGTGTCGCCATTGTATTCATTTATCCATCATATTGAATCTGGGTTCACAATTCACTTCTAGGTTTTTGAGTTCATTTCAAGAAGGGTTGGGTACGAAGGTGAAGTTAAGTACCACTTTTCATCCCCAAACGGATGGTCAAGGGGAACTTACTATTCAAACCCTTGAAGATATACTTAGGGATTGTATTATTGATTTCTAGGGAAATTGGGATAAGCATTTTCCTTTTGTGGAGTTTGCTTAAAATAATAGTTTTAATTCATCCATTTTCATAGCTCTCTATGAAGCCTTTTATGGTAGGAGGTGTAGGTCTCCTATTGGATGGTTTGAAGTGGGTGAGCCTTCGCTTCTTTGTCCCAATTTGATTTATAAGACTTTGAAGAAAGTTCATATCATAAGGAACCGGTCACAAACGACCTATAGTCAGAGAAAGTCTTATGCCGATCATGGGAGAAGGGATTTGGAATTTGAAGAATGTGATAAAGTGTATTTGAAAATTTCACATATGAAAGGGGTGGTTAGATTTGGCAAGAAAGGGAAGTTGATTCCTCGTTCTGTGGGTACCTATGAAATCTTTCAAGGAGTTTCTAAGGTTGCCTATGAATTAATACTTCCTAGTGAATTGACTTCAGTTCATCCGGTTTTCCATATTTCCATGCTTAAAAAGTGTATTGGTGATCTCAAATCTATTCTTCCTATGGAGGGTCTTGGTGTGAAGCATAAACTATCTTATGAGGAAGTTTCGGTACAAATTCTATAGAGGCAAATCGACAAGTTGAGGAATAAATAAGTGGCTTCCATAAAAGTGTTATGGAAGAATCCCTAGTTGAGGGTGCAATATGCGAGTCCGAGACCGAAATGAAGTCACATTACCTTCATCTATTTGATAACTAAGGTTAGAAGTTCTTACTAATAATGAAAATAATGACTAAAAACTGAAGTTTCTTTGATTTTGGTCAAATCTTCCAAAAATTGTGCATTTTTAATAGCCTTAGAGTGAAATGTTCATATCCTCTCGAACGGATATGGAGACTACAATGCATGTAGAATAAAAAGGGTCCCAACTATATCTCCTAGTTATTGAAGTATGTCCCCCCCATAGGAATACTAGCTAGAGGATCCACGTAGTTGCAATGTTTATGTTTTGGTACTACGTTGGAAAGTAGTCCAGCTTCCTTCAGTGTAGGGTTTTATGACACCGGATTCCTCCCTACCTCATGTGGTCTATGTCGGTTAGGGAAAGATGTTCCCAAAAGGTAAAATTAACTAATGATTGAACTCTAACAAAGATGATCTAAGGGGTCTGACTTAGTCTAGATAGGGGTATGGGACTCTACCTAAGCATTGCTATAGTTAGCCGTGAGGGGAGTCTTAGGAGGGTGTTCTTATGTATGATTTTGTTTATAATGATCTATGAAAAAGTATATGATGAACTTGCACGTTGTTGATGCTACATGTTGACTGGTTCACTTATGAATATGTATTGGTTCATATTGTTAATGTAAGATGAAGTGTATATCCAAATGCCATGTTATGTGAAGTAGGATGTGAGTCATGATTCTTGTTTGGTTACTTGGTTGAGTAAGGTTATGTGGATTTGCTTGGTCATTGCGCTTGTTTACTTGATAGGGGTTCATGAGTAATTGTCTTTCTTTGTTTATAATGAATGAACTCTTATCCATGCTTTTTATTAATATAACTTGATGATAGAGTTACTTCAGTATATATCTACTACTTATATGGTATGAATGGTTGACTTGACTAGACTTGATGCTAAATTTATTCTGATGAACATGCCTATGACTTAATGAATATGCATCTTCATTTCTATGGTCTTGTTAAATGTGCATTAGGGTTTTTAAATTAAAATTACATACTTTATGAAATATCCTTTTTCATAGCATGATTGCAAAGTATGTGTGCATATTGTCTCATACCTAGTACAAGTGGCGTACAAACCCCATTTCTTCCCTTATTCCAACATTTTAGGTTTCGATCATTGATATATTTTTGATGGCGACTTGAAGAAGTTGTTCAAAAATGCGACTGTATTCGATGATTTTCACATATGGTTTGTCAATTAAACGACGGACCGTCGGCAACCACCGTCAGTCCAGACTTAGCATCTTCTTTATCCTTCAGCTGGCATCTTCTCTAATTCAATTGATGGACTGACAACACGGTCTGTCGATGCATCTACGATCAGTCGATGTTTTCTGTGATTCCATACTTAGACTTTCTTCAACTTCGGGTACTGGGACTATCTATGAACTTAATGAGGATTCAACAGGACGGTCCGTCAATCTTTTTGTAGCCCAACACTTGGTCAGATATCCTCGAGTTTCTCCATATTCTTGAACTTTCATTCGACGTTCACCATCTATGGTGCGTCGATGGAATGACGAGCGTCAATGCCTTTGTGGGTCACCTCTACACTAAGTTTCAGTTTTCTTCTACGTTTTGGGTTTGGATACATTTCTTCCAAAAACAAAGATAAAAACATGTTACAAATACAATAAAAAGGCTCTACACACACTAATCATAATAAAAGAAAAATTGGAAGTACTGCGAATCCACGGTACATAAGTGACCAATGGGGCTGAATTATCACTAGTGTCGCAAGTGAAGGAGAAGCACGATCAACAACCCACTTTTCTTGGTTTGAAGGGAATGATCATAAGCAAATAGCTTTTGAACAAGGGGGAGATGGTGTCCTGGAGTATCAAGGTAGATTAGGTGTAACTAGGGTGGATAGACTCCAAGAGAGGATCCTAGAGGAGGCTTATAGCTATAGATCCTCCTTTCATCCAAGTTCCACCAAATGTACCGCAACTTGAGAGAGGTATAGTGGTGGGAAGGTATGAAGAAGAACATTGTGCCCTAATTGCTAACAAGTGAAAGTAGAACACAAAAGACCAGGAAGTTTCACTCATATTATAGAACTTCTGCAATGAAAGTATGAGATGATTAATATGGACTTCATCACAAGTTTACCAAAGTCTTGCAGGAAGCATAATTTGATTTGGGTGATTGTCGATAGAATGACAAAATTAGTCCACTCTTTACCAGTAAAGACCACACATTCAGCAGAGGATTATGTGAAATTATACATTCAAGAGGTGATGAGACTCCATGGAGTCCCAATGTTGATTATTTCATATAAAGGTGCACAATTTACTATTCAATTCTAGATGTCCTTCTAAAGAGGTTTAGGTTCAAAAGGTTAACTTAAGCACTGATTTTCATCCTTAGACTGATAGGCTATACGAGCGTACTATCCAAACCATAAAAGATATATTGATGGCTTGTGTGATTGATTTTAAAAGGAATTGTGATGATCACCTACCTCTCATTGAGTGCACTTACATCAATATCTACCATTTAAGCATCCAAATGGATTCATATGATGCTCTTTGATAGAATATACAGATCTCCTATTGTGTGGTTCAATGAAGATATAGTTTACCAAGCCATGGAATAGGTGAGGGTGATTCAAGAGACATTAAAAAAGGCACAAGGTTGTCAAAAGTCCTATACACATGTTAGGAGGTCGTTGGAGTTTAAAAGGAATGATTGGGAATCTCTAAAAGTTTCACCCATGAAGGGTGTTATAAGGTTTGGTAAGAATGGGAAACTTAGTCCCACGTATATTGGACCTTATAGGATATCCAAAATAGTTGGCAATGTAGCTTATGAGTTGGAGCTACAACAAGAATTCACAATAGTACATCCGGTATTTCATGTTTCCATGTTGAAAAAGTTCATGGATGATCCTTCAATGATTGTACCAACTGAAAATGTTGGGGTTAAGGAGAGCTTATCCTATAAAGAGATTTTGATTCAAATTTTAGATCGCCAAGTTTGCAGGGTGCAAACAAATGAAGTTGTGTCAGTCAAGGTTCTTTGGAGGAACCAATTTGTTGAATAAGTGACTTAAGAATCTAAAGTGTATATGAAATAGATATATCTATATCTCTTTGAATCTGAAGAAAATACAGATCAAGGTACTAATTCTCTTCTTAGTACTTTATTATCCATTCGTAAGCATATTGTTACTTGCCTTTGATTGATAACTATTAAACTTGAGGTTGTCATTCCTAGCTTAGTGAAAGAAATCTAATTGGAGGATGAATGTTCCCAAGGGCGAGATATTGTAACATTTCGTAACTCGAAGTAACTAGGAATTAGAAAATAAAGTAAGAATGATCACTTTTGGAAAGAAAGGAGAAAATCTGGAAAAAAAATTCTAAGTTTAAGAAATGAGTTTTGATCCTTTTCAAAATACCATAAATTCTAGCCTAGGAGGAGTTTGAGGTAGTTCTTGATAATGTTGGAAATAACTTGGAAGTATCTTTCCAAATCCATTGAGTTTACGCAGTCTTAGTATTGTATGAGAGAGATATGCCTATCGAAAGTTTGATTGTTAAAGCGAGGAAAGTCCGATTCCGTATATAGGTAAGGGAAAACTACTATTTTCACCCATTTGTTTCCTAATTCGTTTTAAGGGTTTATTAAGATTAAAATAAGCCTTAAGTCAGTATTAGAAAAATCAATTTGCCCATAGTGCTTGGGAGAAAAGAGAAGAGAAGAAGGAGAACGGAGAAAGATTAAGGTTTCGCAAGAATGCTAAGGAATTTCGAGTGGAATTCATCGGGGGTTATCCCTATCAAGAAATGTGAGTTATTTCATGTTGGAATTATTCATCCGCACACCAATCTTGTTTCACTTCAGAAGTTTTAGAAATTATTACATGATTAGAAGTGAATTCTTCACAATCATGTCGAATCCATTTTGATTGAGTTTATTTCATGCCCATTGATGTTTTCGGTGTTATTTTGGGTTTATATATGATGAATATTGAATGCATTAATGATCCTAGGGGTTTGGGGATGAAACTATTGAGCTTTTGGCGATTTAGAACCAGAAATTGAGTTGAAAAATTTATCAGACACACCTAGGCAAGGTCAGGTGTGTCGCGCCTGCACAACACCAAAAGAGGACTACAATCACTGGGGTATGGCGCGGCACACCACCGATATTTTCATATTAACTTTTTTGCTCAGTGTTTGTAGTTTAGCCTTTTTAAGTCCTTTTAAGGTACATTAACACCTTCAATGATTCTAATTACTTCAAATGATTTCGAAACACCTAGAAATCACTAATGAACGTAAATCATGACCTTGAATCCAGAATCCAATTCAAGGAAAGTTAATGGCAAAGTCAAGGGAGTTAAGAGTTACGTCTAGAAGTTAAGAACCAAGTCAAAGTAGTTTCTTAAAGTTTCAAGAGTCTTTATTAAACGTTTTAACTTCATTTTAAGGATCAAGTTTCAATTCAAAATAAAGAGGAAAAGTTGAAGTTTTCCTTCAAAAATTATAAGGGAACCAAGTATTTCGTAAGAGTCTATTAAAGTTAAGAGTTTCAAGTTAAGCAAATAGTAAAGAGTTGAGTTCTATTCTCAAAAGTTATAAGGGAACTAAGTATTCCTTGAAAGTTTATACATGTTTTCACATTTAAGTTAAGAACAGAAACTGAGATTTTTGAAGATCTTTCGGGCTAGTTTTCATAAAATAGTAATCTCTTTCTAAATAAAGTAAGAGAGAAACTAAGATTTCCAAGATAACGTTTGAGCTATGTTTTGAGAACAAATCTCAAATCACAGGAGTAAGTATGTTTTAAAAACATAAGAGCTAATATAATGATATTTTTTGGAGTAGTATTGAGCACGGATATGGAGGAGAGTTCAGATAACTCCCAGCCCCCATAAACCATGTAGCCACCATGGGTAGAAAAGGTTTATACTTTTTAGATGATTTCTTTAGTGATTTTTAGCATAGACTAGTGGATCCATTAGGCAGTTTAGGTTCTACATCGTGGAAAGGTGTAGGACGGCCCTGGCAGCTTAAGGAAAAATACTGTATTATCACTCTACCTCTTAAGTAATGGTTGTGAGGTAAAGAAACTCTCACAGAAGTTAAATGTATTACATGTATACATCAGTTAAATTGTATTTTACATACATCTCAGAGTTATTTGTATCCTTGTATACATTTAGAATTTTCAGTATGGTATCAAAAAACTTTTCTTTATATTTGCACTTGTGCTTAAATTGTTCTATATTTAAATGAGTCAGTCATGTTGATTTAAGTTGATCCAGATAAGTTTTTTGGTTTCTTTCAAACTTTTTCTAGCCTATGTTGTTTAGTATTCCAATTCATTTACTGGTACATTAAATGTACTGATGCCAGTTAGCTTGCATCGTCTTATGATGCTGACGAAGGTAACTTGAATTAGAATCCAATGCCTCGTTGATCTACTTTTATCACTTAGAGTCAGTGGTAAGCCTCCTTGTATTCTGGAGGACTCTTTTATATCTTTCTACTGTTTTCATTTATAGAATATTAGGGGTTTGTCCCAACATTCATATTTGTAACATAGAGGCTTCAAAAACTAATAGTCAGTTTTTAGTCTCTTTTTATCTTGCATTTTAGATGTTCTATTTTGAGATTGAAATGCCACTTTGGTCAAGACATTTTTAATTTAAGGTATCAATGTGAGAATGACTCTTACATACTATTGAGTTAAGTCTTCTACTATGTTCAGTAATCTAGGCCAAGGGTTCGCTCATGTCTAGTAATGGTCATTGGGTGTCGTACACATCCAGGTGTAGGATCTGGGTGTAACAGTAAGGATGTTATACTAGTAGGTGTCATGGAAATAGCAAGGCTGATGAACCATGTGCAACAAGTTGAGTATGAAAAAACTAAGGGAGAGACAAGAGTTTAAGAATAAGAGGGCTAAGACATAAGAAATGAGTCCTGACAGCAATAGAGTAATGTGAACTTGTCTTCTTTCTAACAGAAGTAGAAAGAACCTTCTCCTTAATCTGCTAGTTCACCTGTCAAGTAAACAAATATGTGTACAATAGTCAGGATAGTCTGAATTTTAGAGCTAGACCTGTGTATTGCAAGAAAGTACTGCATAAGGGAGTAATAAGAATCCTGCATGTGCAAAGTGTGGTAGGAGCCACTCAAGGGTGTGTCATGATTTCTTGAATTGTGGCCTGAACGATCATTTTATAAAAGAGTGTCCTAAGGATAGGCAGAGTAATGATAAAAAGGTAAATAGATCCCAATCTTCTTCAATTGCTTCACCAGATAAGAGTTGCATCTCCATAAGCTACTTCAGGGGCAGGCGAAGAGGAATACATCTTTATGCTATCACTAGTCGCCGATAGAAAGAGGTTTAACCAGATGTTGCCACTAGAATGATCCAAGTCTTTGGTTTTGAGGTTCTTCGAGAGCAATATCTGATCCCTTCAGTGTGTCTACACCTTTTGGTAAGTGTATTCTAATATAGAGAGTCTATCGTGTTAGACACGTTTTCATCAAACACAAGAGTACCATTGCTGATCTGATTTAGTTAGACGTGGTAGAGTTTGATGTCATTCTTGTTATAGATTGGCTTCATGCCTATTATGCTTTAATAGATTTCAGCACTCGAGTAGTCAAGTTCAAGTCTCCTAGTGAACCTGTCTTAGAGTGGGAAAGCAATTCAGCAGTTTCTAAAGGTCGTTTTATTTCGTAAATTAAGGAAATAAAGTAAGTTTCTAAGGTACGTGTCTATCACTTAGTCCGAGTTAATGACTCAAGTGTTGAGGTACCTCCTATTCAATCAGTTTGAATAATATAAGAGTTTGAAGAAGTCTTTCCAGATTATATTCCCGAAGTCCCTCCTGAGAGAGATAGAATTTTGTATAGATCTTCTTTCTGATGTTGTTCCTATCTCTATTTCACCATATAGAAAGGCACCATAAGAGTTGAAAGAGTTAAAAAATAGTTGAAAAGGCTTTATTCGACCAAGTGTCTCACGTTGGAGCTATCCGGTCTTGTTTGTGAGAATGAAAGATAGTTGCCTGAGGATGTGTATAGACTACAATCAGTTGAATAAGGTTACCATCAAAAATAAGTATCTTCTTCCTAGAATTAATGATCTTTTCGATCAGATTCAGGGTGCTTCTTGTTTCTCCAAGATTGACCTCAAATCACGCTACCACCAATTAAGAGTAAGGAAATGTGATATTCCAAAGACAACTTTCAGAACCAAATAGGGGAATTATGAGATTTTCTCATGTCTTTTGAGTTCACCAATGCGCATGTAGAATTCATGGATCTTATGAATAGATTCTTCAAATGTATTTAAATATGTTTGTAATTGTCTTCATTGATGATATACAAATCTAATCAAGGAATGAAGAGGATCATGCGATTCATCTTTAAATAGTTCATCAAACTTTGAAAGACAAAGAGTTTTATGCCAAGCTCTCTAAGTGTGAGTTTTGACTTGAATCTGTGGCATTATTGTGTCACATAATTTTCAGTGAGGGTATTAGAGTTTATACACTAAAAATTGAGGCAGTACAAAATTGGTCTAGACCTACATCTCCAACTGATATAAGGAGTTTCTTTGGTTTAGATGGCTATTATAAAAGGTTTTTAGAGGTGTTGTCATCTATTTAGTCTCCTTTGAAGAATTTAACTCAGTAAACAGTTAAGTTTAAATGGTGTGAAGCTTGTGAGAAAAGCTTTTAGGAGTTGAAGAAGGTTGACTATAACCCCAGTTTTGACTTAACCAGAAGGTACTCAAGGTTTTTTGGTGTATTGTGATTCATCTAAAGTTTATTTAATTATGTGTTGATCCAGAATGGCAGAGTTATAGCTTATGCCTCCATAAAGTTGAAGGTTCATGAGAAGAATTATCCAACCAATGACTTAGAGTTGGCTTTTGTAGTATTTTCCTTAAAGATATGGTGTCACCATTTCTGTAGTGGTCATGTTGATATATTTACTGATCACACGAGACTACAATATGTGTTCCATCAAAGAGAACTTAATCTCATACAAAGGAGATGGTTAGAATTTATAAAGGATTATGACATTATAATTCTTGACCACTCAAATAAGTCTAATGTGGTTACTCATGCCTTAAGTAGGTTGTCCATGGGAAATATCTCCCATCTTGATGAAGAGAAGAAAGAACTAGCAAAAGATGTGCATAGACTTGCACTTTTAGGAGTCCGACTAATGGATTCCAAAGAAGGATGGATAGTGGTGATGAATGGGGTTGAGCCCTCGTTATTGTCAAAAGTGAAATAGAAGTAAGACCAAGATTCCATTTTTCTGGAAGTGAAGGCAAATAGTAATAAGCAAAAAGTATAACTTTTGAACAAAAGGGAGATGGTGTATTGTGATATCAAGGTAGATTATGTGTATCTATGGTGGATGGACTCCAACAGAGGATCATGGAGGAAGCTCATAACTGCAGATATTCCATTCATTCGGGTCCCACAAAGATGTGCCGCATTTTGAGAGAAGTATATTAGTGGAATGGTATGAAGATAGGCATTGTTGAATTTTTCGCCAAGTGTCGAACTGCCAACAAGTTAAAGTAGAGCACCAAAGGCCATATTGTTTGGCTCAAAATATAGAACTTCCACAATAGAAGTGGGAGATAATTAATGTACATTTCATCACAGGCTTACACAAATCTCGCGGCAGCATGGTTCTATATTGGTGATTGTCGATAGAATGACAAAATCAGTCCATTTTTTACCAATAAAGACTACCCATTTGGTAGAGGATTAAGCTAAGTTGTATATTTAGTAGGTGGTAAGACATATTGGAGTTCCGATCTCCATTATTTCAAATAGAGGTGCATATTTTACTGCACAATTGTGGAACTCTTTTCAGAAGGTTTGGGTTCGAAGGTGAACTTAAGTACTATATTTAATGCTCAAACTAACAGGCAAGTAGAGCGCACCGTTCAGACCTTAGAGGATATTGAGGGAATGAGTGATTGATTTCAAATAGAATTGGTATGACCACCAACCCTAATTAAGTTTGCATACAACAACAATTACCATTTCAGCATCCATATGGCTCCATACGAAGCTCTTTATGGGAGAAGATGCAGATATCCTATCGGATAATTTAAAATTGGTGAAGCAGGGTTGATAGGACCGTATTTACTTCATCAATCTATGAAAAAAGATGAAGGTGATTCAAGAGAGGTTGAAAACGGCATAGAGTCATCAAAAATCCTACACTAATGTTAGGAGAAGGCAGTTAGAGTTTGAAGTGGATGATTGTGTATATATGAATGTTTCACCCCTTAAGGGTGTTAGAAGGTTTGTTAAGAAGGGAAGACTCAGTTCCCGGTACATTGGACCTTCTCACATAGACAAGAGAATTGGCAATGTAGCTTATAAATTGGAGCTATCGCAAAAGTTAGCAATAGCTCATCCAGTGTTTCACATCTCCATGTTGATGAAGTGAATGGGCAATCCATTTGATAATATCATCTAAAAATATTGGGATCAAGAATAGTCTATCTTATGAGGAGATTCCTTTTAAGATTCTAAATCACCAAGTTCGTAATTTGAGAACAAAGGAAGTAAAGTATGTCAAAGTCCTTTGGAGGAACCAATTTGTTGAGGAAGCTTTTGGGAAGTCGAAAAGAACATGAAGAAGAGATATTCGCATCTCTTTGAATCCAGAGAAAATGCAGACAAGGGTACTAATTTTCTTCTTAGTACTATCTAATTTTGAGTAAGCATGTTGTTTGGTTGCAATTTCTTGTGGGCGTTTAAACTTGATGTTGCTAATTTAAGTCTAGTAAGACTAATATATTTCAAATATGAATGTTCCCAATGGGGATATACTTTAAGCAACTAGAAATGACTGGCAAAGAGTTTAAAATCTGAAAATACTTATTTTTTGAAAGAATAAGAAAATCTAGAAAAATTGTCTAAGTAAGGAAAGTGAGTTTTGGTCATTTTTAAGCGAACATAAGTCCTAGATCAGGATGACTTAGGAGTAGATCCATATATGGTTGGAAATTCTTTAGAATAATCATTCCAATGTTGCCGAGTTAATTTGTGTGATTTCGATATCTTATGAGTGAGTTATGCCTTCTGGAAGTTGAGTTGTTGGATTAAGGAAAGTTCAATCAGAATTTAGGAAGGGAAAAGTTGTCTTTTCCTTACCTAATTTAATTAATTCATTTTTAGGAACTAAGTGGAATAAAACAATACGGTGTTCGGTCTAGGAAAAAGAGAATTCACGCTAGGACTTGGAGAAGACGAGAAAAAAGGAGAGAAATCAAGAACACTCAAGATTTGCGTGTGTATTTTATTGCGGATGATCCCTAAAAAGGTATGTGAAATCACATAGTGTTGGATTAGTTCACTCACACGCAAATCTTGATTAAATTCACGAATCTAAGTTATTTGAATGTTAAGAAAGAGAGTTCGTTAGGAACATTGTTGAAGCTTTTTTTTTGAATTATTGATGGTTGTGTTGTTAAAGTTTTAATTCATGTTTCTTGGTGTAATTTCTAGTTGAATCTATTGTATATTTATAGTAATACTGATCCTAGGTGTTTGGGTAAAGAACATGGAAGAATAGAGGATTTAGATATGTAAAACAATTGAGAAGAGTCGAGAACATCTAGATACAGGGGTTGGGGCGCTGCGCCTCTCAAATCTCCAAAGGACAGACTCTGTCCGTAGGGCTTTGGGGCTCCGCGCCTGAAAAAGCACCCCAGCCTGCTCTCTATAAAATGAGAGTTAGTGCCCCACACCTCTCAGAGCACCAGGGACGCCACTTCTCCCCATTCTTCCTCCCACCTTTTCATATGAGTTCCTTAGTGATGTACCTATGTTTCTTAGTTGATTCCAACACTTTGAGGTACATCAAAACATTATAAAATCATCCATAAACATGATAAAATTAACCTTAAATCCATAATTTAATTCAAGGAAAATTAATATCAATGTCAAGAAGTTAAGAGTCAAATCTAGAAGTTAAAAAGAAAGTCAAAGAAAAGTTCTTAAAAGTTTTCAAGAGTCTTTCTTTAGCAATGTATTTACTTTGTTTTAGGACCAAAAATTTCATACTAAGCAAACAGTAAAGAGTGAAGCTTAAAGTACGTTTCCTCAAAATTATATAGGGACTATGTATTCCCAAAGAGATTCAAAAAAATTTCATATATAAATAAGAACGGAAACTGAGATTTTCAATGAGTTTTCGGGCTAGTTTTCAGAAAAGAGTAATCACTTTATAATAATATAAGAGAGGAAACTGAGATTTCCAAGATAGACTTTGAGCCATGTTTATGAGCCCTAATCTCAAATCACAGAAAGAAGTTATTTTTAAAACATATGAGCTAGGTTATTTTTGGAAGCAGTATTGAGCACCGATATGGGGACGCGAATCCATATTAACTCAAAACTCCATAAACCATGTAGTTGTCATGGGTATTAATGGGTCATAATTTTTAGATGATTGCATATGTTAAGCTAGTGGATCATTTAGTAAGTTAGCTTTCTAAACTGATGGCAAGATATAGGATGGTCCTTCGCAGCATGAGGAAACGTGTTGTATCAACACTATAGTTCTTAAGTGATGGTTGGTTGTTAGAGAAACTCCCACAGTTGTAATTGCATGGTTCCTCAAAGGGTTCTGCTTAGGATGAATAGGGGTATGGGACTTGACTCATGCATTGCACAAGTAGACTTTGAGAGGAAGCATGGTATGTTTTTATGATATTATGATGAGTTGACATCATGTTTTAAAAAGTTTTCCTTGTATTTATAATGTACTTGTTTTAAACTATTTTATATATGAAATGAGTTAAGTTTTGTATTCATGAGTTGAGAAGAGGCAAGGTAAGGGTTTCTTGCATAATCTTTTGCATGCCTATGTTATTTTTGAAATCCAACTAGTATAATCGTACATTAAATGTACTAATTCCAGTTGGTTTGCATTGTCTTATGATGCAGCTACAATTAACTAGGATCGGCATCCGGCATACTGTTGATCCATTGAACAACTCAGAGTCAGTTGGTGAGCCTCCTTACATCTTTTATCACTTGATTTTCGTTTTCAGTTATTAGGATGATTGGGGGTCCTATCCCAACATCCTTCTTGGTTTGAGAGTCTTCATAGACATATAGCATAGTTCTTTAGTCTTATTCATTTCAATTGTAAAAGTTTAAGACATGATCTGCCACTTTGGCTAAGTTAATACTTTAAAGTTATTTTTCATGAGTTATCTCTTGTGTTTATTTTTTTCCGCTGAGTAAGTAAGTAAGAACAAGGGTTCGCTCGAGGCCAACAATGGTCTTCAAGTGTCGGTCCCGCTCAGTGTGTAGGCTCGGGGCGTGAAAGACTCGTCATTAGCTCTAGCGAGTCACAACATATCAGGTTCAAGGGTGAGCGATTCATTCGAGCTGGTGTTGGTTTCTCCTGCGCATGACTTGATGTCCTTAGTTTTCAGACACAAACTACTAAATTTCATTTATTTTGGTGTCTTTGATACTCTTAAACAAAGAATTTGGAGGTTATATGTTCTTGATGTGATGACCTTCAGGTTTTGGAAATAACATATAGTAGACTATAATGAATTTGTGTTTATTGCACTTGTAAGATTTAACATTCTACATTAGGGTCATTATTTGTAAGTTGGATGATAAATATAAGTTGGGGTCGAATTCATTGGTTCGTCCACCTAGTGTGGGTGTCACTCACGACTTATTTGGGTCGTGACACATAATGTACATCACAAGAGAAATTGTTAACAAAATTAAATAATTTCATACTACATCATGTTAACTTCATCTATTGTAACATTACATACTAAAGTATATGAAAAAATATTCATCGGAATTATTTTTCTTAAGTACCCGAGGTTAAGGAATATACCCTCTTAGTATAGAGCAATTTACTTCATCGAAATAGAGGTACGTCATATGTTGCTAATCTTTGAACGCACTCAATGACAGTAATCACACGATTTTTTTTAAAATGCAAGAAGAAGTAGATTTGAAGATTAAAAAAAATTGTGCTTGAAAAAGGAGAGGAAACCCCTCTATTTGTAGTCAACTAAAAAACAAATCGTGGCAATTCTCTAAATCTTTAAGAAGTTCAAATTTTTAAAAAAGATATTCTGAAACATATATCTACATCATAAGAGAAATTGTTATAAAAAACAAATAATTCAGACCAGCGGCAGAGCTACCTTGTAAAGGGGTTCATCCGAACCCCCTTCGGCGGAAAATTATACTATATATACATCTTTAAAATAAGTTTATAGGTATACATAGTAGATGTCGAATTCCCTATGACTACTATTTCTACAGATTTGGAACCCCGTAGTAGAAAATCTCGGTTCCGCCTATGATTCTGACTATATCATGTTAACATCATACATTGAAACATTACATACTACTATATGTACAAAAAAAGTTATATCATCATAATTATTTTTCCCCAAGTACCCGCGGGTAAGAAATATACGCTCTTATGATAGAATAATTTACTTCATCAAAAATGTTGTACTTCATATTCCGCTAAACTTCAAACGCACTAAACTTCAAAAGAAATTTTTCAAAATGCATGAAAAAGAAGAGTAGAAGATTAAAAATAGTGTGGTTAAAAAATGAGAGGTAACCCATCTATTTATAGTCAACTCTTTTAAAAAGTCACAACTCATCGAAATATTACAACCCTTTGCAAAAAATGCAACATCTTCGAAAAAAGTCACAACCTAGGTTAGGGATATTTTATTGATTTACATTAAATTTAGGAGTTCATGCTTTTAAGGTAATGCAGATATAGATATAGATATTAATTATGAAACATGTCGTATACAACTTTAATATAACTATTCATTGAAGAGTAGTTATTTAAACGAAAATTTCAAAAAGAATAAAAAGAATTAACAAAAAAGAGAGGAGGAAGAAAAAGAATCTCACAAGAAGAGATGAAGAAGAAAAAAAATAAAAAGAATAAAAGTAAGAGAAAAAAAACATGTAGAGAAAGAAGCGAAGAAAGATAGACAGTATAATCTTCAATAAAAACAATTGTTATATTTAGTTTGAAAAATTATATCGTCATAGATTATAAATATTTTTTAATACATGATATTTATGTTATTTAGCCTTTTGTCAAAGGGATAAATTCTCTCTCCCCAACTCACAAAATTTTAGGGTTTGACATAATCAGTTTCCTCTCTTTATCATCTTCCTTATAGAGTATGTTTTTGCAATCAAAACTGAAAAGGTTAGAAATTTATGATCCTCTTTTTTCTTTTATCTCTTGTAGATTTCAAAACTAAAATGCTTTGCAATAAGCTTGTCAATCTATCTATTATTACAAGTATTGGGTTATATTTTGGTTCAATTCTTCTGTGGGTTCCTTTTTTCGAGGTCTAATTGTTAACCTTATCATGTTAACAGTCACCATTGTTCTTTTTTAAAAGTATTGTGTTCTATTTAAAAAGAGGGTTTCTAGTAAGAGATTGTATATTTCCATAATAGATCTTAGGGTATGAAAGTTTTTATTTTTATGTTTCAAGATTTCAAATCAAGGGAGAACTTTCTTGCAAACCCACTTGATTCCTTTGGGTAAATCTCGTGAACTCGAATCACTAAAAGGGTTTGTTTTATTCATTGTTGTATGAAATCTGTAGATTTTTTTATCAGTTAATGAATTAGAATATTAATGGGTCTTGTACTGATTGTTGGAGTCTTGGAAAGAAACTTATTGCCATTGGCTGCGAGTCTTTGCCAAGAAAAAAATGCTTTGCGAAGACAATTTCAAAGGTTGGTATACTTTCTTTTCATGATTTGCCTAGAAAGATTAATGGTTAAAGTGATATTGGTTGCAAGAATTTATCTAGCTTTAATTTTAAGGAAACCTTTTAGATTGTGTTGGCTGTTTTCATATAGTATGTAGTGGTGTTATGATTGTCAAAGATATTTTAAGTATAGTAGAGGGGAGAAAAATCTTATAATTTGCGATGTGTTAGCAATGTTGGAAATTTTGGAGGAATGAGAATTAAATTTGATATTGGTGGGTGATCTGGTAAATTTGAAGCTAGAATTGTTGAAAGGAATTTGAATGTATGAATGTTCTCCTACGCTTGAATCTTACTTCACCATTTAATGAATTCAGTGCTGCAAGGATTTTTTTCCCATTGTATTTATTGTTAGAGCATGGATTTCTCTTTCATTATAATGTATTTGATTTGGTTCATAATAAAAATGTATTAGATGTTAGCAACAGCGGACTCCTTGAGAATTTAGAGCTTTTAGTCTTGAGATTGATAGAGTTTTGAGGGCTGGAAGATTGTTTTGATTGGATAATTTTTGTTATTTCAGTGAAGACAAGAAAAATGTATTAACTATGTTAATCGAACGTTTTAGGTATCACGGTAAAAACTCATCTCAATCTTTCCTTTTTAAGGGGCATGCAAAGTCCAATGTAGATAACTAAAAGTGAACAAAGGGAATACTTTCCACAATGTCTTTTATTTCTTTTACCCTCCCTTCTTTTTTCCTTATCACGTATCTGTAAAGAATTTCCAATTTATTGTGCACACATATGCACTACTTAAACCTTTGAAACTTGGTGGTTTCTCACACATATGCACAACCTTAACCTTTGAAACTTGGTGGTTTCTCACAAACCAATACTCGCACATTCGAATCTTACATTCAATAATTATTTGCTCAAATTCACCACCTCTACCAGCCCACCAACCGTAAAGTACAAAACCCAAAAAAGGGAACCAAGATATTTCGAAAACAATTAATTCTGCAGCCAAATGGAGGTATACTTTTTCATCAAATTCTATGGTTTGTTAACTCCATTGCAGTCCAAGAATATAACTGAAAGGAACGAAAGGTATTATTCTCCATTCATTTGGTCATGAATATTTAAGGGCATCGAGTACAAAAAAAGAATTTACAAGAGCCTGTTTCTATGTAGAATTTATATGTACACTGCTAATTGACAACTATGATAGTTACTATTACAATACATTTCAAGAGATCTCAATCGTTAGTGGCAGGAAATTCACTCTATCGTAATCTATTTATGAGTTCTCACACAGTATTAACCATCAATTCGGTAACAAATTGTGAAATCACTCATCCTGTTATAGCTTCTTTGTCTTAAAAAAAAATACCAAGTTCTCCATAGATAAATATAGTTCTCCTAGACAAGAACTATTCTTTGACCAATATTAATTAATGAAGGGAAAATAATTATCTTGAGCAGACATATTGCTAAATTTATGTTTGTCCCCTTCACTTTCTTCCGTGAAAGACCCCCACCTCACCCTAAAGAAAAGTATAATTAGTGTTGTGCTAATTCAAAAATTATATGTTTCGATGAATTCAGTGTTGTCTTCTTCTTCGGTGTAAAAACTATCCAAGGAGTAGCTTCTATAATCTAAGTCATGTTACATAGAGTTCAAGAAAATATGACAGTAATTTAATAGTAATGTGAAGTTGTAGGTGGCGTTCTTCGTCTGTTCTACAAATCAATCATTATTTCATATAGTTACCTATTTATTCACTTTGGTCCCTAGTAAAATATAATAAAGGAATATAAAATTCAAAAAGGAACAACACTTTTGAGTTCCCCTCATGCTGATATATTTACTTTTACATTCACAAAGCAAAGGCAGGATTTGATAAAACATTCCTTCCCTTTTGCACCTTAAGTTGCTAAGCATTCCCTCATCTGATATCTATGATAGGCACGTAGCATGTTCTGTCTTGAATGTTCTCACAAAAAGAATTGTTGTTTTTTCTTATGTCAACAAAGAAAACGATATGAACACACTATAGGATGAAGGTGTGTATATTATAGGATGAGGGTGCGGATCTTACTTCCATAATAGTATTAAAAATCTACAAAGTATTTGTATGAGACAAATTTTTACTTGATTCAATAGATTCAGATTCTCTTTTTAATAACAGAAAAAGGTAAATTTTCTTATTCTTAAATTTAACTTTTCTTTTTTTATGGCTTTTCCTGATGTCTTGTTTCTTTTAGATTATTTTAACTTGATAAATTTATTATCATTGGCAATATGCAATTATTAGGAAAAAAATTCATTAAATTTATATTAATCTTTCATGTTCTACTGTATTTTAAAAACTTTGGTTGCAAGTTCTCACTTGATTTAGTCATCTCGAAGTTACTCATCTCTGATTGCAATTTTTCATTTTTTCCTGTATTATTTGAGATTGAAATAAGTTTGTTATGTCTAACATTTTTATGTTTGCTAATTTTACTAACCCTTCAACGTTGCATATAAACTAGATATGTGAAGGTACCTATTTGTCCATATGCATGATGTTAACCTTAATACTAATGACTAGGTGTTCTAATCTACTTTTTTTTGAATCTAACGGTATTCTATGTGATATGTGAAATTTATAATCAATGGGAATGATCTTAATGATCAAAAGAGAGTCTATTATATTTTTTATATTCTATTTGTTTTGTTTTTGAACTTACTGACTCGATTGTATGTTAAGATACAGCAAAATAAATCTAAAAAAATAATTCTTTTAGTCTTTATCTCGAGCCTTACAGTCATATGTGTGAATATCTATATATATTCGATAATTTTTTAAATTTTAGGTAGTACTTTAAACTTAATATGCTTTTCATCGGTGAAAGATTCATCTAGAACTAGGAAAGGTTGTTGAAAGACAGGAGGAAAAGTTCTTGAAAAATGAAGAAGTATGTGAGTAGCAAGATGAAATACAGATCTCAAATTGTAAAGGAAGGCCAAATACGCCAATTCAATAGGAAAAACTATCCAATGAGTGGGAAGTCATTTTTCGAAATTCTATTTCGCTTCCAAACAAATGGAAGGAACTTACATGGGAGGGAAAAGATGCAACACTAATTAGGTATTACATAAGGGTTTTATGCTCTTATAAATTTATTATTGATAGTGATTAAATTGAGTTCTGTTCTTTTGGGTTCTACTATTATTCATTCGTCTTCTTTTTTTTGGTGAACTCATTGGCAATATCTATTTCCATCGATATCTACTATTTAGTCCATCCATGGTCTCTTTTGCTTTTGTCGTTAAGATTCCTATTTTCTATTTTTGAAAAAATTACAAAAATTTATTACCAAAAAAACTAGCAAACTAGAAAACCAATATCTAGTATATCATATCAACTACTGACTATTCAAACTACAATCAGAGTTATATATTCATTTCTTCAAGCTTCCTTGCTAAACTCTTTCTCATGTGTCCTCTAAATACAAATCTTTCAGAATCCTCTAAAGAAGATAACAAATTCAGGAACAAAACTTTTGGCATGGAAGACAATCTTATACCTCTTAATTAAAATATTGTAGATTTATACTACCAAAACCATTGAGTAAATTGCATCAGATGTCTTTCCATTAGCATGTACCTATGCCTATGAAAACTCTAAATTTTATTTCACTCCTTACTAGTGGAAAAAATTACTCCAAATGACTTTAGAAAACTCACACATAAATTGCAATTACTTTTGGTGATGTAGAACAAATTTTTTGAATCGCAAGCTTCTTGTGAACTTGTGGGGTACAATAGTTATGATTCCTCATTATTTACAGACTTTACATTCTTGACACAATATCTAACTATATAACTGATCAAACTCTCTTCTTTATCATTTTTTCTTACAATTGTAAAGTGAGAGTACAATGCTTTATGAAATAAAAAGGAAATATAACACATAAGTTCAAATTAAGTGCATGCACAGGATTCTCCTAATAGCATGACTGATTTTTAATGACTTACACTTTATTCAAAAAGTAACACCACCCAAGGGTTTTTCAGTCAATCAAGTAAATTAATTGATTCATTAATTGAGTATTATTGCAAACTCCATGTCAATATCAAATGTGTTCATGTGTGCACAAATTTCTTTCCTCTCTTGATATTCTGATTTGATCTCTTTACATATATTCTTCTCCTTTTCTATCATGGCATTTCCTTTTAATATGTCTTAATGGTTTTCTCCTTGGTGAAAGCAGAAAGATTTTTTCGTTTATTGCTTCTTGGTTTTCACTGTCCTTTAGATGATTTGTTTGGTCCCTGATTTACTCCCTTGGTTGGATTTTTGTTATCTTGGTTTATTGAAATATATTTCCTTTCTTTTGAGATCTTCCTAGCATTCCATCATTGTAGTTTATTTACTCATTTTGTTATTATAATATCTTTGGTCAATTGTCGCTAATCAAAGTCAGAGTCATATAGGGCTTACAATCTACCCTTTTTTATTATGACAATTAACACACAAATGAAAAGGATTAGGTTTTACGGAGACTTCCCTATTTGAGTATGAAGCTCCCCTCTTTATGTGTTTCCCCTATCTGAAGATATTTTTGGTACTTCTCCTCTTTTGGTATGAAAAAAAAAATACACCAAAAAATAAAATTATAGATGCACGTAGTAGAAAATATAAAATCACAATGCACATAGTAGAAAATATAAATAGATAAGGAAAAACAAAATTGTAGAGCAGTTTTAAGAGGACATATATGAGAAAATCAATAGGGTATGATCACACACAATTGAGTTCTTCTATTTTGATCTTTGAGCTCATATGAAGAAGGGAGAATAAGAAGAAGATTCTGGGGAAAAAACTATGTGTAAAAAATTATTTTTATTTCATATGTATAGAGTACTAACTATTACATGAGGATCCATATATATAGATACACAAACTAAAGCTAGCTAGCTAACAAACTTTTGTAGCTGACTCTAACTAACAATGTACATTGGTAACTAATTTTGTGAGGCTACAGTAATAACTAACTTATATTCTTATGACCCCCCCCCCCTCAAGTTGGAGGTAAGTGAGTTTACAGACAACTTGTTTAACAACGTAGCATGCTTAACTCCAGTTAGAGCCTTGGTGAAAATGTCTGCCAGTTGAGAGTCTGTGCAAATGTGATGAAGAGTGATCAAACGTCTGCCAGTTGAGAGTCTATGCAAATGTGATGAAGTGTGACCAAACCCTGTTGAATCTTATCCCTAACAAAATGGCAATTGATCTCTATATGTTTGGACCTTTCGTGAAACACTAGACTCTTGGCAATGTGGAATACATCTTGGCTATCACAAAAGACATGTATTGGTAAGGAGCATTGTAAACACAACTCATTCAGTAACCTTTCAACCCATACCAATTCACCTACTACTTGCCTGACAGTTCTGTATTCACAACTTTCCCATTGCTGAAAACTAGGATCAGCAGGATTAGGTCTTATGATTTTTCAATTGATGAATCCTATTTTACTCTTAACAAACAAAGATCTAAGAATAGCTCTCCTCCTAGATCTATAACCAGTACCATCGAAAATAGAACTTGCATTCTCATATGGATGCAAGTAAAGAGGGCTAGAACTATCCATCCTAACAGTGGATGTGAAACCATTCTATATTATATCGACTTGAATATCAACCATGGTGGATCAAGATCGTGTTTGAATTCAGAAAATTTAATACGAGAAAAAATACAAGTTGAGGAAAACAAAACTCAAGGACAAAAAGAAGTAACAATGTCAATTTGATTATCAACAATCTCAGAAAACTCAAAAATCAAATATGAACTCGATGTAAAACTCACAGACTGATGTAGATGCGGAAAAAGAGCAGGATCTATGTCCACAACTCTAATACCATGAAAAAATAAGTAGTCTATGATCACACACAATTGAGTTCTTCAGTTGATGAGCTTTGAGCTCATATGATGAAGGCTGAAGAATAAGAAGATTCTGGAAAAAAAAAATATGTGTAAAAAATTGTTTTCATTTCATGTGTATTGAGTACCAAATATTACATGAGGATCTATATATATAGATACACAAGCTAAAGCTAGCTAGCTAACAAACTTTTGTAGCTTACTCTAACTAGTTTTGTGAAGCTACAGTAATAATTAACTTATATTCTTATCAATATATACCCTCAAAACACATAACCATTAAAAAAATAAGGACAAAACCCAATGAAAATATTCTCTTTAACAAGCACCAAAAATTGAGAACGGGGACTAATGATCACCTAGAGAGTAATTAAGAGATTTTTGAATGTTTCTATGAAAGGTATTGTAGGGACATTTCATATTCTTGGAGAATTTGAAGAAAGATGCTTGGAAAAAACAATGATCTTTGTATTGAAGGAGATAGATCCATACTTAAAAGAGTTGACTAGCTTGAGCAACTTATTTATAGTAGAGATACCTTGTTTCAACCCATCCATGGAAATATGGAGATTGACTACATTGGTATTGTTATCCTTATAAAGACGACGTATCTTCTCTATAGTTTCCTGGATAATCTCTAAACATTTTTCCATTGCAAGCAATCTAGTCTTGATGTCATCTGTAGACTACAGAAATTGAGTACTAAAGTCTCTGAAGATCCTTATTAATTTGATGGTTCTTGCCTTGGAATTCATGGATTCCTTTTGTGCCATTTCTCACTATATCTAGCACTTAACCCATGCTTTAAAATTTGTGAGTATCATAGATTGTAGAAATATCAACTTCAAGTGGTTTAAACTTAGAGAGATCAGCCAAAAAGTCACAGAATCCTAGAGATAAGACCATAACATAGGCTAGCAGTAGCATTTGAGTTCTTTAAATTTTATACCATGCATTCATAAACCACATAGCGCAAGTAATTCTTTTTTTTAAGAAGACAATAGAGAACGAGCACATCACATGTTTAGATGTTGCTCATGTACTCCTTTCGGGGAACCAAAGTGGTAGTTATTATGTGGGCCAAGATATGATTCTCGAAGCAAAGAGATAGATGCTCAAATAAAAAAAGTTGAAACTTGGTTCTGCCACATGTTGTTTTGGACATTTTAATATTGTCATGCCAGATGTCATTCATATAAGGAAAAATGTCAGAAAATATTGTACTAAACACATTTTCGAGTAACAATTCATTCATAAGAAACGCGTATTTCAAAACAAGAATTTCCAAATGAGCAATATCTATAAAGACTTGAGATTATTATAAACTAACGAACAACTTCTTCATAAAACTCAAAATCGTAAAGAGTAAAGAAAAAGCTTGCTTCCAATATTTGAGAAATGAACTTACCTGTTAATGAGAACCCTTAAGCTGACTAAGATTAACAACTCAGCCAGGAACTACAAGTTGATTTCTGAAAGCTTTATACTTGTTCATATGCTCAATGTATCAAAACCTTTAAAATTGCATTTCCTTTGAGACGGAGATCTAAATACATCAGGACGCAATTTCTTGGTATACTTCTTCTTCATGAAGGATGATCTCTTCTTGGAGGAAAGATATGGAGAGTAAGAGGTGTATATTATAAGAATCAAAAGAAACTAAATGAATGTCATGATCAAGGGTTTCGGAAGCTTGTTGAAGGCTCTTCTGAAACCCTTAACCATGACATTCTTTCACTTACTTCTGATTCTTCATAAGACACCTCTCTAACCGCCTGTATCTTTCCTTAAACAAGAGACCACCCTTCATGAAGAAAAAAGATACCAAGAAATTATGTCCTAATATGTCTGGATCTCTCTCTCCAAAGGACATGTAAAGGTTGTCAGGTGTTGAGCATAAGAACATGTACGAATCTTTGCAATACCTACTAATAAATCCTAGTTGAGTTGTTAATCTTAGTTGGTTGAAGGATTCTCATTGTCCCGTGGATACTTTTCTCAAGGCTCGGAGTTATCTTTGCTCTTTATTCTCTGTGGTTTTTAGTTTATGAAGAAGTTGTTTATTTTTGTAATGCTAATCTCCGAGTCTCTCATGATAGTGGTATGATGGAAACTCTGGTTACAGAAGGTGGTATTATTATGAATAAATCATTATTCAAAAATGTGCTTCATACTAAATTTTTTGGCATCGTTCCCTTCATGGATGACATCTATCCTAGAGATGTGAAGTTTATCTAGAAGTGTCCAAAGCATCTGTATCATTTGCAATCGTCCCTCTATCTCTATGTATCGAGAATCACAATATGGACCACATCACTAATAGTATGGTCCCAAAATAGATCTATGATAAGCATTTCAACTTGTGATGTGTTTGTTCCCAATAACCTCCCTAAGAAATATAACATTAATATGGCTATGTGGTTTATGGAGTTTATGGTTGAAAGTTCATAGGACTCAAATTCTACTGCTACCCTACCCTATGGGCTTTTATCACTAGGATTTTGGTGGACTGTTTGGTCGAACTCTCTAATTTTAAAAAAATTGAAGTTTCAGCAATATATGACATTGTAACTTTTAAAGCATGGGTTAGTGAAAAATTAAAGAAGAAGGATTTTGTCAAATCCAAGGTAGAAATCATCAAGGTAACAAGGATCTCCATTAACTCTACTACTCAATCTGTTAAGAATGCAGATGATATCAATACCCGATTGCTTGTTGCGGAAAATTGGTTACACATAATGAAGGAAACTACTGAGAAAATTCTTTGTCTTCATAAGTATATACGAATAGTGGTGGAGCCAGGATATTCAATAAGGGGGTTCAAAATCAGAAAAAGTAGACACACGATATAGTCGAAGGGGATTCGACAACTATTGTATATACCTAAAACATTATTTTAACCATGCATAAATCTTTTAATTTTCCGCTGAAGTGGGCTCGGATGAACCCCATCATTGGTAGGTGGCTCCGCCACTTTATATGAAGCCATGCATCATATTTCCATGGATGTTTTAAAATAGCAAGGGATCTCTATTTTGAATAAGTTGCTCAAGAAATTCAACCCTCTCAAGGCTAGAATTAGCTCCTCCAATACTGAGTATTGATTTCTCTGTCCAGAAATATTAGACCACTTCTCCAAGAATGTGGAATGTTCCCATAATACCTTATGTGGAAATGTTCTCAACACTTTTAAATACTTTCTCGATGATCATTTATCTTCCTTCTTCTTTATTTTTGGCGCTCATTTAAGATCATATTTTCATTGGGGTTTGCCCCCAAATTTGTTTTTGGTTGTCTATTTTGAGCGTAATATACTCTCTTAAAATTTGTTATGTTGTTTTTATTTGAGTATATATGCATATTTTTTCAACTATGTATATCTATAATTCAATTATGAGGTTCTATGCTTCTTCTTCATCATACAAAAGGGGAAGAAATCAAAGAATTATCTTAGACAAGGGAAATAACCAAAAAGGGGGAGCTTCACATTCAAACAGGGATGTCTACTTTAAATTTGATCCTTTTCATTTGTGTATCAATTGTCATCGTCAAAGGGGGGGGGAGCATTGTTAGCAGTATAGGACTCAAATTTTATAAATGGCAATTAACCTAAGATATTCCTACTGGAAAATAAGTAAATAAAATACGTAGATGATGCCATGTCAGAAAAAATTACAAAGGAAATATATTATAGCAAACCAAGCTAACCGAAATCAAAGAAGGGGAGTAAATCAGAGACCAATAAGATCTGCAAAAGGAAGAATTGTACCATAATGGAGATGGCTAGATTTTGTTGTATGAGAAGTGTTTTCCAAAAGATTACTGAGCTAAAGCTGAGCATACTTCAGTCTTTCTACTCAACATGCTTCCAACAAAAGCATTAGAAGGAAAGACGCCATTTGAAGGTTGTTATGGTTATAAACCTTTTTTAAAATATCTCCAAGTATTTGATGATTGAGCTTTACTTATGTGCCTCAGGCTAAAAGAGATATGTTTGATAAAAAGGCGGAAGCTGGAACATTTATGGGAAACAACACTATTTCTAAGGCTTATAGGGTTTTTCAACCTCATACAAGGAAAATCGAGATAAGTAGAAATGTTTATTTCATGGAAGATGAACAATGGAACTGGAAAGAAGTAGAACCAACATTCATTCCAAATCAAAGTACAATGCTCCAGCTAAAAAAAGACGATTTGATCGATGATATCCCAGTAAGAGGCACACGATCTCTCTCTGATATCAATCAGAGAAGTAATGTGGTTGTTCTTGAGACAACTAATTCTTGGGAAGCAGAGAAAGATCCTAAATGGAGAGTTGCAATGAAGAAGGAACACAACATGATTGAAAAGAATCAGACATGGAATCTTATGAAAAGGCTTGAAGATAGGGAAGTTATTGGAGTGAAGTGAATTTTCGAAACCAAGTTAAATGCAGATGGATCAATCAACTAGATTAAAGTCAGAGTAGTCGTTAATGGGTATGCTCAAATTTTTGGTATTGATTTTTATGATACATTTGCTCTTGTTGCTAGTAGAAACCATCAGATTATTATTGGCTATAGCTGCATAGAATGGTTGGAAAGTGTTTCAGTTTGACGTTAAATTTGCATTATTGAATGGTTTCTTAATGAGGAAATTTATGTTGAGCAACCTGAAGGATTTGCAATCAAACAGAATGAAGATGAAATGTATCATCTCATAAAAGCTTTTTATCTAAATCAGGCACCAAGAGCTTCATGCAGTCGGATTGATGAGCATTTGATTCAACAGGGCTTTACAAAATTCCTTAGTGAAGCTACTCTCTACATTAAAACTGATGAGGTTAATTTTATTTGTATCTCAATATATGTAGATGATCTACTGGTTACTGTATGTAATAATGAACTTGTCAAGAAATTTAAAGAATATATGCAACATACTTTTGAGATGATGGATTTGGAAGAAATAGTGCATTTTCTGGTGATGGAAATCAAGCAAGAGCTAAATGAAGTGTTCATCAATCAAAAAAAGTATGCAAAAGACATTTTGACAAAGTTCAGAATGGAAAATTGCAAAGATAAATCTACTCCAATGTGTCAAAGGGAGAAATTGAGTGAGAATGATGAAGCTGAAAAGGTGGATGAGACTCTTTAGAGGAGTTTGGTTGGTTTTCTCATATATCGTACTACAGCTAGACCCGACGTTTAATATGTTGCAAGACTTTTATCTAATATCACCAATTGTGCAACTGATACTCATTTTAAAGCAGCTAAAAGGGTGATAACATATGTTAAGGGAACATTGATTTTTGGAATCAAGTTCTATGCGAATAAAAAGTATGCGTTGCAGGGGTATTCTGATAGTGGTTGGATGGCTCTTTCGATGACATAAAATGTACTTCTGGTCACTATTTTATTCTTTGTTCAGCAATTTTTTCTTGGTGTTCTAAGAAGCAAGAGATTGTTGCTGAATCAACGACTGAAGCTGAACTCATAGAAGCACCAGCTGCTGCAAGTCAAGCCTTATGACTTAGAAAAGTTCTAATTGATATGAATTTAAAGCAAGAAAAGTACAAAAAGGTGTTTGTGGATAATCAAGCAGCTATTGCTATCTCAAATATTTTGGTTTCTTATGATAAGACCAATCATTTTAATATCAAACTATTCTTTGTCAGAGACACGCAGAAAGAAAGATCTATTGGGTTAAAGTACTGCAATACATATCTTCAACTGGTGGATATTTTTACCAAAGCCTTATCAAGAAGCAGATTCGAATTTCTCCGAGAAAGACTTGGAATTTGCAGCAACTGAAGGAAGGAGGAGTGTTGATTGATTGTACTTCCTGAAGTAATTAGTCAATACAAGTTGCTACATTTTCTCCAGCTTCTTAGCCATTGTAACATTTTAAGTTAGTTGTTGTTTTATTTGAATTAAATTGCTATTTTGAAGAGTTTGTTTATCATGAAATCATTTGCAAAGTAGTGGCTTAGATATAGGCTTTAGTTAGTTTTTTTTTTTGTTGTTGTTGCATTTAAACACCATTTTTGTTCAATTAAAATATTATATTTCCACAAGAAAATATTTTCTTCTCTTCTTCTTCTCTTTATTTTTGTTTATAGAGTTGAAGTTCAATCAAAGAACTACAAGGCATTTTTCCTAAGAATACTTCTCTCTCTTCTTATATGTCATCCCAGGCATATTGTACTTCTTTCTTGTGCACATACTCCTCAACAAAATGGATTGCTCAGAGAATAACAGAAATCTTATTGAAATATCTCAAACACTGCTCATTCAGAATCATGTCCCTATACATTTTGAGGTGATGTTGTTATTACTGCATACTATTTAATCACTGCAAGCCTTTATCTATTTTGCGGTACCATAGTCCTCACTCGGTCTTTTTGTCCGAACCAAAACATGTGTGTTTAATTGGACCTGTTATTTTCATAATCTTACCATTGTAAAAGATAAAGTTTAGCATAATACTTTTAAATATGTCATTCTTAGGTATTCTCACGACAAAAAAGTTATAATTGTTTTAATACCTCTATCAATAAGTACTTGATTTTTGTCGATGTTACTTTTAATCCTAGACTTCTCCGTATTTTTCTCCTAATACAGAAAATCAGATAATCATAATAGTCCTTCCCATTCAAACTATTTCAATCCCAACTCCACCTCCAAATTTTAAAGTGTATTTCTTAAGACCTTAACCTCCTATTGAACTTGCTAATCCAGTTACTATTTCTAACAATGATACATGCCACAAAGTAATCTTGATTACTCATTACCTACTCCAACAATCGCTTTTGCATTGGACAGCATTTATCCAATGATCTTCACATTGCTCTTCGCAAAGGTACTAGAACTATTATCAATCAAACTCCTATTTATTCTTATTAAAGTTATCATCATTTGTCACCTTCGTATCATTCCTTACTTACTAGCTTATTATCAGTCAAAGATCCTAAGACTGTGGAAGAAGCACCAATCATCTAGGTAAGCGTCAAGATATGATCGAGGCGATGATTGTTTTTTAGGATAATGGAACTTGGGCTTTTGTTCTTTTACCTTGAGGCAAAACATAGTTGGTTGTCATTGGGTATTCATAGTTAAGGTAGGTTTGGATAGAGATATTGTTCGTCTTAAAGCAACAGTGGTTGCTAACGGATACAACTCATATTTTTGTCATAAATTATGGAGATACTTTCTCACTAGTTTCCAAGATGGCTCTATCAATTTTCTCATCTCTATGGCAACAATGAATCATTGGCCTCTTTTTCAACTGGACATTAATAATTCATGGAGAACTTACGGAAGAGGCATATATGGAGCAACAATCAGTGTTTGTTGCTAAGGAGAAGTCTAGACTATTTTCTAAACTTTGTTGATCCCTCTATGGTCTCAAGCACTTTCCTAGAGCATGGTTTGGTCGTTATTGAATTGTTGTCTAACAGTTTGAAATAATCCGAGCATAAAATGATCACTCTGTATTATATAGGCATTCATCTCATGGAAAATATCCTATTTTAATTGTTTATGTTGATGATATTATTATCACATGAGATGATTATGAAGGTATTTCTCAAGTCAACCTCTCAAGTCACTTTCATACAAAGGATTTGAGCAAGTTGGAATATTTTATGGGCATTGAAGTGGCACAATCTAGCCATGGTATTACTCAAAAGGAAATCTCTAGTAGATATTTTTGAAGATGTTTGTATGTTGGATTGAAAACATTTGGACAATCTAATGGATCCTAATAGTAAGATTATTTCAGGATAGGGGGGCCTCTAAAAGATCCTAGTAGATATCGAAGACTTGTTGGCAAACTTAACCATCGTACGATAACAAGACTAGACATCTCATTTATTGTTAGTGTAGTCAGCCAATTTTGGAATCACCTTGTGATAGTCACTCGAATTTAGTGAGTCACATCTTGCAATATATCAAAATCTCTCCGGGGCAAGGTTTATTATACAAAGATAAGGGATACACCTACATTTTCGGATATTATAATGCAGATTGGGTAGGATTTCCTTCTGACATATGATCCACTATAGGTTATTGTTTTCTAATTTGAGGCAATCTAATATCTTAGAAATGTAAAGCGCAAGTTGTCGTAGCAATATCAAGCATAAAAGAAAAGTATAGAGCTATGACACTAGCTAAATATGAGCTTAAATGTTTGAGACAACTTCTTTAATAATTGAAAATTGAAGCACTTGAATCGATGATATTGATTTGTGATAACCAAGTTGCACTGCATATCACTTCTAATGCAGTGTTCCATTGACATAGATTGTCACTTCATTCGAGAGAAGATTGAATCTAAAGACATCACCATAAATTTTGTCAAATCAAAATGTAACACCCCCAATTCAAAAAGGCAAGTAGCAGTTTCCTGGTGCTGGCCATGAGTGCAACCCACGACCCATGGATGGGACAACATATCGTAGGTGTGGTATGTGCGTCGGCACCCAATTATGGGTTCAAGCAATTGGAACCACGTCCTAAATGGACCATCGGTGTGACCACGGTCTATGGTCAGTGGAATGTGGTATAGACCCCCCAAAGTGACTTCCTAACCACTATCAACGGTTGTGCAGGATGGACCGTCGATCAGTCCACGGTCCGTCGACTAGTGTTCGTGCGTCATGCTTGGCAATTATTTTTAAGGAGAGGTTGGGTCATTTCTTAATTAATCAAATCTAAACTACATCGTTTTACCCTTCAATAAGACATGTATATAAAAAATTTCAAACCAAAATTAGCCCATTCACTTCATTCTCTCCAAACTCACCACTGAAGAACTCTATAATAATTCTCTCTCTGTAAAGCTTGAAGAACAATGATTAAACCTAGGTTTAAACTCAACTCTCAATTCCTCCATTGAATATTATATATTGACTTCAAGGTATCATATGTTCCATCCATGGATTCTCTCCATTCATGGAGTTCCTAAATTACTCTATTTTCAAAGTTAGATTTTCTCGATTGAGTTAGGCTTTTCTTCAATTATCGTGGGTTTTTTTATTATTAATTTAAAAGATTTAATTATAGTACTTATCTAAAAATCTCCCAGACAAAAAAATTGAGGAATTTCCTTACGTCGTAGGGTCCCTCCCCTACGCCTCCGATGATCCTTCTAATCACCGGACTCCACTTCTTTTTTTCTCTTCTTTCCTCCCTCTTTGCAATCAATGGAATACACTATTTATTTTGCAGTTAGATTCAAAGCCTACGACATCTCAAAAACACTTGGCATGGAGGGAGATTGGTACGCTTGGACAAAGCAAAATACGAAATCCGTTACGAGAACAACTTTCAGTGAGAAGACTATGGAATGGATCGTGCAGACTCTGCGGGTGGCATCACTACAAAGGGGGAACACGGTGAAGAGATGGAAGAAGAAAGACACTTTTTCAGAAGTTTTCTACTCTAGGAACTACAATAAATATGGGAGCCACATCAGTCTAATAAATGTGAGAGGCAAGAGAAGGTGAGTAATTATCAGACCTAAATTAGCATTCAATTCATGGTGGTTTAGCATTGCGGAAAAGGTGGGGACATTCATTAATAGTGACAAAAAGATAAGGAGCTTGGGGAACCATAGGCTAGTGAACAGGGACATTCCATATGCTATAGTTCTAAGAGTCTTTAAATGGGCTAACAAGGAGTAAATTTTTTGTAAAAAGAAGAAGGCATATCTGTAGGGAGATAGAATCTTCGTAAAAGATGACCTAGAGGAGTATAGTGAAGTGCTAAAGAGGAGTTTGTAGGTGACTTTGAACCTGGAATTGGACAAAACGATGACTCTCGCAGAAGTTAGGGGATGGGCAAATCGACAATTGAAACAAACACACAAACATTTATGAAATGGGCAGTGGGATCTTCTTATTTGAGTTTGCACTTAGGGTTACATCAGAGAAAGTGATCAAAGGACATTGGGAGCGGACGAATAAGCCAGTTACCCTCCAATGGTTGAACCAGACAATAGGTACGAGAAGCAGGAGGGGTACGAAAAGCTAGACTTGGGTAAGAATTTTAGGGTTACCGTTGCAATTCTGGAACCAGAAAATTTTCAAGGCTATCGGAGATTTTTGTGGGTTGTGGGTAGAGACAGAAGAGAAAATCGAATTTAAAAATCATTCCAAGTGGGCAAGAATCAGAATCAAAAGAGGTGGAGTAAACATACCCAAAGAAGTGACCATTGATGGGGGTGAAATATGTTATACGATGTAAATTTGGACCGAATCGCCGACAAGGGTGTTTGGCAGAGAAGATCGGAATCCTAAAGTCACTACCAAAAGGATACGAGGCGGAGGACCATTGGGTAAAGATGTGAAATTCCTACAAATTCAAAAAGCAACAAACATAGCAGGCGAATCACGTGTTTTGCTAGAAAAGCATGGGCAGATTTTGAAAACAAATTAGAGAGCGGGCCAGGCCGAGCCAAATTCCAAACAAAACCAGGTTCAAAGGCTTCGACTAGAGCAAACTAAAAAAGGGGGTCTTTAAAATAAAAAGTTTGACATAATATGAGATAAGCAGGGGAGTTTTCTCGAAGGGTTAAAAGACATTAAGGAATTAGCGTCTCGGTTGCTACATGTGTACAATAAAATGGAAGAAGCGAATATGGTGGAAAACATCAATAGCTCTGCAAATCTTAGTTATGGTGGGTCGATTATTCAGATGAAACAGTATGTTGAACCAACTTGCAATAAAGCAAAGGAGATCGACCAAACTAAATATGTTGGAAGAACTCAGGATAACAAAAATTGACACAAGAAGTCTTGCAAATTTAGCCGATTCATAATTCTGAGCCGGAATCCATACAAAGTCTTGGTGAACAGACAGACACATAGGTCAAAGCATCTAATTGGATAATCTCACATATTTTGAAACTCAGCAGAACTTACGGAGTGGTGTTGAAAGGTTTTATGGGAGAAACACATACACTACTGATGAAGCTTAATGAAAGAAAGAGGGATTGGAGAAGAAAGGGTAAAATAGCGAAGCATCAATTTCTCGACACAGAGGAATTGGTAAGAATGAACTTAAGAATTTGCAGTCAAATTTGAATGAGGAAGTTGAATGTGTAAGAAACAGAGAGAGAGCCCAGCCACTATTTCTCAAATGAAACTAAATATATTGTCATGGAATGTTAGGGGGAATAACATGATTTCGACAAGGAGTATGCTTAAGCGATCTTTATGTAGATGGAGAGTTGATGTTTATTGATTTCAAGAGACAAAAATCAACAAGGATGTAGATAAGATTGCAAAACAATTGTGGACCAGTAGATTGATGAGGATTGGGTATATCGAAGCCGATGGTAGTAGTGGGGGTCCAGACAATATGGGACTCAAGAATTTGGGTGGGCAGTAGTGTAGAGGAAGGCATATTCTCAATTACATACAAATTCGAAGTTGTCCAAGATTGGTTTTGTTGGTTTCTCACTGATGTGTATTCTCCACATACTACAATTGAAAAATTAGAATGATGAGAAGAAATTTCTGTAGTTAGGGAGCTATGTGGAGGTCCGTAGGTCACATGTGGGGACTTCAACATTGTTAGAACAATGGCAGAAAGGAGATGATTCAGGAAAATAACCAATGTCATGACTGATTTCTCGAGGTGGATAGAGGATATGGAAATATATGACCCTTGTCTAAAGGGTGGGAATTTACATGGTTCAAAGGGCCTAAACATCACAATATTGCTAGGTTGGACAGGTTTCTCTACTTAACTGAGTGGGAAGAAAAATTCAGAAATATTAGACAACAAATTATGCCTAGAGTTATATCTGACCACAAACCTATTATGCTACAATGTGGCGACTGGGAACAGAGGAAGCCTTACTTCAAATTTGAGAATTGGTTGATTAATGTAAAAGGTTTAAAAGATATAATTCAGTACTGATGGAATGACTTTGTTGTGGAAGGATTCCCAGACTTAAAACTTAGCATGAAATTAGAGATGCTAAAGCAAAAACTCAAAGAATGGAGCGGTGTAACATTTGGGGAACTCATCAATAAGAAAATTGGCTGCTAAATGAGCTAGTTGAGATCAATTTTATTCAGAATGACAGAATGTTGACAAAATATGAGATGATTATTAGAGGAACGACCCTAGCTAAGATAGAAGAGTTAGCAAAGAATGAAGAATCTAGGTCGAGACAGAAATCCAGAGTATTATGGCTAAAGCAAGGAGATAATAACACCAGGTTTTTTCAAAGAGTGGAAACAACAGATAGGAGATACAACAACATCGATAGATTGGTTATTAACGGGGAGGAGAGCAGAGATCCGAAAAAATCAAAGAGCATATAATCGATTTCTATAAAAAGCTATACACCGAATCAGAAAGTTGGAGGCCTCCTTTTGTGATGATGAACTGCCCTAGAATACGTCAAAAGGATCAAGACTTGACGCAGCGACCATTCTCAGAAGAGAAAGTGGTACACATTCTCAAATTGTGTGATGGGGACAAAGCCCCCGGCCAGATGGCTTTACTATGTGTTTCTTCAAGGAGTACTGAGATCATAAAGGATGATCTGATGCAAACAGTCCTTAACTTCCATCAGAATGAAGTGTTTGAAATATCATTGAATTCCAATTTGTGGCATTAATCCCTATGAAGTACGGAGCAGAGGATCTCAAGAATTTTAGGCCAATAAGTTTGATTGGTGGAATGTAAAAAATTATCTAAGTTAATCACCAAAAGAATGAAAACAATTGTGGGAAGGCTGATTAATGAACATTAAATGGCTTTTTTGAAGGATAGACAAAAAGCTCATACTCCTTGCACGCTCATTAAATGTTCGGTTCATCCTCTCAGCAATTCCATTCTTCCTTGCCTTACCAGGAACTGTTCTCATCAATCTGATTCCCTCAGCTGCACAGAATGCCTTGAACTCTGATTTGTCATACTCTCCTCCATTGTCAGACCTTAGGCATTTGACTTTCAAACCGGTCTGATTCTCAACATCAGCTTTCCACTCCTTGAAAGTTGCGAACACATCTTACTTATGCTTCAAGAAGTAAACCCATACCTTCCTGCTGAAATCATCAATGAAGGTAACATAAAATCTGGATCCTCCAAGTGATGATACTGGAGATGGTCCCCAAACATCTCTATGGACCATTTCCAACTGCACTTTCTTTGGCTCTCTAGGAGTCTTTGTGAAGCTTACTCTTCTCTGTTTTCCCACAACACAGCTCTCGCAAAGACCCATATCAACAGACTTCAGACCCTCTAATGCTCCTTTTGCAACCAGCATCTTCATTCCTTTAGTACATATGTGTCCAAGTCTGTTATGCCACAGACATGAACCGGAAGCACCTTCAGCAACAACGGCCATGTTTATACACCCTGCAGTGTTGTATAAGGTTCCAGATTTGGTGCCACAAGCTACTACCATAGCACCTTTCACGATCTTCCACGAACCTTTCCCAAACTCTGCTGCATATCCCGTGCTATCCAACTGACCAACAGAGATCGGATTTTTCTTGATCTCAGGAATATAACTGACATCCTCCAATGTCCACTGGTTTACCGTGGCGGTCTTTCTGCAAACATCCCCCTTTCCTTCAATCTCTAAGGCTTTATTGTCAGCAAGATATACTTTTCCAAAATTTCCAGAGTTGAAGTTTTGGAACATCTCCTTGCTTGGAGACGAATGGAATGATGCACCAGAATCAAAAATCCATGATTCAACCGGGCTGTTCACACTAAGTATTAGAGCATCCCCAATGTCCTCTGCTGAATTTATAGAATCATTGTCATCTCAAAATTTCTAATTCTGTTTTTTCTTTGGCTTTGTACAGTTCGTCTGAAAGTGCCCTTTTTCTCCACAGTTCCAACAAGTCACGTTTGATCTGTTCAGTGATTTTTCTCGATTCTTTGATTTTGATCGACCATGTTGATTTTGGCCTTTCATCTTACTTCTCCCCCTTCGATCAACGCTGAGAGCACTGCCCGATGAATCTCTTACTTCTCATTTGCGAATACTTTAGCTAAGAACAACATCACGGATTTCATCAAACTTCAGTTTCTCAGATCCACGGGAACTGCTAATCGCAGCAACAACAGTATCCCAAGACTCGGGCAGAGATGACATCAAAATCAACGCCTTAATTTCATCTTCGAAATTAATATCCACAGAATTGAGTTGACTCACAATCATATTGAACTCGTTTATATGATCAGAAACGGATCCATTCTCAGACATCTGTAAATTGAACAATCTACGCATTAAATATACCTTGTTCATAGCCGATGGTTTTTCATACATGTTTGACAGTGCCTTCAACAGGCCGAACGTAGTCTTCTCCTTCACGATGTTGAACGCCATGTTTCTTGACAAAGTCAACCGGATCAACCCTAGAGCCTAGCGATCCTTGAGTTTCCACTTCTCCTCCGTCATGGATTCCGGGTTCACCCCGGTCAACGGTTCGTGAAGATCTTTCTGGTACAGATAATCTTCGATCTGCATCTTCTAGAAACTTAAATCGGATCCATCAAACTTCTCGATTCCAAGCTTTGAACTATCCATATTCAGTGATCGTGTTGAATCTCCTTAGCTCTGATACCAGTTGTTATGATCGAATTCACGCACACACACTAGATGAATGAAGAACACAAGAACTTTCTAGAGAAAGAGATGAGAAATCTAGAGAGAGAGAGAGAGAAAACCCAATATTTCGTGGTAAAACCCCGTGAGTAAAATTCCACGGCGGTGAGGTATATTTATATTAATAAATCAGAGTATTTTTTGTTACAGAGAATAAATAGGAAACCCTAAAATAGAGAACAAATAGGAAAACCTAAAATACAGAATAAATAGGAAAACCTAAAATTAATCAGGCTCCACTACCTAACAACAACTTTATGGAGGAGGTTCATAGTTGAGAAATATCGCTTGTAGAGCAATTGGATAACTGAAGAGGTGTATGGTACCTTTGGGTGATCAGTATGGAAAACTATCAGGAGAATGTGGATTAAGTTCAATGTGAAGGTGACTTTCAGAGTGGGGAATGCCCTGAAGATCAGTTTCTTGAATGAGATCTGGTTAGGCGATGTGAAAATGAGATTACTCTTTCTTAAATTGTACATTATTAGACTACAACATAATGACACAATAGCACAGATGTGGAGCCCTCAAGGCTGGAACCTTATGTTTAGAAGGGCTCTAAATGATTGGGAGGTTGAAAGAGTAAAAGACCTTCTTCAGTCCTTAAAACCCTTCCTTGGAATCAATGCGTAGCTCGACATACCAGTTTAGAAATTGCATAAAAGTCAGGTTACTGGGAAAGAAACATCGACCATTTTTTTACAACAGTTTGGCCCTGGAAATTAATATGTAAGATTTTAAAAGCATGTATTGATAGATCTACATGAATTTATGATGAAATTCATAGCTAGTTCATGTTTTCTAAATGTTGATGATTGAAAGTGGGTTTTGACCCTTGAAAGGTAAATTATGGATTTATGCATTTTCTTATGAAATCTATGTAAATGTTATAAGGATGCTTTGAAAGTAAAGTATAAATGATGATGATGTTGATATTTTATCAAAAGGATAAAGCAAGATCTGAAAGATTTTGTTACATAATAAAGGATTCTAAGGTTGAAAGGTCTTCTCACCTAACTGAATCAAATATTAATATATATCCTAATGAACTTAGTTTGGATTAGTTATTGAAAGACACCTTTGCATGAGTGATGAATTATCTTGGATTGACAAGAAGACGTGTCTTTCTATGGATAATGAAAACAAGAAGTAAATGACTATTTTGTTGAATTTATGTTTAGCACCGAGCGGTATTGAGATAAAAGCTCTTCTTTAGTAGAGGTTGTGTTAGTCTCCTTATCCCTTACCTATGTTCCCCCATAGCATGATTGTCTAGATAGACATTACTAGTGGATCCACATTACCTCAAATTTATGGTTCGTACCTTGGCAAGTAGGACAACCCTTACTATGTGGAAAACACCAGAGATCATGTTATAGCGCACATGGTCTCTATGTCAGTTTAGGCTAGCTTTCACATTAATAATGAACTAAAGTTACTTCAAGAAGTATCTCATATGTGTTCAAAGGCTTTAAATGTTGTTTTCATTTACCACAGTTTTATGAGTGATGTTTTCTAACTCTGTTTCATGATATAGTTTGGTCAATTGCATGTCATTTAATGAAATGTTCTCTTTTATTATTATGTAAATTTTCTATGCATAGCTATCATAGTTGATTCATTATTTTCTATTAACGTATATTCTTGCCTACAATTTCCCAAATGTAGGGTCCGACTGTGACGGTTCTTATTTTCGTGGGTAGTGGTTGATTTCGAGGTTCCCGAGCTTTGGTGAGTCCTCATGCTTCAAGGATGGAGTTTTATTGTTTAATTTCTTTCATGTATTTCACTTTTGGATATGATGTATGGGTTAGGCCCAATTTCATTCTATTATACTAGATAGATATTGAAATAAGTGTGTAGACTTCCGTTTTTCTTTTATAAAAATATTGGAATTGGACTATTATTTTGCTTTTATCGTTCTATTTCTTATGTCATGAAAACTAAGTGACTTGTATGGGGTCTTTTGGGTTCTACGTCTCATGTTACATCAGGGGGTACTCTTGGGTCGTGATACAAAAGATCAATGGACGGATATTTTCTCAAAATCACTCCAAAGATCTAGAATTAACAATATATGTGGCAAACTAGGAACATACAACTTATATGCTCCAACTTGAGAGGTTGTGTTAATTATTGTATATATTGATAATATAAATATGAGAATATTTAATCCCATCAACTTGAGGGAATGATCAATTAATTCAATTCAAACTATCTCTTCTTTTCTTCTTCTAAATACTCAATCCTCAATCAAGAAATCGTTACAAATTCTTCATTTAATGAAATACCTTTGCATTTTACTTTTAGGGAAAAGAAAGAGTCCACAAAAACTTTCCCTAGTACTAAGAGAAGTTTCCGCACTATCACTTGAACTGATGTTCTACATTTCTTTTGTATTTCATTAATCATTGTGCTCTCTCAGACTACTATTTTGAGGAAAAAAGAGATAGTGTGAGTTATACATTTAGAGGTTGTGTCTAGAAAGTAAAGTCTATTAGAATTCCTGAATTAAGAAGTTTACAAGAAGCTCGTAAAGGAAATCATTGTAACCCAAGAGAATTTGACTAAGAACGACATCGGTGATCTAAACTAATATAAAATTACTTGTCTTCTTTTATTTCATCATGTATTATTACTTATCTAACCTAAAGGAAAGCCGACTTTTTTTCTTCAGTTAGTCGACTAAGAAATAGTTACCAGTCATAGCGCTAACATAATCTGCACTTCTCTAGGGGCACTTGAGTTTTAAGCTAGTTAGTATGTTAGCAGATGTGATCATTAGTTCTTTTATAATAAAATAAATTTTATATATCAAGTAAATGTTTCTAGACAGAATAAAAAATATGTAAAGTACTTATCTCAAACACAAACTAAATCATGATGATAACACAACATTTAAAGAGCAGGAACTATTAAATGAGGTGGCCGGTCCATTAATCTTTGTACTAGTCTAGGCCTAATATGCCCCTTAAGCTACTTTCATGGATATATCTAATTAGTAAAGTAGGGTCCCTTGCCTTCCATGGGAACTTTTGTTCTCCCTTTCCATCCATATCATGTGATTCTATAAATTTGTCTTATTGTTTCTTCCCTTATCATGGTCAAAGAGAAGATCATTTCCTCCTTATTGCAAAATTAATAGAATCCTAAGCCATGGGTTTAGGATATCAACACTCTAGAGCTGGAATTTCATTATTTAATGATGTATGGTTAAGTCTATTTTTCATAATTCTTGATACCATATTTTGTACTATTAAGGAAATCCACTATTGCATGCATAAAATCATCATTTGTTTTCAGAAAGTTACACTCTGTTTGAGATAAGATTAAAACAAAAAAAATAGTAAGACATGTAAATTGGAATGAATGAAGTACCATTCCGATGAGGAAAATGTAGTAAAGTTCACTATTCTAAAAAAAATCATTCAAATTTCCATTTTTCTCTTTTATATTTATGTTTACTCCTAAATTCGATGCTAGCTTTCATGCTTACTAGTTACATGTATTTCCCTAGTAATCTAATAAAAGGTAATATATTTCTTATACCTTAACTCATAAGCTTTCTTTAGTTGATATGATTTGCAATAATATATAGCTAAGTGAACCATACGTCTAGATATGATTGAGATTAATTGATAGACTAATTAATATATAGACCCATTTTTGTTTCACATGCCTACCATATGTATATGCTTGGGAATCTAATAATTGGATATGAATGAAAAGTTGCTTCTACAGTTATTAGTTAGTTAGTGTTAAAAAAAGTTGCATGTTTAGACTTGGTTTTTACTTTTGAAATCACTTATTATCCATGATATATGCTATATAATATTAATCTCTTAATCTTATTCTTTTGTTTTTATTGATTCTTTGGACAGTTGGTTCATAGAATAGTCGCAAAAATCAAATTCAAATAGTATATATATCATAAGATGATGTGGGTAATTAGTCAATATCTTGAGGCCAATAGAAACTTAGATGGAATGTATATCTTATTAAAGGAGGATTAAGAATAATTTTCCTAATATATTGAATCATGAGTAGTTATAAACAGATCTACTCAGTGAATTAATTATAAGCAAAATATTGACCAGTGAATTTAGTAGCATAAATGCTTCATATGTTTAATTTCGTCGCTACATCCTTCACTAAACACTGTTCTTTGTCGCAAAATAATAACGGGAATCTTTGGCGTCTTAATTTTCGCTACGGATTTTACAACAAAGTAGGTTTTACAAATTTAATAATATTGTGACGGAATTAGTGACAGAAAAGTGTTCCTAGAATTCTAAAAATATTTTTAATGGAATTTAAATTATGTTGTGATGGAAATATCCGTCGCTAAAATTAAATGTGAATAATTATATTTATTTTTAGCAACGGATGTCATAATCCATCGCTAAGTTTGTTGCTATTTCTTTAACCAAGTCATCAGTCCATACAAAACACAAAAAGGAAACAAAAAATTACAATCCCTAAAAAATAGGGTTTTCTCTTAGTGAAAGCTCCGAACAGCAACAGCAGCTCAGTGAGAACTCCCGTCTATCAGGTAAAATTTTGATTACTCTTGTCTCCTCCTTTCGATCGCTCCCATCTCAGGTGAAATGTGAAATTGCTCGTCTCCTTCATCCTCAGGTGAAAGGTGACCTTCTACCTTTGATAATTTCTCTTTTTTCATCTGTTCGGTGAGCTTCTAGTGCGGTGAAGAGGAGGTGTTGACTTCTATTTGGTGAGAAACAACTGAGGGAATAGGATGGGGTTTTCTGGGATATGCCATAATTTGGCTTGCTTCTACTTTGCTCTAATTTCTGATTTTGAAAAAATTTCAAATTTTTTTAGTCTCTAACCTTGCTTGCTTATGCTTTGCTCGACGAAATTCTCGATATCGCGAAATAACAGTGATAAGAAGTTTCTAAGCTTTTCACTGTCTAGTCGCTGCTCGGAGAAAGGTAATGTTTCCTCCATAATATTCTCCTCGTCTTCTTCTATTCATGGTATGTCTCACTACTTTTTTGTTGTATCATTGTTGTTTGTATATGAGAATTGATGACTTTAATTTGCTATACATGTGTTCTTAATGGATTTCCTTAATTCATATTAATGTAAAAGTTGGATTTTATTGTTTAGTATTTAGTATTGTCGCTTATTTGTTCCTTTTTGTTTGAATCCGTTTTCGGTTACCGCTCTTCGCTATGTTCTAGAATCTCTGTTCTTCGTTTTTATTGTCTGTAAGACTATGTTTTTACATTCAGTTTTGCTACTGTTAATGATGCTTTCTTTTCAAAAAAAAGGATAGAATCTTGAAGCTACCTAAGGTGAATTTTTTTTTTTTTTGTTGATGTGGAGTAGCTTGTTTCAAATCCATTGATCATTCTACGAATCGAATTTATGTTTCCATTTACCAAAATTATATTTGATAGCTGCTAGTTATCCTTTCGTTCCTAAAACTCATCTCTTGTTTATTTATTGTACTTAATAGCTACTAAGCTATTAAATATACAATAGAGTAACTTTTTTTTAGATTCAACCAAATGGCTTGAAAAGCATTTTAGTTTCTGATTTAGTGAGCATTAATTTAGCATTGTTGCATCAGTTAATTATTTTAGATGTATGAAATTCTCTCTGCTTTCATTTGATAATACAACTACTAATATTCTTTTGCAATTCTCACGGGACAAGTCTTTCACCCTGTAGACCTTGTTTCTCTACTTTGTACTAATTTCTCTTTTTTTCATATGTTTACTTTGATAAGTAGGAGTTCCTTTTAGCTTTTGAAATTGTTACCATGATTTTGTGAGATTGTTTATTTTATTTGTGTGTTTAAATACGTTTTATGCTATAAAAATCATCTCAAAATTATTTGATTTAATGAAATAAAGAAGGATTTTTTATCTTACCTGACACGCTTGAGTTAGTTAGTGTTGTGTGGTTCATTTGTAGAACTTAATTTAGTTTGAGTATTTTGGTGTTGAATATACTGATTTAGTAGATTTGGGGTTTAAAATTGCAGTTTCAATTGAATTTTTTTTTTTTTGCCTCAGCTTTCTATCTCCTTCTTCTATTTCTTCTAATTTGTCTTTGTTTTGAAGGTAAATCATCTGGCGTATGTGAAGCTTGAAGAAAGACGTAGACATCAGGTAAGTTTTCTATTTCCCCTTCTTTTTCTTTCCACTGTAATAAAAAGATTTTATGTTGAAGATTTTCATGGAATATGCTTCTGTTTCTTGCTGATGAAATGTAGTATTGTCCCCAAATGTTTTTTTTGCTCTAGTTTCTCACACACTAAAAAGTGTTGTTTGTACTATAAATTAACTGTGATACTTTAATACATTTTGCTTGTCATCAGTTTTGTGAGATTAATATAGTAATTAGATAGTTTCAATAAGTTCATTATAACTAGAATGCTTCAGTAAGTTGATTTGAATCAAAATGCTTTAATTGTTCTATAAGTTGACTAATATTTGAATGTTCCACTAATTTTTTTTGTAAGTTGATTGTAACTAATAATTTCTTTAATAGTTCATAAGTTTTTGTTAAGTCTTCCTAGTGAAGAATTTTTAGAAATTGTTCTTGTTTTGCCGAAATGCATGTTTTGTTCTTATTTGATGAATATGAATGAGAGTACCTTCTGGTCCACGGTTTGTGCTTATTACTAATTTTATTCTATTTTTTGTAAATTTAAACATTTTTAGGAACATGAATAATCTAGGGCGTGGTTGGATGTATGATAGGTGGGGTGGCCGAGGGTCTATAAATTCT